>VZTY01028800.1:77080-195890 GCA_013400935.1 Turnix velox | reverse complement strand
CTTTCTTTCTTTCTTTCTTTCTTTCTTTCTTTCTTTCTTTCTTTCTTTCTTTCTTTCTTTCTTTCTTTCTTTCTTTCTTTTCTTCACTTTTCTCCCTACCTTCCTCCATCCCTTCCTCTATTTCATTCTCTCCTCTTCTTCTCTTTCTCTTCTTCTCTTTTTCCCTTTCTCTGTTTCTTATTCTCTGTCCCCTGTATTTTGTATGAGTCACGTGGTTCTGAAAGGAAATTCAAACTAAAGTTACAGCGTCACTCATTCAGCATGCCAAGCAGTGAAGACACTGCAAACTTCAGTAATGGAAGTATAAGAGAAAAATGATTCTGTGGATTTGGTAAAAATTGAAAAATTACAGCAGTACTATACCTTCCTTTGCTAACTATTACATCATTTTTAAAAGCTGGTACACAGGCTTCTGGCTTAGTTTCCTCTCTCTAAAACAGGAAAAATTGCTTTTATATTGACATTTCCCTTTAGGTTTCTGCATGTTGAAACATAGATGACTGAAAGGCTGCTTAAGCCTTAAAGTTCATCTGTGAGATGGGAAAGAAAAAATCTACAATCTTTTTACAGGCAAGTTTGGGGTGTAATAACTGGGGAAAGCCTGTTAAGATTTCCTCCTAGACTTTCTCCAATAAGGTGGTCCAAACCACAGCACTAAACCCCATCAGTGCCCAGGTCTGTTTAAATTCATAATTCTCCACTCATTCAGATTTTTAACGTGGTTGTCTTCATTTTCTGCAGGCAGCACTTTGCTTTCCCTGTTGTGGCTGCCTGTCTCAAAGGCATTTTCAGTGGCATCCAAAGCACTGGTGCCAAGGAGAAACATGTCCTAGAGAATTGCTATCTTGCTCCCTTCAGCACACACTTTCATGGTGTCACCAGGTCTGCATTGGAAACTGCCCAGAACTTAAAAGGCTGATGATTTGATTTTAAATTAAAATGGCAGAGTGAAGTAGAGAGTTTATGTACTCTGCATCTGACAATGATCTGAGGTGCTTCTGCTTTTTCCCTTTCTCAGTCACGGTACAGTAAATCCAAACTGCATTGATATAGTATGAAAACAAGGAGGTGGTCAGACAAAAGAAGCTAATGTCAGGATAAAAAACCCTTGTTTTGGAAAATGCTGTATTTTATGGTTTCTGAATGCCTTATGCAGGGGGGAGAAATTTGGTTTGAAGAGGAAGGACATCCTAGACTCTACTTCTATGAAAAACATAACATTTCTGCATTTTTGAGCTGAGGGCCACAAAAGGTCTGTGATGGGGTTCTGTATAACTGCAGTTGACAATGGTGTTTAGATAGATACACCCAGTTAAAGGTGATTGAATACCAAGGGCTGAGCTGTGCTTTATTACACCTGCTGTGGTAAGGCTTCGATTCATTATTGCAAAGGAACGAAACAACGCAGCAGCTGCAGAGGACACGGCTTGTAGTATTGATTTGGCTCTTGAAAGTCTTCTCTTAGGATGCAGAGTGCAGTCAAACATGCACAAACATCACTCAGTGCCCCTGATTCTGTCGTGTGCTCCCTCTACCTCAAACGAAAGCAGCCTCGAGACAGAGGAAAATGCCTCTTTGGTTGAAGGCAGACAGGGCTTTAAACCTGACTCAAGGGGGTTATGTAGATGTGGTGACCTTTCTTCCAGAGACCAGATTTTACACTCAAATTGCCATTAAAGCTCTGCATTCCCTGGAGGCCCACAGTCAACTTGTGTGTATTTTCTTCATTAGGGTTAAAAGTCAGCATAGCACCTTGCCTATGATGCATACTAAACAGGGTGAAGCACAAATAAATGGCAGACTAGCCCTCCATCCAAGGGAAATCACATCTTAAAAAACAAGAAAAATCCTTTTGTAATATTTAACAGCTATTAGCTATGATGATAAAACATCTGACTGGGCTAGTGGGAGATCCTGTGCTGCAAACAGCAAACATACAGGAAATGCTGCTCTCTTCTCACATTCTAAATTTACTATCAAATATGCTGCTAACAAAGGCAGCCTCCACCTGCACCCAATGCCAGCAAATGCACTTTTGAAGTGATGAATTGGAAATAAAATGTGATTCCTCCTCCTTTAGGGCAAGACTAATAGGGTAAACAGAGTTCCATAAGCAACTTGTACTTGTGGTTGAATGCCAGCCAACTTTGTCCACAGTGTGCAGCATCTCCATGCTCATCCCATGCCAACTAATGGAAACCTTGGGAGAGAATTAGGATTTTGGCCCTCTTGTGAATATTGCAAAGGGATTTGTAGACAATTGAGATAAAAATCTGCTCCTGTAAAAACATAGCAGGAGTTGTGCTATTGACTTTAAGGCAAAAGTGGTATAACTCAGAATTTTTTTCAATTATGCACCTTCCAGTCATTCTACTTCAACTCTTGCTCAGCGCTTTGGGTGCACACCTTTGCAAATAAAGATTACAAATTTCTCCTCTTACCTGACAGCAGTGGATGTAGGAAAAATACAGTGACTTTGGAGCATCTCCTTGCAAAACAGGGCCAGAGTAATTTTCTAGTGTTCCTGGAAGGCTCTGATGCATTGCACAAAGCTGGTATGGCAAAAAACGAGCTCTGTACAGCAGGTGAATATGAGAGCTCTGCCTCTCTACAAGAGGTGAACATCCATCAGCCAGCTGTTGAAAGGAACAGACAATTTGGCCTATTTCAAAAGCAGCATCTGAATAAATGATGGGAAAGCTGTACACATTGGGGAACTGAACTTGGGCTTTATGTTTCCATTTATATGGAATTACAATTGCAAGTGGTAATAAGCAGGTTTTTTCCCTCATAAATTAGTTGAAGATGTCCTAAAAATTTCATTTAAAGTAAAAATAGCGTATTATTAATTACAAAGGCTTAATGATATAATAGGCAAAAACTATATGCCTGAAGTTCAGTGGGCATTTCTAAAAAACTCATGTGATGAGACATATTTCTTGACAGAGGTTTCAGGCAGAACATTTAATCAAGATGTTGAGAGAAATTAGATGTCTTTACCCATAAGTTAAGCGTGTTTTGATACTACTGAGAAATCAATTTGTAAATTTGCAAATTTCCCAAATAGTCTATATAGGAAACTGTAAATATGTCTGCCAGCAGCAGGTGTTTCACAGTGGTTTATCTTTAAAAAAAACAGTATTGTTTCTAAAGGAAAGCAACTTTTTTCAGCTGATTAGAGGGATCTTTCTCTCTGCTGATCCCAAGGTATTGCCTCTTCCTTCATGTAGAGTGAGAGGACAATTACAAATTATTAAGGCATCTGTTGTAACATTGAATACCATAAATACAGAATCTCATCCCAGCTCAACAGTCTGTAGCTTGTGTTGCAGCTCTTTCACATGATTACTGAATATCACATTAAAAAAAAGTTTTAAAATAAAAATAGCTGATTTAAATTCCACCATGGCTGCTGGTTAACAGAATTGGGTGAGCAAGGAGTTCAGTGAGAAGCTGTACCTGTGAAGGAGAAATCCTGTATGTACTCACAGCTGGAAACTGAGTTAATTAAAGTATGAATGATATCTACTCTAACCCCTTTATAATCCTGTATTACAAGTCACTATTTGATACAAGGCTACTTGATCTCATCGCAAAGGTGAAAGAATCTCCATTATAATATTTCCTCTAATACTTGAAATGTTTGGGTCTCAAAGAAGGTTTGTTTAAAAAAAAAATAACAAGCCTGTCAGACATTTGTCTTTTTGCTGCATTCCCCCCCCCCAAAAAAAAAGCACCATGGAACAATGGAGAAAAATAGAACAGAATTTCAATTATATTTTAATCAACATAATTCCAAAATGGAGCTGGTTATTCGACAAATCTGAAAAGTGGCTTTCTTGCAAATACCCCTAACATAGTCCATATATACTTTAATTATATGTATGTGGAATTAACAGACTTTCCATTAGAGTGACATAGGAAAAAACCTTCTATTTTGGTTACCATATATTTTGGATTTGCTCATCCTTTGTCTCCAAGAGTCTTTGTACACTGCAGACCACTTCCTCTGCAAGGCAAACAAAATAAACACTGTATATATAAAATTGTGGAGAAAAATTTACTTTTTCTATGCATGTCACCATACTTTCAATCTTACTATGAATTGCCATTGAATTGATAGCTTCTGAAAAATCAGCTTCAGATCAGGCAGAGCACGAGAAGTCTTCTCCCAAGCTGCACATGCAATGATCTTTTGTCCTTTCCCTGCTGACCCTTGAGTCTGCTGTCTCCAAGTCATGCACAATTACAAAAAAAGCTGTTTTAGTCATTCTGGAAGGCATTTTCTCCTTTTTTGTTTATTATATATCTCAGTGTTCTCTTCCTTCAGTTGTTCTTGAAGCCTTTGCCACAGTATTTCTGTTCAACTTCATTTACTTATCACAAAAGGATCTCAGTGGAATTTTCTGGCAAGTAAGAACCATTAATAATAGATTTCCTGTCATATTAAAAAGTCAGTAGGCTATGACTTAATACTGAAATGGAATGTCAAACTTTATGTTGACTTTCTTGTGTCCGTCTATTTGTTTCAGATGTTCAAGATTTTCACCTACCCCAGTGATGTTTTTTTAAAAAAGAGGGTTCACTTAATTTGCACAAGAAAATCACAACTTTTAAAAATGTATATTTTTCTTGTCATATTTCTTCCTGAAAATAAATCCTAGAATAAGGGACCTGAGCCTTCTTTAGAAAATAAAAAATATCTATTAAATAATACAGTGTGACTTTGAAGAATTATCTGATAAGCAGTAGAGTGGGTCTCAGGAACCTATTCTGATTTATTAAGCAGTTATAGTAGGTATTTATTTGGCTATTCTTTAACAGTATATGACATTTATCAGGCCATACACCTTAAAAGAATCATTCTGGTCTAAAAGACCAATAGAGAGGAGCACAAGCCAAGGTCTTTCTAGATGCTGAAAGATGTCCACATTTCATAAGCCATGTCCTTTGACTTCACGTGAGCCAGATCTGTCAGAATATCATGTAGTTGCAACAAAGTTCAGAAAATTTGCTAATATATTATGGAATTTTCTTGTATGGAAACACTGGAGGAAATCAGACAGACAGATAGACAGTAATGGTACACTGTCCTCACCAGCTTTGTGGAGGCAAACTTACAGTGTAGAGTGCATATTTTTGTAGACAGGCTCCTTATAGATCAAAACCAAAGCTCAGCTTTAAAACACAAGAAAGATTTCTCTAGAGTTGGTAAATGACAGAATAAAAGAGAGCAAAACACAACTGGGTGCCTCTGGTGAGAATTCAGGCCCAAATGTAGTTGCAGGCTTTTTTCCTCAGATGTTTCATGAGCTAAAAGGGAGACATGCAGGAATAAAACAGCTCTGCTCCTCCTGTCATCACCTCAGTGTTGCAGATGTCACCCCAGGAATGCTTTGGCAAGAGCATCCACCTCATCCCTGAGAAACATGGCTATTGCTCCCAGCCTACATCTCACTAGAGCAAGATTACTATGAGATCTTGTGGGTTCCTGGAGGAAAATTCCTGAATTCACCAAGTAAAAAGCAGAATTCTAAAACAAGAACAGAACTATCTCAAGACAATGGAAATGCACATTTTAATTATTAGTTATAAGTACTTCACAGATTTTTGCCCTGGATGTTCAAACTTAACATGTAAATTTCTTTTTAGTTTCATATTGATCCACCTTTTGATAATGAATATTGTTATAGCCATGTAAAATGTTGCATTAAAAATGACAACAAAGGTGTCCGAATAATCTCAGAAGACTTAATTCTCAAAAAAATCTTAAAACGAGTATGAAAAAGGGTATCAAAAGTGTATGGATTTTAACAGAGTAGAATGATAATGTTCTGCTCTGTATCAGGGCATTCTTTTTTTTGATTGTAAAGGGAATAAAAATCTTCCTCCCTTTATCTTGTGTAACATGAAAACTGCCAGCATGATTTTAATACATTAATATTGTAAAATAAAACATGACGCACTGTGTGCCAGGCTTTCAGAATGTATCATTACAGAAGCATTAAAAGCTTGTGAGGACAAGGGGCTTTTGTGTTGCAGAAGTATTTGGCCAGCCTAAATACATCATTATAACCTATATAGGTTACATCAAAGAAAAGACAAAAAATAGAGATGATGGAGAGTTTGGTAACTTTTTAACCCTGTTAGATATCCCGGGATGAAGAAGCTGACTTAAACAACACCTAGCAGCAGTATCATTATTATGGATTCGTAAGCAGTAGAATGTGTCCCTACAGATGAAACAACAACCTTTAACCCACCTGAGAAGGGCTCAGGAAATAGCACAGACATGGCTAGTACCTGGAGCACATCATGTCTGCTCCTGCTGCATGGTTTTTTCAGGCCTAGTGGGTTGATTTTGGCAACCTTAAACCCATAAGAAATACTGGTTTTATTATACCTTTTACAAACATTAGGCTTCAGATATCAGAGCTTTGAAAGCTTATTTATAACAGCCCCACCTACAGCCACTAACCCTCGTTCCTCACCTAGGACGTAATTAAACTTCTCTAGATCCACATTAACCTGCTCCTTTGATCTCAGCTGTGATGATATGCAAAGCCATCCTATAAGGCCTCATCTCTTGCTATTGGTTAGGATTTTTGATAACTGTATGCAGAGTTCTGAAGGAGGAAAATCTATTGAAGATTTTCTCAAGCTATGGACAAATCCAGCTCAAAAGACCAATTTAAAAAAATCCACGTATCAAGTGAAGTGTCTTCATTAGGGTCTAAGACCTAAAAGAAAATGCCAGTCCGGGGAAATGCTGAAGGTCTGCAACTGACCTTTCTTTGGTTTTAATCACAGAAACTCCCGACAGCTTAATAAGTTGAAGGTGCTGGATCACAGTCTAACTTAATAAGGCCCACAGCAGAGCCTTGGCCACCTTTGATTGCTCCCATAAGTCTTAGCACATCTGGTACTCTGTCCTTGTGTGAGAAATGCTTTCCATAACTTTCCTGGTGTTCACTATCCTGCATATAAATTGTTTTTATTAAAGCAGGAATGATACAGTGTTGTATATTTGTGTGAGCTTTTGCAGTTTTCAGCCATCATCCCACTGAGAGAGATGATTGTTTTCTCTGAAATGGAATTAAACACGGTTTATCACAAGAACCTCCTTAGTCCTTTTCACCCCCGCCACTTGTTTTACTGGGAATCACATGGGTCAACCTAACCTTCAGCTGTAACACAAGATTAAAGAACTGGAGATTGCAACAAGTCAGGCATCAACCACAATCTGCTGCATTTGTTCTTTTCCAAAAATACAGTGTAGAAGGTTGAGCACAGATTTGCCCAGTGAAGTTGCTTTTAATATAATTTCCTTGCTAACTTAACTGGGTATTAGATTTTTTATATGTTTAGCTTGGCTATAATGTTAATCAATAAACCATATGTACTTAAGCTTTAATAAAAATGAGAAAAATATCATAATTTAATGATGACTGGTACATACAAGCATTCATCCATACTGATACACATCTATACACATACATATAGAGGAATAATGGTGCTCGTCAAAATCAGACACTATTTTTGCCTAAATCTATCGTTTTAACCAGATGCAATCTTACACAAACTTTTACATTTTACATTTTACATTGTGTATTTGCCTGTTTTCTGTTTTATTCAGATCCTCTTCTGTTTACAGCAGAGGGATATCTAAGCAACTTCTGTCAGTGATGAAACACTCACTGTCAGTGATGAAACCTGAGTGATGTCAGTGATCTGTTTTGTCTCCCATCCTCCTCCTGGAAAGGGAGGGCTTGTGTTGCTGTTTATTCCATAATATACAATGTAGTACTTACTTTGAAAATAAAGGCTGAGATGCAACTTGTCCTGGAATCACAGGCTAGTGGTGTTTCCAAAGGTCTTTGGACTCATTTTGTAGGATTTGGTGCTATAGTTTTGTACCAACCTTTCAGAAAGTCTTATTTTGTGTACAGGAAAACTTTAGCAGTTAGATTTGTGCACTTATATATGCACAAGTCAAAAATATGTTAATTTGAATGGATTGCAGATCAGTGAAGATCAATAAATGTTCAACTATTTTTTTCAAATCTTTGCTGCAACACTGTGTATAGCAAAACTGGTTTGCTAAACACTTGAGGAAATGCCAATCTAACTAGTGAACTATAGGCAATGTTTGTGGAAAATGTCTCTTTATAAAATTAATACCTCTGAATTCAGGTTCCATGTGAACCTGATAGTGATTTCTGCAAAGCAGAATTGGATAAATAATGCTGATTAGTGTTTCTTCATACCACTGTCAGAAAAATATATTTCACAAGTGATAAAATAGCATATTCACAAACATCTGATCTAAAAATAGGTGAATATATACTTCAGAAGATCTACTTTACTTGTATCTGGTTTTAATTTATGATACTGTTACTCAGACATGTTTTAAAATTGTCCCTTTAGCCAGACTGCAAACAGAAGATACTTCTCACTAAGTTTTGCTACTTACCTTCAAAACTCTAAATTGTCATTAAATATGGATATATGTGAGAGGCACCACATGCTTATAAAGGAAAGCATCTCTCTTACTATCAACATCCCTGGAAGATGAGAATGCTACTGTAACAACTGCAGACTCATCCTGAGACTGATCAATGGTCATTTTTAATTTAGGGGTGACCATAAGGGATGTCCAGGGGAGAGAAAGAAGAAAGCAAGTACATGTGTTAGTTCCCCTAGTACTCATTTCATCTTAGAGACTTCCTGAGCTGGAAGGGATTTTTATGCAAATGCTGTGTAAATTCTACATAATCCTCAACAGATTTCTCTTCTATGAAATTGCTCAGTCTCACTTGAGCCCACATAAACTTACAGCATCGCCAGTGTTCTGTGTCAAGAAGGGGCCTTTCTTCAGCCATTACTTCAGTTGCTCTGACTTTTGCTTCTTTGATACTTCCATTTCCATGTTAGAAGAGGTGGTGAATAGTCCATCTGAATTCACACAGTCTATACCACCCATGGCCTGGAGAACACCAGCAAACCCCTCTCACACCACGTTCTCTTTCTTTTTACAGATTTCTATTTATGTACTTCATATGGAAGCTGTTCTGCTGTTTTGATCATTCATTTGGCCTTTGTAAGAACCTTTTGCATTTTGACGACATATTTTAGGGAGAAAAAGACCAAAACTGCAAACAGTATTCAAGAGGTGAGTGAGCACAATGATATCTGAGGTTTTAATCCATTTCCTAGCATTTTCTTGGCTTTATCTAATTGCCACCAAGCACTAAGTGCACTTTTTCATGGAAATACCTCAGTAATAACTCTGAAAGATGTCACTCCTGTACAGTAATGTTGAGGTCAGAGTCCATTCCTTTTCAATTTAAACTGGAATATGTTTTTGTGAGTGCGTCACTTCAAATTTTTCTCCATTCAGTTGTATATACCATTTTATTGTTTGGCCACATGATCCTGCAAGGTTCATCTGTAGTTCTCAGTCAACTAGCATCCTTACATACTGGATAATTTCAAATCATAATCTATTTCCATGAGCTCAGCATTTCCCTTATGTAATAGCAATAGATGCATATGTTTTTGCATCATCACAGAAACAAAGAAACATTCAGGTTAAAATAAACTTCAACAAATCATCTGTGCTATCCTCCAGCTCAAAGCAGATACAACAGCAAATTCAGACTAGGTCTCCTAGGGGCTTTGTTCAATCAGGTCTTGAAAACCTCTGGGAAAGCAAGCCCAGAGCTCAAGGTTTAGTTATACCATTATGCCTGTAGAGTAATTCTTTTGTACAGTTATCAGCCTCCTGTTTTGATTTATAACCTTACTCTCCCGCTATGCAGTTCAGAAAGGAGACTGGCTTTATCCTTTCAGTAGCCTCACTTCCTTGGATCAAGCTGCTTTCCTTTTCTGAAGATAAGTGCAACTTCGCTTTTCTTTCCCCTTCCAAAGCTCTCCCCCAAAATCCATTATTCTTCAAAGATAGCAGAGAGTGTCCTCACAATGCCAGTAGCTCTCTCAACACCCTTGGAGGTATGCCATCTGGTCTCAAGGGCTGAGATTCTCAGGAGATCCTTGACTCAGGAATTTGGGCACTTCTGCTAATGCCTCTTCCTCTCTGGCAGACAGTGAGCTGGGTGGTAAATAGCAAGGCATAGAAAGCTTTGAGGTCCTCAGGGTTGTCTGTGTTGACTCTCATTAAATTACTTACCCCACTCAGCAGCCTGTGTCTGCAGAGGCTTTACTTCTTGCCCTTTACACCTCTTGTTATCTTCAAGTCTAGTTAAGCAACTGTTAGACCTCCTGTGTAAGTCCTCTTTGCATCAGAGCTCAGCTGTGAGATCCCATTTTAGCCAAGCCATTCCTCTCATAAATGTAGTCATTCTCCTGAGTACTGAGATTTTTGTCTTATATTTTCTGTCCAGAGAAGGCTGAACTGACAGCCCTTCTGAGCTCCTTTACCTTTCAGATTTCCCTTTAACATGACCCCAGCCCGCGGTTCCTGGAGAAAGCTGATGTCTGCTGACATCTGGACTTTCCTTCTTGACTATCCAGTCCCTTCAGATCATGAACTCTGCTTTCACATGGTCATTACAACAACAGTTGCACATCCACAGTCAGTCTTTCCATGCTTGTTAACAGCTTATACAGGCAGCTACACACTAGTGGGTCCAATATAGCATCTGCATAAATATGTTATCTTAGTTAATGCCTACATGATATAGCACTGCTTTTTCAGTGGATGATTGAGTCAGATTGTAGAAAATCTACACCACTTTATAGACTCAACATTCATCTTTCCTCCAGCCTTGAGGTGCCTTGAAGTTTGTTTTTTAAAAATCCTTGTGCTTTAAACTGTGAGGCTGCAGCTCATTGAGGTTGACTAGAGCATCTTCTGACCCATCAGAAGATATGAGGCCGCCTGCCCCTTCTAGATGAGCCCTTCCTTCTTTACTATTCTTGTGAAGCATTTCCTTTATGACCCTTTTACATCTAGTATCCACAATGCATCGACCAGAAGGACTCTGCAAATGCTGATTTGGGTCCCCCTGGCTGATCTGTGTGGCAGAATGAGGCCAGAGCAAGAAAAAGGGTCTCACTTGGATGCTTTCTACTACTGAGAATAAGTTTTTGATGCCCATTCCAGTTTGCTATTAACTTAACTGTCACCCAGCTGAAGTGGTTAACTGGACAGTGCAAGGTCAAGCAGTTCTACTCCATAATCATTTTCAAAGGGGAACCTCTTACTCTCATCGAACATCGCAATTTTGTCTTTTTATAACACACTGCATTTAGGGGTAAGGATAACAGGCAGTTTTCATCAGGCTCTGGGAAAACTATTCCACTAGTTTCAAGGTTTCAAAGATATTTTGCTAGGTCTGGGTATCAGACAATTACAGGTATACCTTGCTTTGGCTGACACAGCAGCTCTTGAAAGAGAAAAAATAAAATCACAGTCTTTTGTGTTTTTGGACATTATGCTGACAGATATACACGTCCTATAGGAACTTTTCTTCACCAGTTCAGTGTTACTAATAGCTTCATTGTTATAATTTTCAGTGCAGGTTTTATATTTCCCTATTCTACCAACAACTAGCAAAGTGAAAAAACAGTGGATACAATTCTTGATAATTTGTTTTCCAATCATTAACTTACAGTGCACTTATAATTATTTGACTGTTCTTTTTTTTTCATGTCAGTCACCAGTAGAAAATTCCCAGCTTTGCTAGACCGAAGTTTCTGAATTCTGTAATAAAGAGCATTAAAATAATAATAATTTTAAATTATTTCAGTGTTAGTTTAACTTAATATTTCCTGAGGCTTCTGTGACTGTATCCTGCACAATTCAGCAGCAGATTTTAAAGGAGTATACGTGAAATAATTTTATTTGTAATAAAGTAAAGCATTGAATCCCAATCACATGCTTTGCCTAATGTTCATTGGGCAGTTGTGTATTTCTCTTGTCCGATTTATCCTAGCCTAACTTCAGGGATATAACAGAGGCATCTAATTAAGATTGTAATTGCTCCTGTTCATCAGTGGAGAGAAAGGGACCTCTGAGAGGAAATTCAGATTTAAAATATAGGTTTATTTGCCCTTTGATGTGCCTGTCTTTCTCCAGTGACTAGCTGGGAAGACGAGGACAACTGCAATTCTAATTATGTGCCTCTCTTATATACCTAAAATTAGCTAAGATGAATCTGTGCTTTAATTTTCTTCTGTAAAGCAAAATTAAATTTTACTTCTCCTCCTGTGTGTATATGTAGCACAGGGCACCACTGTCATATGAATTTTAGAGATCGTTGTAGTGGCAATTACATCAGCAGTATATTCATTCAGCATAAAGTTATCTTTCCTCAAAAAAGCTGAGTAGCTAAAATGTGAAAAGACTTTGGTGATATATTTTTTAAGCATGTTGTTGATGGTTTCTTGTCAGGAAGCAAACACGCCCAAGGATTTGGAGAAAGCTCCTCCTGTGAAGTCCCTCAGAGTTTTGAATAACTTTAAGAATTATAGTAAGTGCTTACCTGCTCCTGCACTTTTTTTCATACCACCTACCCAGACACAGAAAACTGACAATTTTTGTTCCACAGATACTGAGCAGTGATGGCCAGTCACAATGGCTGTGGCAGCAAGTTTAAGGAAGGTGATTCTACTGCTCTCCTTTGCTCTTGTGCACATACCTGGAGTACTGTGTCTCTCCCCAAAGCTCCCAGTATAAGAGGGGTAAAGACCAATTGGAGAGGATGCAGAGGAGGCCACAAGGATGACTAGAGAGTTGGAGCACCTCTCCTGTGAAGACAGGTTTGGACATTTAGGGCTGTTCAGCCTGGAGCAGAGAAGGCTCTGGGGAGACCTTATTGTGGCTTACCAGTATCTGAAGGGCACCAACAAGAAAGTTGGGGGGGGACTGTTTGTAGGGATGGGCTCCAATAGGATGAGAGGCTACGGTTTTACAGTGAAAGAAGGGAGATTTAGAATAGATATTAGAAAGAAATTATTTCCTGTGCAGGTGGTGAGCCACTGGCCTGGGTTGCCCATAAAAGCTGTGGGTGCCTCATTCCTGGAGGTGTTCAAGAACAGATTGAACTGGGCTTGTAGCAGCCTGGTCAGAAGGCTGGTTCTGTGACTGGTATATGCCCCCCAAGCTTTGACAGACTGTGATACAGTGCTGATCTTAGCAGGAATGCTTGTGGCTGCATGAAAATATAGATGTGTATGGGCAAGGGAGGGCTGAGGATAATTCCTCCAACATCCTGCACTACTCAGTTACATGGAACTCTCCAGCTCTTCTTCTCTCTCCTTCTGATTCCTATTAGCAGCTGTTAGATTAATTATTTTTTCTTAAGCCAGAGGAGTTAGTCTGGAGGATCTTCCCTGTGCAACTGCATATGTGAGACGGTTTTTAGTAGATG
Organism: Turnix velox; assembly: GCA_013400935.1. Lineage (NCBI taxonomy): Eukaryota > Metazoa > Chordata > Aves > Charadriiformes > Turnicidae > Turnix > Turnix velox. Next base: position 182,496 of record VZTY01028800.1, on the reverse strand, counting down.
AAGTACAAAGGAGGGGAAAAAGACATTTAAACAAATATCACCTGGCTTCCTTCCATACAAGAACTTTCCTCCCTTTGTTCAATGCTCTCTTCCTTCTGTTCTTTATGGTTTAATAAAACCTTTTGTACCTCCTTCCACTCCCTCTCCCCAGGGTGGTCTACATGGCTGCTGATTGAGGTCAGTTGCAAGAGATGTAACGTCCCGATTACAATGTGAGTAGCCCTCATCTTGATGTGAGAGTTATGGCACTCAGGAGATTGGAGACATTATTGCTTTTCTGGCTGGCTGACCTCCACCAGCAGTTGTTCTTGTCACCCAGTGCAAGCCCACCTACTGAAGTCATTAGAGGAATGCTCCCCACATGCTTTCTGAGCCGAAACACTTCAGTTTGTGCGATGGAGAGGGGACACACATTGGTAGCCAGTGTGCTGCTGGTAGGCAGGGAAAGATCACCAGCTTCCTGTAAGGCCTGCCAGACAGATGGAGGCTGCAAGGTCCAGAGAACTTCTGCAAGCAGAAGGTCAAGACTATCACCATGCAAGGCCCAGAAGGGGACAAGAAATGAAACCTGAAACAGCAGATTTTTCTATCCTTTTTCCCCCTCCAAAGGAATAACTTTATCCTTGAGTACATGAATTGATATCCAGCCTGTCACTGATAGAGCTCTCCTGTTTGACTCACAAACTGGGGAAGGAGGTCTAAACAATCTAATCAACTATTGAAGGCTGGAATGGGGAAGGAAGAGGGGTCCAGGGCTCAGTCTATAGAAGAAAAGGCTCCAGGGACACCTCAGAGCCCCTTTCAGTCCCTAAAGGGGCTCAAGGAAAGCTGTGGAGGAATTTTTGATCTGAGGAGTACCACAGGACAAGGGGGCACAGTCTGAAACTGAAAGATCTGCTTTTTTCTTACTGATTAAGAGCCAGATTTGGGAATAAAAAAAACATCTTCCTTTTAGCTTCTCTTTGTTCCTTGTGACCAGAAACACAGCAGTGCATCTCAGCTTGGACTCAGGATCCCCACCCTGATTGAGGCAAACATTTCTGAGCAGGTTTTGGTCATAATCTAGATGGCAGATGGCTCCAGCACGTAGTTCAGCTTTGTCTCAAGCCCCTCTCTGAGTTAACAATCAGAAGGTCAAGTCATGTAACCATTTAAGTCTGATGAGAACTAAATACAGAGGAATGTATTACTGCATAATAGTGACACCAGAATCTGAGCACCCTAGGGCTGCATGATGATAAATAGAAACACATTCATCACATTCATCATATCCATGAAATATGTAATATATATCAGAAAGGAAATGGCTAGCCTAACAAGGATTTTTCATACTGGATCTAATTTGGGTGAATTATTTGGTAAGATCCCTCTGATGGCAGTGCTTGTTTTCTTTCACTCATATGTAAGGTGAAGGATTCAAAAGGAGGGAAATTCAATATCACACAGCTCACTATTTCCACAGAGAATCAAGGAAATATGGTGTTTAGATTGGCAGAATCCTTGATGTGGTGTTTTTCATGGACTGTGGTTGAGTTTTGCCAATACTTTGGCCTAAACCTTGAAATGTAAAGTCAGGGCAAAGGAAAAGAAGTTCTCCATTGTATGTCTGACTGTGGGAAGAGAAGCTTCCCTTTTTCTATCTCCTTCTGCAGACACATGAATTAGTAAAGTTTGCTATTCTCTTTTACCAGCTGGTTTACAACATACAGATCACCAGATACACTTTCTACTCCCTTGTGACTTACCTAAGCCAGCTAACCATGGGACTACCAAGACATAGGAGAGCAAGAAGGTTGTCATCCATCTGACAGGTGAATTGCCCTTTTCTCAGCTGCTCATTCTTATTTCTTCTTGAATGTGTATTTCCCATATGTAGGAGCTGCTTCCTGTGCCCTGATGAATTTATGGAGAAGAATTCACTACTGCTGAGAAGCACTTCATTTGCAGTTCCTGCTTAGGAGTTACTAACATTCTTTACTGTTAAGACAGGAAAGCTTTCCAACTTGCAGTCATGAGTTTAGAAGTTGGGTTTTTTAAAAAAGCCAGTGATTTCATTGGAGTATTAACCTCAGAGCTGGACTAGTTCAGCAGTTCTTCCTCCCTTGGTTTCAATGTGCCAAGAGATCTAGCAAATGGTAAATATACTCTCCTCTGAGGTCATTGTTGCCCAGATTTTGGTGTGTCTGCTCTTCAGCTGTTGACCCCAGATTGATCAAATCCTGGTATTCAATAAGCACTCCTGCTGATTTAACCTGGGGACATTTCACATACTTTGAGGAACAGAGAGTCCTGTGATATTTAGGCAGTTAAACAACACTTTTTTGTGTATCAGTGGTAAATACTGTGTGTTTTTGGCAAGGATAGGAAGGTGCCAGCTTTGTATTGTATTCTTGGTATTTTGATTGGAGCATCTGTGAATACTGCAAAGGCAATGCAGCATTTATGGGTGCTAGAATGTGGCAAAAAGAAGGGCAGAAGTCATGGGGGATTGTGGGGTGAGAAGGTTCCTCAGAAATCCTGCCAAGGGAAAGTTCATGATGAAACATCCTCTTAAGTGTCCTTATTTCTTAATTTTTTTTTTGTTATGACCCTATCCTGACATCTTCCCAACTGACAGCAGGCTCATTGACACGCTCATGGCAAGCATGCAGACAGAAGAAAAACTGATGTGCTCTATATAAGAGGAATCACAGCACTACAGTTACAAACAGAGTGAATTTTTACTATTTAGTGTGTCCCCCCATTCGCCAGAGGGCAAACCAGGGAGTGTGGACCTCAGTGACTGGCACTATAATCCCAACTCTGAAAATTATTCCTCCTGTGGCCTTCAGCCAAGTTTCTACTCCTCTCCACTTTGGTTTCAATATTTTTCCAAAAGTGCTAGTAGTATCTGCTTGACACAGCCTGGATGCTTAAATGTACTTTTCACAAAATATTTCTATTTTTTATTTGTCCAGCAATTTGTTTTTCTATAGCATTCTCCCAAATTTTTAATTCTATGCAACATTACTCAGAAACCTAAAGGGGAAGGAAATCAATATAAGACTGAATCTCCACACCATCTGTAAACAAGAACATTTGAGGTGGAGATCAGTATGGTGAAAGGATGTCACTGAGTTGTGCAATTTGCCATTGATGTATTGGTACCACCTAAAAACCTTCTGTCAAATGTGAAGTCACCATTCAACTTGTCACAATATATAATAAGACAAATAGAAAAATAAATAAAGCTAGAACAAAACAACACAGGTCTAAGGCTCTTTCAGTCTAAGTACACTTCTGAAAGCACTGCAACACAGACATTGTCCAGAAAAATGTGTTTCCTTGTCTTATGCCTATTATTACATAAAAGAGCATCAAAGAATTTAGCCTGTGAATCTGTTTACTGTTTGTGCTGTCCCAAGTGTTTGCTGATTACAAAAAGAGATATCTTCTGTGCAGGATCTAACAGTGGAGTGCAGTTAATCTCATGCCAGGACTATGACAAAGAGTTTGGTCCGCATGTGGAACATTATAAGGAATGTCAGAAGACAGTCTGGATACTGGACTTGTTCTTGAGTAAGCAAAACAAGAAATCACCATGCTGTCTTTTCAAAGAAGCTCTTTGAAGCACAGCTTTTAAGCTTGTAGAGATCTGAGTGCAAACATGTGGCATCTTTATATTTTCCCAGTAAGTCAAGTATTTTGTAGACTAGATTTTTTATTTTTTTTTCCATGAGTTTAGATTCTGAAATAATTTTGCAGCTGTTTCAAAATCAATATAAATTAGCTATTTAATAGTAGACAAGCAAATAAACAAATACTATGTTTGGAAGATATTTCCTCTATCCTATTCATAGTCATAGTCATCTAGGTTGGAAGGGACCTTTCAGATCATCAAGTATTCCATCTATTCTGTTCCTACCTACCCTACTCCTATCTAGGAATAGGATATTTTCTATAGGAAATAGTCATCTGTTATTTTTTATAGATAGAGGAGAAATCTGTTTCCTCTCTACTGGTGCACAGTACTGTCTTGTTCATTTCCCATTGAAAATATTCTTACAGGGTTTTATTCTATTCTTAAGTAAAAAGATCATTTTGAACATTTAGATGTAGGGAAACTTTATATGAGACAGATATCAGACACAAGCAGAGGGAGATAAAATTGAGAAGCTGTGAATACACTTGCACCTGTTGGTGATGTTTAAAATCTCCAATACACTCAGTGGGATGTCTGGGCTGTCTCTCATCCTGAAATTCAATTTCTCTCTGGTGGGATTTTGTTTCTCTTTCCACCCATAATGAAACTGTTCCTCTTTCCCTAGGTATTTCTTCTGAATTTGTTATTTAAGCAACCTTCCCTCACTGTCTCTAAATATCAAGCATTTAATTTTTCATCTGCATGTAGTCCTGCAACAGAATTGTAGTGTCCTACAAACTTTCCTGGTAGCTTGTTGGTTTCCTTTGGCTAAGATGATTTCCTGCCTCTATAAGACAATATGAGAGTATCTTTTCTGTTAAAAGCAAGCAAAAATGAGCATGTGCCTCATCATGTAATTCATATAAATGAGATGGCAATTCGAAAAACCCATTTTGTGCAACTAAGAAATTTAGGAACACCTAGTTTTTACCTTTTGTAGATGTACTTATGATAAAATTTCCTGGTGCTATGCAATATCATCTAAGATCTCAGTACACTAAAGGGAGATCCAGAGTTCATATCTTGCTGCTCTAAAACAGTAGTATGCTCTGTATGCCAACATTTGTATAACCTGAGCCAAGGTTGATCTTCCTACAAGACAGAGACTACTGGTAGTAGTAACAGAGTTCATCATTCAGAGTTCAGAAACTAGCACTGTAGAAATTAGACTGAACTGGAATATCAATAGTGACTCAAAATCAAGACTCCAAGTCCCACAATTAATTTGTACTATTTTACTTTTATTCCCAAGAAATTGTGGAACAAACTCTTGGAGTGTAATCTCTGGGCAGAGTCACAGTAAACTAGGGGAAATATAGAATATGTTTATTATAGAAGCAGCCATTTTTTATGGCTACAAGCAAAAGAAGGGAAAGTTCTAATCCATTGATCTATGACCCAAGCAAGCATCTACAAATTACAATAAACAAGACTTCCTGCCAGACTGACAAGCCAGGCCTTATTCACAAAACACAGACTCAGAGATGTGGTAGGGTTTCTAGAGATTAACTGGTCTAACCTGGGTATGTAGCTCAGCTGAGAGAGCATTAGACTCCTAAACTAGTCAAGGTTTAAGTTTCCTGTCAAGGTACAAGGTTTGCCAGGGTTGGATTGATGGTCGGACTAGATGGTCTGAAGGGTCCCTCCAACCTAGGTGACTGTTAAACCATTAAACAGCCATTGTCAAGCAGGGATATCTATACACAGTTTCTCAAGATCACATCCAGTCAGGTTGTGAATATCTCCACAATTTTACCAGGCAACTTAATCTAGGATGTGAGCCCCCTGCCTACAATGCAGCACAGAACTGATTTCCTATATTCAGATATAACTCTATGTGTATAGTTATTGTGCATTGCCTCATGTTCTGGCATTCCTAATTGTTTTGGGGTTTTTTTTTGAGAAGACCTATTTTACTGGAAGCACTCTGTCACTTACTCACACAGCCTTTTTCTAAGATAATTCTGTGTAAATAATGCATGTAAAATATTTAATTTTGCAGAAAATTTGCCAGCAAAATGTGTTTTTGTTAAACAAAGTGAAGAAAAAGTAAGTTTGGCCTGCTAAATGTACAGCAGGTCTGTCTCTCCTACCCATAGAATTCACATGCTACTGTCCTTGTCATTCTTCAAGAAAAATGAAGTTTATCTTCTATCAATTTGCATGTTATACAGGAACCAAAGCCTAAACTGTTTGAAGGAGACATAAACAGAGTTTACATAGCTATCACAAGGGAAAATACTTCTCTAACAGCATGTTGATAGTACAATTAAACACACTGCTCTCATGTACAAGCAAATCTCATCATTTATATTGTCACCTAAATATCTTATTATTTTGACATTCTTCTTGTGAATTTCAAGGGTACTCAGGTCATGAGGCCTGATTATTATTTTTTTAATGCCCTTAACATCTTAGTTTCTCTCTGATGTACATTGAGTCTTCCTGGCAGAAAATAGAGCTGTTTATAGGGAAACTATGCCTCATTCAAGTAGGATGTCCTGGACTATGATGCAAAAAAGAAAGGCAGAAGCAAGAGATGATGGAAGAAGGGCAAAAGGGAAAATTATGCAAGCACATTAGAGGGTGGCAGCATAGATGTAATTGTAATTGCAAAGGAAACTCAAAAATAATCAACTTTCAAAACTGGGGCTATAATGTTATCTTAGGCTTATGGTAGGATATAAATTAATTCGTACCTTCTTGTGATTTTTGATGTCACTGCTAAACCCTTAAATAGCATTTAATCCATGCAATTCAAAGTTGCATGGCATTTTTTTCCTGTATGCTATCTGTAGCAACTCTGTAGATATTCCGCTATTCCATGCACAGTCGAAAGATTTTAAAATAAAAATTGCATCACAGTGTCTACTGAGTGAGTAAAAAGCTCAAATACATGGTCTGAATGGAAATCAGGTGAGGATCAAACACCTCCATAAGTATGAGTTTTGTCAAGAGACATCTGACAGTAAGGTGCATCCACAGCAAATACATATTTCTAACTATTCTAGCCATTTATTTTTCAGTATTGAAGGACAAAGTATTTGTAGGGTCAGCCAGAAGTCATCATTGACGGGAAATATGTGAGATCACACAGAGATTAAGGAGGAAATACAGTCAATTCATCCAAACATTACAATAATAGGATTAGAAAATAATAGGATTATAAATACTAAAGCTTTGAGGATAAATTCTACTGTTGAGGAGATCTGTTACTGGATCTCTTGATTTTCTGCAGATCTCCTTACATCAACAGAGGAATAGGAATCATTTGGAGCACTTTCTGACTTAATTTGGATGGTGTTTTGAACATGTGATTTATTTTTTTACCAACCATGACATATGATGTAGCCTCTCCAAAGCCCTTTCCAGGCATGTTTTTCTATAATTCTAGGACAGCTTAAGTGTGACTTATTAGTGTAAGGAGTTCTGTTCATCATGCTGCTCACACAAAGAGGAGCAGAATAAAATAAAAGCTGATACTTAACTTCTTTTTGTGAGCAGAGAGCAGGATCATAATACAAAAATAATTGCTTTGTGATGGATTATCTCATACAAGGGCTTTTATTCTCCTCTGTTTTTCCCTCTAGACAAAAGCTGTGTTTTTCATATGATTCTGTTTTACACTACTTCTGAACAATTTGACACTATTTGTAGTGCCAACTGCAATCAGGGTTTTCTCCCACCCCCACCCTCCCACCATAAAACGTCAAATGTGAAATTACACCTTAGTCATTTTACAGTGGTGTAGGTTCAAATCCTCTCCTGTCAGGCTACAAGGCAGGCAACACAAGAAGTAAATGCCGTGGACCTCAGTCACATGTTTGGTGCTTAAGTCATACTTGTTTGATTGTACTTCAATGCCACACTGGTGTGAGTTGCACTTCCTAGCCACATATATTTATTTTGGAATCAACTTTAAACTTCCAATGGCAACCCTCTGCTGAATTTTGCCTGTGCATTCCAGTTATGATGATTTATTCTGGGCTAAAATTCACACAAAATTTTAAGAACAAAGATTTAAGATTTACTTCAGGACATTAAATTAGTTCATCCATTTCTTTAGACAGGCACAGTTTGAGTTCTTCCTGTATGCCCAGCTATTCTTTAAATGATGAGAAGTTAAGCTATACATATCAGAGGTGGATAACCAAAACTGAAGAGAACTGATATGGGGCAGTAAGGAAGTGCCCAGGGGACAACATGATATTGAAAACTCTCACACTTCCCCCATGAAAACAGCAACATGGTGGTGGTGGATCCTACATGTACACCTGAGTGCACACAACACAGGGAAAACTAGAGGGGTTGGAAGTTATTTCACAACTGTAGAGCTGTTTTATTCATATTACAGAGACATGGTGGTGTCACACATTCAGCTTTAAAATAGAAGTGGATGGGTGGAGACCAACAAAAAGAAAATAATGCCTCCTTTACATAGCTGTGGGAAGCAACTGCAAAGGCTGGAAATAGTGGGGCATAGGAGAGAAGAGAGATGTGACTGATTAATAATAAGCATCACTGTTCTGATTTGGGGTTTCTACAATAGTGTGAATAAAATATAACATTTATATTAAGTACCTTCATATATCTGGTAGAAAGTTAAAGACTGTGCTAGAAAGCACGAGAGTGAGAAGGGAGGGATTTCCTAAACCTATCAGAAAGTGTTCATGTAGGAAAAGAACAATTTTGTATAAAATGTAGCTCTTCTAATTCAATGTTTTCAGAAATACAGAAGAAACTAGCATCCCAAGCATTCATTAAGAGGAGGGAAGAGCTTTTCCATTTGGTATATAGCATTAGGAAGTAAGAAAGGTATTGGTCAGTTTGCAGAATTTTTCTAAATTATCCTTGTGCAAGATCTGTCTCTCACTAGTAAAGCTTTCTCCTGTGAGAAGAGGATTAAAGAAAACATTTACCTTTTCAGCAGAATTTCATGCCATCAAGCTTCAGCTTTATTGCACAAATCAACTTAAACAATACTTGTAGAGTTGGTTTGTAGGAGAAAAACAATTGCATGAAAATTGGAAAACCACTTTTACCAGCGTTTCTAAAATTAAAGGTTTACATTTGCCCTGCTTAGATTCACAACTATCCTACCTACCAACCACAAAACTGGGGACACATGAAATATACTTGTACTCCTTCAACTTCCAACACATCATGGGCTGGTACACAGGGAATTTACATGCGAATTGAAAGTGCCAAATTGCATCCACAAAGTGTGTGACTTGGGCCAGGAATTTGGAAACTGACTTCTTATCCTGTATGAAAAAATTAGTCTCTAGACACAGGCCAGAGAGGCTTTGCTGTTCTCAGTTTTTCTTATGGATCATTTACTGTTCCAAGTAGCAATCACTAGTATATGCAGATTAGGTTATATGGATTCTGAAGTGTCCTCTATTCCAGTGTTTGAAGCATTTTCTGAGTGGCTCCATGCTTGGATTAGAGCTCTGTTAGGCACCAAAAATATCCATCTCTCATTTTTACCAGGTAAGTATGCTAATCACTAGACTGTAGGGAAAGAGAAAACCACATTTGTCACCTTCTTTTTAATAAGATATCTGATGGGAGGACCAGAAGCAATGGATGTAAATTGAAAGGGGGTAGATTTAGACTTGACATAAGAAAGAAATTCTTTACAGTGAGAGTGGTGAGACACTGGAAGAGGTTGCCCAGAGAGGTTGTGGATGCCCCCTCTCTGGAGGTGTTCAAGACCAGGCTGGACATGGCACTGGGCAGCCTGATCTAGTGGGAGGTGTCCCTGCCTTTGGCAGGGGAGTTGGAATTTGATGGTCTTTAAGGTCCCTTCCAACCTGAACTATTCTATGATTCTCCTCATTTTTGTAAGTGATATCTAAGCTCACTTTTATTGATGTTGTCCATAATTTCAGTTTTCTCTTTATATTAAAAAAATCTCCAAATTTGTACTGTTATCATGGTTTCATTTTATGGCAAAGACTCTACTGTGTAAGATCTCTTAGTTGACTGGTGCACCTGAGACACGAAGTGCACCAAAAATATGGTCTAAGTGGTTTAAAAAGTTGACTTTCACCAAAGAAAAAGATGACATACAAAACTGTGAATGTTGATTCATTTGCCTTTCCTCATTTTTTGTTTTGGGCTACAGGTGCATGTATTTCATCCTACATATATCATCACTTAGCATGTATCAATATCATATCTACCCTATAATGCCTGGTGAAAAATAATGTCTGTGCATGCAAGTGGTGATGGACATCATGTCTCTCTGCAGGTCTGACTTCTTCTTATGACAGTATCTGGGAAAAAAAAAACATTACTATAGTTATCCTTTGTTTTAATAGCTGCCAGTGTGTTCACAGCTTCACAATTAAGTTGACAACAAAGCCAATGTTTGCCATGTAAACTCAGAACATGCTATTTAGCCACTTGTATCATACAGAGTTTCAAGGCAGGGGGTAGAAATCCTGGCTACAGATAAAATGAGCTCTCAGCTTCCCTGGGCTAGGGACAAAGATAAGAGTTGTAGTGCTACCTGCAGTCTTTAAATCCCTTTGGGAATGAGAAACATGCCCCAAAACGGGAAGGCGGAATTATAGAAATTCAGGCAAAAATGGAAAAGGGTCTATTACTGTCTTTCTTCACATACCAATGAAGATTTGAGGTCAGTCTTCCATGTACTGGCCTCCCACTTCCACATCTTTCATCTCTGTTTTTAGAACATGTTGCAATAAATTCAACATTCTTGGCAATGTGCTAACCTCTTCCACCTATTGAGCGTTTTGTAAAGTGGGCAATAATACTTCACCAGATGTAAAACTGGATACGTAATGATTTACATGCTTCAATACAATGAAAAATATCTTTTGAGCCTATTGAGCTAGAGGAAAGCTCAGTACTTGGAATATGTTCTGCTTTTTTTCCAGTGTTGAGGCATTAGGCATTCAGAGTGCAACACTCTCCTCAGCATTCAACAGCAGGGACCAGCACAAATCGAACCACAGCAGTCAGAAAGGGTGGACTGAGTTCTTTTGCTGTCTTGTTTGTCCTAAGCCATTCTTTAAACCTCCAGTCAGTTGTAAGAGATGCCAGCATGAAGGATTTCATCCAAGGAAAGGAAAAGAATTTTGTGAAAGGGAAAAGAAAAAATAGTTGCTTTTCCTCTAGAACTCCCAGAAGTGAATATTAACTTTTTAAAGTTGCAAAAATGTTTATATAAGTTGCACTTCATTATTCTTAACACTCCAGTCCTATGTTACTATGTTCTGAACAAAATCACAAATAAAAAGAATGAAAAGCTTAGAAAGAGTGTGATCCTTTGTTACTTCAAGTGCAATCAGGAAAAAAAGGAATTAAAATGAAATCATCTTTTCCTACAGGATATGTAATAATTTTTTTGCCTACAGCTTTATATATGTGAAATAAGGTCTGGATTTCTCAACAGAGACTTTTCCAAATATATACCTTTTTAAAATTGATGCAGGTCTTTCTTTGATTCTTTATTTTAGTTTAGTCACTGATTCTAAAAAAAAGCAGTCCTTACTATTTGCACGCATCATAGCCAAGCATTAGATCTTCCTAAGCATATTCATCCTTTTAATGCTCAGTGTGGTCAGATAGATCATGAGTTATTCCAAGACAGAGTGAAGATAAAGTAAGTGAATCTTTCAAAGAAACACATACTTTTGTTTGTACAATATGCACGTTTTGAAGAATATTCATTTTTTAATAACAGTGTCACCGTTTCAAAGTGTCAAGAATAATTTCTTGTTTTACAGGGATGAAAATAAACATTCTTCCTATGATCCTTCCTTGGGAAAATGTGAAGAGTGAGGAAAATTTTGATTCTCCAGGTGGGAGATTTCAGATATAGGAATGTTTTGGAATTTACACAATCCAGACTTGTGGTATAAATTAAAGGATTTTTAAATTGAGACATTCTAGTGAAGACTTCTGAAATGGCCTGTAAGTTCCAACAGAAAAACATTTAAAAATTGAAAATGTTGCTGCTGATAATGAACTATAGAATACTTTCACATTTTCACAGTAAATTGAAGAGACAGTATTTTAAGGAACAGCATATATTACACTTTTAAAAGGGGATAAAATAAATCTTCAAAAATGTTTGTGTAATGCAGACTTTGCTAAACATTTACCTCTTCTGAGTCTTTGTTAAGGGAGAGGTTGTTTACAAAGTCTGAAGCTGACAAGAAGCATAAAAAAAATTAAGAAATGTTATCTAGGTGAGTCAGTATGGAGAGTCAGCTGGTCCCCCTCAGACACTTACATAGGGCTCAGATAAACGGACAGAATGTTTAAAACCAGGCTGCACTTAATGAAAGTGCCTTGTTATAAGTATTAAACACCCAGAGACAACACAAAGCTCTTCAGACAAGTGCTGAAGGCTGAATAGTGGCTCTGCATTGAAAAGCTGGGATTGTAAATCAGCAGGGAACCAGAGCAGCATTTCATATGACTTACTCAGTGTCCCAGCCAGGGCAGTTTTTTTATGAGCGTGCACTGATGTTAAATTGAAAGGAAAGGAATGTACAGGTAAATATCTATTTAACTTTGTCATTACCGTTGTTTTGAATCTGGTTTCTATAATCTGAGACTTATTTCCACGTTTTACCCAAAAAATATTAAATACCTTTCCAGGTATTCATTTGTCTATATGTAAAACAAGAGTATGTATAGAAGAAAATCAAATTAAACATCCATGCATGCATGTCTATGTGTAATTGTAGAAGGAGGAAAGGGTTGGAGTGTCATAATTCATCCTGAATATGCTGCAGAATAGTATATTGTTGTGATATTTTACACAGAAGCATCGAGTGAGGTGGATGGATTTTTCTTTGTGATTTCAGAAAAAGCCTATCCATCTTTACTTAACCTATGGTACAGAAAGTAAAATATAGGTTTTAAAAGGCCTTTAAAAAGATAAATAGGAGAGGAAATATCTGGGTACTTCCTGAGAAATACTGTATTTAATCTAAATGGAGTGCAAACCAGTTCTAACAGTAAAGAGGAAGAACAGCATTGGGACACCCCTGCATGTCAGAGAGTGAACAAAAGAAAACAGAGGGGTTATTCTCAGGAAAAAAAAAATGGTTGGGGTTTTTCAGCGTCTCTCTTTTATGCTCTTAAAACAAACAAACAAAAAAGGCACAAAAATAAACCAAATTTCCTGTTTGCTGTTCAGTAGGCAAGTCCTTAAAAATTAATTGTTCTGCATGCTTTTGCGGGTTCTTTATTCCCACAGAGAACTCCACAGGTTTCTAGAGTAGTTGACAGCCAAGATACATACTTATTGTTGTTATTGCCCATTTGATGAGCCCACTTCCCTAATGGCTGCTGACTAACTATTCAAACTGAAAACAAAAACCTGGCAAATTATACCAAAATATTCAATAAGATTCCTAAAGGGAAAACTCTGTCTTATTTCTTTTTTTCACACAAACCATAAACCACTTGTGAACTGAGCATATCCTAGTGTTCCAATGCTTATCACAGAGAACCATGTCTGATCATCAACATGTCCAATAGATGTCTCTCCAAAGGGTTTGTTTTCTTCATCTGAAATTCACCCAAAAAGGAACAACAGTGATCCTTGATGAAAACTGTTCCTGATTTCAGGAAAAACTTCGGTAACTACAACCATTTTTTTTTTCAGTGATATCATAATCCACAACTGAAATGTTTGGAAACAAAAGAGCATTCAATACATATCAGCTATAAGATAGAACATCAGATTACCTTTTTCCATTTGAGATGGAAGTTTTACACCTTTGTGCTTTGGCCAAATAGTACACATCAGGGCTTACTTGCCTATGGAGGTCTTACCAGCAGCACTTGTTTAACCCAAGTACCCCAACACCCAGCTATTTGTCTCTTTTTTTTAACCCTTAAGATGTGAGACAACAGGATGTCATGTTTCTCATGCCTCCATTTAGGCAGCATAGGAGAAGATGGCAATCTGGTCTATTTCTACATTATTTATTTTGAGGAAGGTCAGTCATTTGGCCTTCAGAGCTTTCTCTCTGTAAGACTCTTCTATTTTCTTTCATGTTTATTATTCCACCTTTGGGATTTATTCTACAGATAATCTTCATTTTCCTGTGGGGCTACCCGCTGACCTCTTTCAGTTCCTTGCTGTACAGTCCATTTCAAAGCATATTTTCAGACCAGTATGAGTTACTCTACAAGCAGTAAAACAAAAAAAAAAGGGCCTTTCATATGCTTTGTTAACAGATGTTCACCCAGCTGCTCTTAATTGGTGACGTCCCATTTTAATAGAATAGGGTAGAAAAATTCCCATCTGCTGGAAAACTGCATCTAGCAGCTCTGTTGTACAGGTTTCAATGATTAAAAATAAATACAAAACAAAGAAAAGAAAAATTTTTTTTTAAATCTTAACATGTTTTTTTTCATATCTAAGTAACAGAGGTTAATTGTGGATCTCCCTGACATACTGGAATGTAAGCATAAACTCTATCAGTTTAATATAACCAGCACTAAACCATATCTCTAAGTCTCTATCTGCTATCTCTTAAATACCTCCAGGGATGGTGTCTCAACAGCATCCTTGGACTGTCTGTTCCAATGCTTAATAACCTTTTTAGTGTAAATTTTTTTCCTAATATCCAGTCTGAACCTTCCTTGGTGTAACTTGAGGTTGTTTTCTCTTGGCCTATTGTCGTTCCACACCAACCAACCAAACTGAAAACACATTAAAAATCTTCATTTTTTCAAATGTGATCTACAGTGCTATGTATTCCTCACTTCCAATTGTCTTTATTTGTGATTTTTTGCTGTAGCCTGTTCATGAGTTAGGAGTCAGGGAACTTGTATATTCCCAGTCTGGGCTGATCCTATGAGGACTTGAATCAGTTGTGACATTCAGGGACTTTTTCCTGCTCTGGTAGGGAGTGATAAAGAATGGGAAATTCTCCGCAGTTTGAGAATCCTTACATTTTCTAGTCCAAAAGGATCCCTTTATCAGCTCTGTGTCCAGAAATAGCTTGCACTCTCTGACATCCAAAGGTCCAAGGGTCTTTTTGGACCAAGGACCTTTTGTTTTCCTTAGGCCACTCTACTCAGACTCAAGCATAAGAATGACCTACCAAATATTACAAAGCATTCAGGGAATGCAGAGCCACATGCTATAGAAAGGAGGGGACAATGTATAACACAATTATTAATAGGACTTTTCTCCACAGAGATATCAGGAAGCCTAGCCCCCATTGATTAATTTTGAGCATCAGGGCTCCTATCTCTAGGGAGGTGAGTTTTTATATACATGAGAGACCAGCCTAGCCTTAGTGATGTAAGACTACGTACAGGTGCTCCATATATCCTGGTAAAAGATATTTCAAAGATTGACTGGGTATTTCTTCCACTCTCCAGAGATTAAATGTAACTTGTAAAATACTCTGCTCAGCAGAGTTAAGTTAAAGCTTCTTGTAGCCTGGGAAAATCTAATCCTATTCTGAAGGTTATAAGACAGTAAGTCTTGAAGAAACGGAGGGAACTGGTTGGGCACTGGTGATGAATGTGCCTACAGCTCCACCAGAACAGGAACTACATCTTCATTACCAACAGTATTCTCAGGGCAGAGGCAGAGGAAGGAAGTTTACTTACACCCAAAGATTTTTCCCAGACTTCCTCCCCAGGCAGGATCTCAGGATATCTACCTGTTTTCTAGTCCTTCTGCATCCCTTATATCAGCTTGCAGAGAGGCAGATTGCATTATCATTCCATCAGTGAAACAATGCACTAGAAAGGGCAGACAAAAGTTACAAAGTATAAAGCAGGCCTCCTGAAGTGTCTCCATTGACTTGACAAACTGGGACTTCCCTCTCTGGTTTCCCATACATCTTCTGGAGAAAAGTAATGCAAAAACAACAAAAAAAATCAGACCACACAACTTAGTAAATCCCATAGGTTAAGATACTCCTGCAGAAATCTCTCATGATTCCATGTTTATCATCAGGGTGCCCAGATAAAAGGGGTAAAATTTTAAGAACATGTGCTATATTCTATAAGGACTGAAAAAAATATGCATATTGCCATAACTGTGGTTACAAGGATCCAAGTACCTCGATTTGAAAGAAGCAAGCTGAACATCTTCAGAGTTTGGCTCCCCAACTAATTCCTTGCAAAAAAGAATAAACAATAATAAATCACATCATAAATAAGGTCTGCATTCTTTACTTCCCTTCTCAGAATTATAGCAAAAGTTCAGCAGTATATTATGACTAGCTGCCTAAGAGACAAAACTTTGTGTATTTTGTTTATTGTCGACAGGCAGATGTTGCTTTAGAGATTGGTGGCCTTATTTCCAAATTATTTGAAATTGTTCAGGGGTCTAGAATTTTTCTTGAGGTTCGAGACAGCAGAACTGAATGAGTGGAGGTGTTATGTATGAGGTGAGTGATATATAGTAAGACCTCTACATAGGGATTAACACTTTTATATACTATGTCTCTGCTACCACAGATGTGCAAACTCACAAGGGCTTACCGAAGTCTTGTGTCTCCGAGGGATTTTAGAAACATTGTTGAAGGAAGACTCCATTGAAGAAGAGAAGACTCCAGATCATTGCTCATTGGGATACACCAGCAGCAATGTCACTCACAAGTGCCCTTGGCCTAAAAATCATGGGATAACAATCAACTTCAAGCACCTAAACAGAAATCTACGTTATCCCATTTTATCCCAGATCACAGGCAGGAAATTTAGACTTAACTTCCATCTCTCTACATTAAGCTAAATTCATCCTTCAGTCAAAGGGGAGAAAATCTCTTGCAAAAGTCCATTTGAAATTAAATTCACCAGCTTAGCCCATCTAATGATTGGAGAGGGCAGCCAATTTAGCTAACCAAGCTGCATACATAAGTTGGAAGGGGTAGTAATGCAATAAAATACTAAATTATTTGTCACCCTCTAAATGCCAAGAATAAAGCAGGACAGGCAGAGCTACTTCTGCCTTCACTGGACTTGTTGCAGGGTTATTAATTTTATTTCTTTCCATGTGGTTATTCATAAATGGCTGAACCCATTCCACATTTGTGTTTTCTTCATCTGTAAATATTTCTTTCTCCAGCCATTCACAATTGTTTTGACCCTTACTGAGCACTCATTTCAAAATCAATAGCAAAGGGAAGATAATTGCTGAGAAACAGCAACAGCTCTCACCTGAAATGGTACAATATTTTATTGCAGAGACAGAGGGAAGGGGGCAAATAAAGAAGAATAGCATGTCTTTTAATGAGGATTGAGAGAAATCTAAGAATTCAAAAACATGCATTGGAAGTTCTGAGTTTTCTTCTCAATTCTTCTGAAACTTCTTACATGACATCTGAAGCGTGCCTCTTATGACTAACAGTCCTGCCAGTCTGGCAAAGCCTGTTCATGAACGATATCTGTAACCATGTAAGGCTACCTGTAGAGAAGTCCCTTCTCCATGCCTTCTACATAACAAAACTCTCAAAACATCTTTAGAAATCATTGTGCTTAACTAGAAAAGAGGAAAAACTTTTATTTAAATAAGAGATTTATTTTTGTTGTAGGTGGTTGTTATATTTAAAGTAAGAATCACAGAATCACCATTACTGGAAAGGGTCTTTCAGATCATTGAGTCCAATCATCAACTTAACTCTGCCAAGACCATCACTTAACCACATCCCTCAGTATCACATCTACCCATCTCTTAAATATTTACAGGAATGGTATCTTCACCTCTTTCTTGTCATGACTGCCTGTTCCAATGCTTGCTAACTCTTTCAGTCAAAAAATACTTGCTGATACCCATCTTAAACCTGCCTTTGTGCATCTTGAGGCTATTTCCTCTTGTCCTATCAAGGAGATTTCCCTATATCAGATTCTTCATAGTAAAGTAACATTTATACATCTGTACACTTAAAGCTTTTATATACACAGACCAAAAATGGTTGTATCAACACAGACACTGAAGGGAGGCTGCAAAGTTCACCATGCACCATGGAGCAAAGGAGCAAAGGTTTTGCACAGGTTTTATTCCCTATCCTGAAAGCAGTCTTTTTTTCCAGAGTGCAGGCATATTATGAAAACAGACAAAAAACTTTCTCTAAAACCCTATCTGCAAACATCCTCTGTTTGTAGGTGTTTATTTTGCTGGGTTTATGCAAAGTCTGGATCTTCTAAATATCATCTCTGTCGGCTACAGACAGAGATGTATTTTTTCTGGGGGAAAAAAAAGAAAAAAGAAAAAAGGAAAAAGTTAGAAAAAAACAGCCTGAAAATGAGATTCCTCCTGTTTTTCTTGTTGCATTTCACTTGCACCCCCTCCCTCATTTCTTCATGTCTCTCTACAGATCCATAATGTGCAAGTAACACCTGCTGGGGTGGTAACAGCAGTTTTAAGCTTTCCCATGGTTGTGCTGCACTAAGGCGTGGAGTGACACAGATGAGCTTCTCTGTCCCTCTCACTGCCCACTCTTTGGTCAAATCCCTCCCTAATAGGGGACAACCATAGTCCAGAGCAGCCCTCATGGCTAGTGGGGCAAGACCTGGACACTTGGTCCTATTTGCAGTAGTTACACACCCTGGCAAACCCAGAGAGTCAAGAATAAAATCAATGTCTCTCCAGTACAGATGGTCAACAGGCTTAAGTGAGCTAATGCTTTGAGCACAGGCCAGATCTATATTAATTACTAAAAAACTCTGCCATTCCACAGGGTCTCTCTGCCATGAGCTGTCTCTCTGCTCAGGTAGTCCTTTCTTAGTACATAAACCATGCTGTTAAATATCTGCCAACTTAAAAATGAATTATTTAAATAACCCTAAAATCTTCTCTACTTTAGCTTTTTCAACTTCTCTCAGGAAGAAAAAAAAACCACTGTACATCATTTGTATGGATTTATGGAGATGTGAAAGCCTAAAGTAATGTTTCAGCACTAACAAATATGGGTAGATGTGACTTAAAAACAAGCTGATTGCACACAGGAACAACAAAGACTGGAGGATTAAGGCAGTCAGTGAAGATGAAAGTGTAGGCAAATCTGCAGGAATAAAAAAAAAGAAAAAGAGAAAAAAAAACTTGCAAGGAGATCCTAAACGAGTTGAACACACAGGAAATGTCTAAAGAGTGGCCTTCATGGCATGTGTGGGGTTTTTTTAAAAATACCCAACAGGTAGGAAAACTGTTGTGAACTTGCCTCAGCTTAAGATATGCCTGCTTTCCTGAAAGGAAAAACAAGTTTTCTGACCCCTTTTGTCTTATGGCATCTTTTAATGCCAGCTTGCTGAGAGAGGTTTTTTTAATGAGTTCTGTTGGGAAGATTTTTCACTTGCAAGGGGGAAAAAACCCAGCAGAAGTACAGATTCCTGAGTTGTTGGCAGCCAGTTTGAGGGAACACAGCCCCTCACAAAGATATTTCGTCATTAGGCACGCACACTTTTTCTTCCTATTTGAAACAATGCTGGAAAAGTGATAACTCAGACTCCAAGAACTGTGCTGACAGTCAGCTGTCACTCATTGTCCTTTCTTCTGACAACCTCAGGCATTCAGCCTGGGATTCATGAGTTTTCCCCTTTCTCTTTATTTTTAAAGGAGGGGGGGAGGGAGGGGGATGGGCAAGTGTATCAGAGGATTCAGTCCTGAATAGACTTTTGTTTTGCTCTTTCTTTCACCTCCTGACTGTGTCAAATGCAGTGTGTCTCTCATGCAGTTTCACTCTTTAGAGAGCCATGACTGGGCTGGCTAGTTAGTATTCAGAAACAAGCCAAAGAGGATAAAATTCTTCTCTCTGCCTTGCTGAGACTGCAAATAAGCAATTAGACTAAAAGCTCAGGATTGGAAAAAGGGGGGAACAAAAAAGAAAAAAAAAAAAAAGACGACTTGCAGTCTTTGCTGTTGACTGGAACCTGACAGTATACTTCATAACTCTGACAACTGAGGAAGAGAGAAAAATTCTAGGGATATATGCAGCTTAATGCACTTGTAGTGCATACTGTACTCTCCTGTCCTGCTCTGAGGTAAGGCAGAACCAATCTTCTGTTCAATAATTTTATTTCTCAGCTAGGCCTCTTCTAACTCTCTGCAATTAACAGCAAGTTGTGCAGGAAACTGTTCTTAGAGTTGTAAGAGGACCTCATACAGTCTGTGCCAAGGACTGGCATGTAAAGAGATCTCTGCTTACACTTATTTCTCTAACTACCAGGGTCAGCTAATTTCATTATTTACCCCACTGGAGGGAAAAGGGCAGCAGAGTCACACCTGCAGGGAGGACAATACAGGAGACCCAAAACTGACCAACAGGAGTATTCCATCCCATCTACCCGATGCTCAGTGTAAAAGCTGAGGGATTTTAGGATCAGCTCTCTTTTTCTACAATGGCTGACATTTGAGGAGGACCCTGTCTATTCATCCCTGTGTTCCTGCCACCACCTCTGGAATTCATTTCTCACCCATTGCTGAGCCCAGTCTGGTCTGCCCCAGTTTCTGATGGTGACCTCATCCTGGGAGGAAAGTAGGGTTTTGTATATGCTGTATCTATTTCATAATTTCTTTTTAATTTTATTATTAATATTTCATTAAAATAGTTTAGATTCTTCTAAATTCATAAACTCTGTCCATTCTCCTCCTTCTCTGTGTGTGGGAGAGAGGAGGGGGAAAATCTGCCACTAGCCATTGACCAATTTGGCCCAAATTTCAACATCACCATTTAATGCTCTTCATCCACCATAATGAGAGAGAAAAAAGAAAAGGTAGTCAGTGGAAATGGGAAATTCATCTTTTCCCCATATGTAGAGATGTTTCAAAGTCAGATTTATATGGTGGCATGCAGATTCCCATCACCACTTCAGTTTATACTCCACCCATATTTTCTTTTGCTGACAAGCTCCCCATCCAACCTTCTTGTCAACACTGGCATGTCTCTGTCCATTGTTTTGCTTAGCAAGTGTCATCACTGAGCATTTATTTCTCCACTCTTCCAGTCAATGTCTTTATAGAATCATAGAATAATTTGGGCTGCAAGGGACCTTAAAGATCACTTAGTTCCATCCCCCATGCCATTGGCAGGAATTCTTCCCACTAGATCAGGCTGCTCAGTCCAGCCCGGCCTTCAACACCTCCATAGAGGGGGCATCCACAACCTCTCTGGGCAACCACTTCCAGTGTTTCACTACCCACATCATAAAGAACTTCTTTCTTATATCTAGCCTGAACCTTCCCTCTTACAATTTACATCCATTATTTCTAGTCCTTCCATCACACATCCTATTAAAAAGTCCTACCTCAGCCTTTCTGTAGGCCCCCTTCAGGTATTGATAAGTTACTATGAGGTCCCCCCTGGGTCTTCTCTTCACCAGGCTGAACAACCTCAACTCATTCAGCCTGTCCTCATAAGACAGTTGCTTCAGCCCTTTGATCATCTCTATGTCATACCCACACCTCTCCACACCACGTCCTCCCTCCTGGTGAGACTGCAACACCATACTCCTCCAGATTCCCTTCTGAGACCATGCTTTCTACAGTAGCTCTGAAAACAGGTGATTTAGTTCTTAAGGGATGTGGCATTTCTATACATTTAATAACATAACTTGTAAAATTATTCTGCTGCTAATATAGCATAAAAGAGGGCATATCCAAATGCATCACCTCATATTCATGTATTCTTAATGTGTATATCTATATATGCATCTATATATGTGTTTATATATGTATGTGCTTATATATATATATTTCTGTATATCTCTCTATATATATACACACAGCCTATTTCTAGCTTCAGTGCTCTGCTTTTTACATACTTGGTTATTTAAAAAAAAATTAAAATAAAATAAAACAAAAACAATTAAAAATAAAATTAAACAAACCAAAAAAGTACAAGCAAAAACAGCAAAACCCAACAATCCTCCATTAAGGAAAGTATCTAAAAACATATCACAACTGCAGCTGTGCAAGTGTGGATGGATTCCTCCTGCCTCTTTCCCCCTTCAAGTTGCACTCTTTCCTCCAGTTTCTGCCCTTGCTGTTTCAGTTTGCTTTTTGAATTATTAAAATATCTTTTTCTGACTTTCAAGGGTCAGTATCTTTCCAGCATGGTGGGCCCTAGGGAGGTGACTTTTATTTCTCTCTCACCATGGTCTGTTAAGTCTCATTGCCCTTTGTGACTGTTTGGGGTCCAAACCAGTTCCCTTCCTTCTTGTTTTTTCAGGTTCCTCTCCAGCAGTAGGCTGCATATTTAATTCTTCCTGTGTGTTTTTAGCTTTCATACAGCCCATCACTGGCTGCCAGGAATAAGAGTCTCCTTCATGCTCTGTCACTCCGCTTGGTCTCAGAGTCCTTGTCATGGAATCATAGAATCATCTAGGTTGGAAAATTGCTTCCAGATCACCATTTCCAACCACTAAGCTCACACTGAAAAGTCCACTACTAAACTGTGTCCCTCAGCACCACATCTAAACCACTCCAGGAATGGCAGCTCAACCATTTCCCTGGAAAGCCTGTTCCAATATTTGATAACTCTTTGGATGAAGAAATTTCTCCTACTGTATCTCCTAGACATCCTCTGGAACAACTTGAGGATGTTTGCTCTTGTCCTATTGCCTGTTTCTTTGGAAAAGAGACTGAGCCCATACAGGCTACACCATTCTTTCAGCGAGTTGTAGAGGGGAGAAGGTCTCCCCTCAGCCTCCTTTTTTCCAGGATGAACACATCCAGTTCCCTCAGCTGCCTCTCACGAGACCTCAGAGCTGCCTCTGTGCTCCAGAATCTTCACCATCTCCTTTGCTCTGAGGTACTCTCTAGCAACTCAGTGTCTTGTCACTGTCCTCCTTCCTCAATGGTGTCTTCTATAGTCAAGGTGTTTGGTGGATTTGTTTGTTTCAGAACAGCCATGATGATTGGAAAGTCTTCTGCTAACCAAAGTTGATTCCAGTTCCCCAACAGCATCAATATCAAGAAAGGCATTGTAGATGGCACCAGAACATACCTGAGGCTAGGCTGTACCCAAAGATGTGCACTTCCACGGAGCACTTCCAAAATAGGACTGCTGCTGGAGATAACTCATCTAGCTCAGTACTACAGCACCAATACTACCAGCACCACTGGCAGTGGTTGGTGTATTGGTATAGGATATCAACCTATCTTATGTCCATACCACAAGTAGAATTATTCATAAAGCAATGCACGAAGGTGAATATCCATTATCAACAAGATCCTCACCAGTAGTAGTGTTCTGACGCAGGCTTTGTGTCCAGAAGGCCTGTCCTTTGGGGGTGATGTGCTGGTGCACACACCAGGGCACCAATCCTATCTGCTATGCTGATGGATCCATATCTTCATCTTGCTACATCCCATGACCAACACGGGGCAAAGACCAATGTCTGTTCTTAAAAGATCTTAACTTTGACCACTGGGCTGTGTGGTGATCCTGAACAGCATTATGACTGAGTTCCTAAATGATGTATCAAACACTGTAGTCTTTCCAGTACATTGACACTTAAGCCATGCTCAGATACATAGTCTATACATGTATGAATGTGGCATATTAAGGCATGGACTCCGAGTGGTGATAGAAGACCCTTTATTTAACTACAGTGCAGTTTATGTAGCAGCTTGTTAGCAAGCAGTATTTTTCCATCCTAGTGGTCACATTTTATCAGTTACTTTCCCAACCTAAAACCTATGGATTATACATCCACTATCTACACACATACCAGGTGTCCTTCTTCGTGTTTCTGTTAGATCTGGTTCCCAGTGCTGTTCACTGCTCCCACAGCTTCATTCCAACAAGTACCATCATATCTTTCTCCCATCATCTGCAGAGCTTTGTTCTCTGTATTCCCGTGTATAAACACCTATAAAGCTGGACAGAACTCCTGATTTAAAGCCTGAATGACATGCTGAAGCCTCTTTTAAAAGGGCAGATGGACCTGAAGTTCATACAAGCTTGAGTCAACCCTCACAGCTGACTATTTGTGCTAAACCTTGGTATGCTCCCAGTATGCACTTTTTCAAAGAGAAGACAAGGCTTGTAAGCAGGAGAATTATATAGTCAACTCTAATCAGCTAAGCTATAAAAATTAAACAAGTTCTGGGTCTCTCCATCTTTTTTGTGTCTGCAGATGCATTAGCTCTCAAATACCACACTGAGAGTATTGCTCAGAAACTGGACAGCCATGCACCAGTTAGACTACCTTTGAATGTAAAGAGGATTGATATCTATGTTGTAGTGCTGGCATAGGGGAGGGTGAGGAGAAAACCCACTCTTGAACAAAAGAGAGAAACAGAAGGCCTTAGATGGACAGAATGGAGGTTGTAATGTCATAAAACTAGTAACTGCTAAATATATACCTTCTCTAGTAGAAATGTGAATTTTAGTTCCTTGGCATATCTTCCTGATACACAAAGTTGTAGGCAGGGAAATATTTTACCCTAGATCAGGTGATTTTCTGTTGATTTCCTACAGAATAGCTACAGCTTTTTGTGACAGAAGGCACTGACATTACTCATGAGTCTCTCTTGCACATGTTCTTTGACAGCCACAGCCACAGCAAAGTGCAACAGCAGTTTCCTTAACTTTGTGCAATTTCCTGTTCTTAGGAAAAGCCCTTATTTTCAATTTCCTCCACTGTGTTCCAGACCACTGTAACAGAACAACTGTTACTAAAGATCTTGGAGTCCAAAGTAAATAGGATTAGAAGCATAAAGAAGAAGTACAATGCCTGTCTTGATATTGATGCTGTTTGAGAACTGGAATCAACTTCGGTTAGCAGAATACTTTCCAATCATCATGGTTGTTCTAAAAACAGTTTTTCAGCAGGTAGTAAGCTGATAAACATTATCCAGATGCTCAAGGAAAATCTCCTTTGCTAACATAGTTACTTATGGCTCCACAGTATATATTACTTTTTTTATTATATGCAGCATTACTTTTTGCTAGAAAGAATCATAGCAACTTTGGTGGCAGCTGAGGCATTCTGAACTGTCTCCCAGGAGCAAAAAGATTCTGCAGTATAACAACTTTAAAAAAATAAAAAATGCATTGCAAATCAGAATTTAAGATTGTCAGAAATAGTTGATAGAGGTAAGTCATCTTTCAAGACTATTTTAAGCCAGACAGGACTTTTTTTTAAAAAAAAGAACTGTCTTGAAGTACAGACATATGTTACTTTATTCAGGTGAATACACTTAGTGTTTCTTTCCCTAGTACTAACAAAAATTCACATTTGTCAGAAATCCATCAATGAAATGAAGGGATATATTTTCAAGAAGATGCAGTGTTTAATAGTTATTTCCTACTGCCATTTGGAATTAAATACATGTGTCTGTATTTATATCTTTATTTTTGTCTCTCCTGTATGTTATTCCAAGCACTTGGGGTAATTCCTCTATTTAAGAAACAGAGACATAACCCACAAAAACGTATAAAAACATATTCATGTTATTTCCTTTTGTATAAGCATATCTGATTCAGAAAATTGCTACAGCATCTTTCCTAGTTTTTCAGTGTGATTGACACAGATAAGGTCATTCACATCTGTGAAACCAAATTGACTGGAATGATATTCTGCAGAGGACCAGCAGATAATTTACATAGTAAGATCTAGGTCTAAATGGCCAATTTAAATAAACAATGCAGGCACATAAACTTAGGAAAATCAAACCAGAAAGTAACAGCTGCTCTAATAATTTTCTATTACTTTTAAGTACAATATCTTAAAATGTTGTTTAAAAAGCAGGAACAATGGGATATTTTGCATACAGAAAAATAAAAATACAAGTGGGGGTCTGACCATAATAGTTTTTGTAAATTGTGACCCATTTTTTCCTAATCTCTCTTTCTTAAAAAAAAAAAAAAAACTGAAAGAAATCTCAAATATTCAATTCCATAAATCAAAAGAGAAAAAGATCTGATTTACTAGTCAGAACGAAGTCCAAAGCATGAGCTGAAACACTGAAGGTCTGCACTAGTCATACCAGCTGTTTAAATAGGGTATGTGGATATCATTCTATAGATGTAAACCTTCAGAAGCAATATCTATACGGAAAATAGATGCACCCTTATCTGTAGTTCACTTTACAACCCAACTTTATTAGTTTGTTTTTATCAGAGGATTTGCAGAATCTTCTTACTGTACTAAAAGCCATATATATGGATTGGATTTCTCTTTTTATCTGATTAGATATTGTCCATGTAACTTTTGCATTATGTAAACATTTTCTAACATACTGCTGCTATTTCTATAAACAAAATGTACATTTTTCTTCATCTTGAATGGTAGTACAAAATCCATGTGAATGTAAATGTCTCTTTTTTTTTCCTCACGAGGAAGTTCTGCAGTCGGTATTGAAGTATTTCTACTACTCCAGAATCATGTAAACTACCCTAAAAATGCACTGGGAAGAAGAAAAGGCTGTAACCAGGGATTTTTGCTAACTTAATGTAGAATTAATTATTTGATAAACAATGGGTTGATTTGGGGTCAAAAAGAAAACTGGATTTTGGGGAAAGTTTTTTTCTGGTCTTTCTCTAATAGTAAGCTGCAATATGTTTCAACTGTTGAGCTTTAAAGTCTCTAGGGTTTTATGAGTAACTTTTGAAGTCCCAATGGAGTTTTCTGTTGTTGCACTTCCTGAAGAGACATGTACTAAAGTAATTAGGAAAAATATCTTGCTCCCAAGACACATTAATGCTCACAAAGTCACCGCACATCCCATCCTCTCATGGATTAGTGCATAAAGCCCTGGTTCATCAAAGTGCACAGGTGAGGACAAGATGCTGAGACCAAGCAGTAGACACAGAATCACAGAAGCTGGGCTGGAAGGGACATTTGGAAATCATCTATTCCAACCACTTACCAGAGCAGGATCACTCAGGAAGGCATCCTGGTAGGTCTGTATGTCTCCAGAGACAGAGATTCCACCACTTCTCTAGGCAGCTTGTTACAGTGCACTGTCACTCTCAAATGAAAGAAAATAAATTAATCATGGAATAATAGAATCATGGAATATGTTGGGTTGGAAGAGACCTGTAAAGGTCATCTAGTCCAGCCCCTGTGCAGAAAGCAGGGACCCCTATAACTATCTCGGATTGTTGAATGCCTCATCAGGCCTAGCCTTGAATGTCTCCAGGGATGGCATTTCCAGCACCTCATTATTCCTCATATACAGATGGAACTTCCTATGCACATGTTTATGCCTGTCATCTCTTGTCCTGTCACTGGGCACCACACTGGAAAAAAGCTAGCCCTATTCTCCTGACAATCACAGTTCATTTGCTTGTAAACATTGTTAAGATTCACCCCTCAGACTCCTTTTTTTCCACAATGAAAAGACCCAAGTCCCTCAGACCTTCTTCAAGTGAGATGTTCTAGTCCCCTCATCACCTTCACAGCACTTTGATGAGTTTATTCACATGCTCAAGCATCTTGTTGCTCAGGGACACAACACAAACCTTCAGATGAAAGAAAGCAGTATCATGACCTCCATCCACATACAGAAGCCACTCCTCAGTTCCAAACATTAATCCATAAAGTCAGATTCTAGCAATGCAAAGGACAGAGGAACCAAATGGAGGGATGAAAGTGGATTGTGTGAGCAGCACTGTTCCTTCTGTAAACTACCATTACCTTGGTTTATATTCATGGCAAATATCATATCATACCATCACCAAATAATCTATCCCTTTTCTTTTGAAAGCAGTGTTGTTTATTGTAGCAGGGTATGAGGTTCTTTCTTTTTCTGCATGGTACAGCTGTGATGTTTTTTTACTGTTTAGAAGTGATGCTGACACATGCAGGAAATGACAGTTAGCATTAATTTAATAAAAGAGTTAAATCAAAACCAAAGCACAGATGTATTTCTAGTTGTTTTGAAAGCACTGACCTAAGCACCTCTGTGGGATTTTATTAGTAAAGCCTAAAAATATTTGGTGGTTAGCAGTGCTCTCTCTTGTAATAGCCTAAAAGAGCTGACTTGTCATCAAGAGTGTTCAAGACACCTTTATCTGTGGCTGGTTTCATGCCTGTTTGTGAAAGGAATTTTCTTAGACCTTTGTCCAGCACTGCCAGGAGGTTACTGAATGTCAGGCATCAGGGCTCAAACCGGCCTGCCCTAGGTGCCAAGGGAAAGGGAAGATAAAGAAAGGGGGGAAGAGAGAAAAGAAACAGTTGGGAAGTAAAAAAAGCAAAAAGCCATCCCTGGAAGACCTTCTTAGCACCTTTTCTATCCTAAACCTGAAGGTCAGATGGAATGGTGCAGGCTGTGGTGGTCACTGCCCAAAAGTCTCTGATGTGTTAAATACAATTTTTAAAATGTAAAGAGTCATTTACAAAATCATAGTAATACTGAAGCATGAGTTTTGATCCTGGGTTTTATTCTAGCATGAATTTTCTCCCCCTGATTAAGCAGCTTTCATGTTCTCCATTTACAGTTACAGATCAGAAGATGTGAGAGCAGCCTCACTGAGGGAACAGCCTCTGCCTCACAGACCTAGCAATTGAATCTCTCAGTTTATGATCTCAAATTCATAGGATCACAGAATATGTTAGATTGGAAGGGACCTTCATAGGCCACCTAGCACAACCCTCCCTGCAGTGAGCAGGGACATCCTGCACTTGAGCAGGTTGCTCAGAGCCTCATCAAACCTGGTCTTGAATGTCTCCAGGGATGGGGCCTCCAACGCCTCTCTGGGCACCCAGTGCCTCACCAGCCTTGTTGTGAAGAACTTCATTTTGGTATCTAATCTAAACCATTAATATAAATCCATTGCTCCAAAAGCCTATCATTCCTCAACTTTCTTATAGGTCCCTTTCAGTTACTGCAGTTTGTCCCTGTACTTCCACTATAAGGGGCATATCTGAGGATACCATACATAGCCTACCCAAAAGGATCATAAATAAATAGGGTCTGGATATTTTTTTTTTTCCTCACAACTGAATGGGAGTTTTTCAGCTCCATTGCTGCTGAGGAGAAGTAGTCATGTTGCATTTTTTTCCATAAAGCCTACTTCTGCAGGCTCCACTGCCACTCATCTCAGAGTGAAAGGGATGTTTTCCGCATCAAGATGTTAAAAAAAATAACAAAGACCAAAACTCCCTGTTACCACACTACATTGCAGTTATTTTCAGGCCATGTGCAACTCAGCAGAGGAGTGTTTGGCTGGGTGCTGCAGTGGCTGTTAATGAAAGCTGTTATGGGTTAATTGAAAACTTATATTGTCCAAGCACCACCATGGTGACTACAGAGGTGGGAAACAGAGATGTCCTTTTGCTGTTGATTAGGACTTGATCCACCCAGAACAGAGTTGAGTGTTGATTTCTGTTCTTTTAAATTGCTCTTGGGAAGTCTTCACTGTGATTTGCCTTGTGGATTGTTACATTTATTATTATTTTTTCAATATGTTTGGCTGTACCTAATTAATAATTTTCCTACAGTATGTTGCCCTCTTCCACCAGCAATAGCCTGAATTCATTGATGTAATCTCCTTAAAAGTTTGAACCCCCTCCCCTCCGGTGACAGGAATATTAATGTGCCAACACTGTCATATCTATTTCAGCTCATACATATGCAATGTCTTTGTTTTCAAAGATTTATGTCAGACTTTGCTGAAGTGAGGTATTCTACCATTTTAGATAATAGCATGCCAAAGTGATGTTATCAGGCACATTCAGCACTCATTCAAGCAAAGGAGAAAGGAGCATACACTCCCCCAGCTTAAAACACAGAAAAACTGTTATTTATTCACATTTGATGAAGAAATCTTTCGGGGGGGAAACAGTGTATTTTTAGCAGAAGATTATGGTCATCCTGTGGATTATCTTTTAATTAAGAATGGATGATTTGTGCCCACTCTGCTGTAGCAAACGTCTTGCTGCTAATGAAGTTTAAACAGACTTACTTTATTTAATTACAGCTAATCACCAGGGTAAAATGTGGAATTGTCTTTGATCCGCCTGTAGAGTGGTAATCCTTGTGGCAGATAGCATCTCTTATTCCCTCAAACTCTTTTCAGCTTTCTCCAGGAGGTCCCAGCTTAACGAAGGGTTAATTGAGATAGCCGGACTGGAGTGATTGATGTATTTTTGCTCAGGGATGCCATCCTGCTTTTCCAAGGACTTTCTTTCTCTCCCTCTCCCTGTGCAGTCACCTTCAGGCCGTGTAATGCGGTAGATGCCTGCTTGTTTGACATGAGGGACCTGAGGGGACCAAGGTCCTGCTGGATCAGTGAGCGAAAGACGAGAAACTGCTGGAGGGGGAGCAGAGGTTAGAGGAGGGCAGCAGAGACCCGTGTAAAGCAGAAGAGGGCACTAGTAAACTGACCTATTTCAGCCACATCTCACTTTCCGAGCTGGGGGTAGAACAAAACAATCGATTAAATATCGAAGCCAGTCACAGCTTTTGCAGAGGAAATTACACCAAAGGTATTTTTTTATCATTTTATTCTTTTGTATTATTACAGATGCTCATTTTAATATTTTAATAATTTTTGTAAGTATAATTTTATTTTACTTCTTTTTAGTTATTTTATTTCACCTCGTTTTAGTATTTATAGTATTTTACATCCTTTTCTTTCCTTTTCTTTTCCTTCCAAGAAGTGACGCTCACATCCAGGAACATCACTAAAGCCTTTGCCTTTTGCCTTATAGCTTTATAAAGATGGGGAAAGGACGTGAAAAATCTGTAAAAGGAAAAAAAAAATGTAAGAAGATAATTGTATTTGCTATAGGGAATTTGTGGTCTCACACTTTTGCTTTGTGCTCACAGCCCTCTCCATAACAATTTTCCTTGCTTCACAACACTCAGAAGTTTCTGAAGCTGGTGAAAACTGTTGAAAGAATCATCTGCAGAAATCTTGCTCAGTAGATAAAATCCCTCTCAAGGGCTAAAGTTTGTATAATCAGTTTCTTACTGTGTTTTGCTCTTCATATCAAATGTTGATTTAAAATTGCTGGACTCAACTTTTATCTTCTAAACTAATTTTGTCACTTTCTCATTCTATTTTGCTTTATTCCTGATCTGCTCTGTAAAAATATGCCTCTGTTTTCTGAAGACACTAGTTTCTTGTTACTTTTCTCTTAAAACAGAATAACATTTCTTATTTTATTCTTTGAACACAAGATTCCCGGACTATTCTTTTTAGTTTGTTTGTTTGTTTCAAAGAGTAATTTGAAATGGAAACATTTATCTATCAGCCTGCTCAGAGAAATTAACAGCTTTAATTAGCTCAGTTGAAAAAAGCAAAATAAATTAAAAGTTTTGTGCTTTTATTTTCAATAACTGTTAACTTGCACTCTGGTAGTAGGAGGCAGAAGACAAAGAATCTCCCTTTTGTGTAAAATTTAAATAATTAAAATATAATTGTTTGCATTTAGATTCCACCAAAATGCATTAAACATCTGCAGTTTTGTCTCTCCCTAGGGATGTGTGGCTATGCTGAAGTCATATCCTGATAACATCTGCATGCTGGTGATAGCTTACACTTTAGTCTTTATGGTCTGTTGATGAGGGGGATTCTTCATGAGCCCCTCCCTCATCAGAACCACTGTGGAAAATTGTGCTGGTGACATCCTGGAGGTGGTTTCATTTACGTTTATTGTAATGCACAAAGATACCCTCAGTTAAACCCGGTTTAACATTCAGTCTCTTTTTCATTTTATAACTCTGGAATTGCTTTCTTTTTTGTGTTGTTGTTGTCTTTTTTTTTTTGTTGGGTTGGTTTGGTTTGATTTGTTTTTTTCAAAGTGAGTCCAGGCTAAATTTTCAATGGCAAGATCTATTTTGTTCCAAGTTACTTCAACATCATGGATGATAGGGAAAAAAACTCCACACAAAAAAAAACCAAAAACAAAACAACTCCAGAAAACAAATATTTTCAAGGAGGAAAAGCACTTTCGTTCCTGCTTGCATGGCAACACTAGCTGCATCTGCATGAAAAGGCCAGCTTGTTAAACATCATGTAACACTGAATGTCCCTAATATTTTAAAGGTCAGGTATTGACAGGCACTGAGCTGCTTATGTTTCCCTAATGACCCCAATTACATCCAAGCTGAGTAAGTAGTCAATAAGCAATGGCATTAACATATGTAGAAAAAGTGTTTATTTACATTTCCAAGACAATTGGTGATCTCTACCCACTTGTCAAGCCAAGGAAGAAACTGGATGGTAGGTCCTGTGATGAATGAAGAAAACAAGGGATGGGTTGTGGGTCTTACAGACCTCTCAGAAATTTCAAGCAGGCTGCCTCACACACAGGATTTCTCTGTGTGATTTTGCAGAAGTAAAGAATTTGAAGGACAAAATACTTTTACTTATCGTGTCTGTCATGCACAGTAACCTGCAGTCTATCATTTAGCTGAAACAGATTTGGAGGACTTTTAAGGATTCATTTCAGCCTTAACTTGAAGCAAAATGCTGAGAATCTACATTGTTTACTCGATCTTGGTGCTGCTGTGGAAATTAATCATCCTTCTCACTCACAGATGCCTTTTCCCACTCTATGAACAAAGTTTCTTGCTGTGCTTGTCAAAAAATAGCAGTATCACAACCTATCATCTGAAGTACACATAGACCTGCCAGACAACAAACGCAGCATTGAAAGGCCCCATGCAACACAGCATAGTGGGAGAGAAAGAGGCTTATCAAAGGAAATACTAGGAAATTAAAACAAAATGTTGTTTATTTGTTCTGTTTCCTCCCAAAGCTGCAGGCCAAAGCTTTTGCATCGATATCTCCACATTGATGGAGAAGTTTGACTCCTCTCCAAGCTAGCAGCTAAAAATGGTGGGACAGCAGCCAGGTGGAGAGGGTCATGTCAACTACAGGGCTGGGAGCCACAAAAAGATGGTAAATGTCCTTTTTGCCCCTCCCCAAGGAGCTTCTGGGCTCATGAAATCTTCATAGTGCATCAGCTTCATAAAAGCTGAGAAGCTAACTCGTTGACTGCCATTGCCTTGCAGCATAGCAACTTTTACAGGTTCTAGCTGCTGCTAGTTGCTCTTGGTGTTGCACAAATAAGTTCCAGTTTTTGCACTAGAACCTTTTTCTGCAAAAATAAACCATAGTAGAATGCAAGTATTATCCCAGTTTTACAACTAGAGAAACCGACTCCAGTAGATTAAATCTCCCATTCAACAAAGACTGACGTTTGTGCTTAGCTTCCATGGGACTACTCCTGGGCTTTAAATTAAACACCAATTTAAGTGCTCCGCTGGATCACAACCAAAATCACAGAATATGTCTAGAGCAGATCCAGGGTTTGAAATGTGAATCTCTGAGACCCAGCCCAATGTTTCAACTCCCAAGAACATCCTTCTTCAGATTAGGTGTAAATCTAATGACTTTTCAATAAGAGAGAATCTTTGAAAAGGTTTAGAAATTGGCAGAGATCAATGACATATCTGAAGCTTTTCAGAATGGGTAAGATGTGCATTTTTAGAATGGCAGGAGGGAGAGCAAGCTAGTATTGTACTCTGCATCTGTGTCTTCATGGAGAAAAAGAAAAGGACTGCAAATTAATTATGTTCACTTTCAATGCTAGGAAAAGCTTGTCATAGGTCTGAATATTTTCTCTTTTTGTTCCACTATTTTTTTATAAGTGGATAAACAGGATAACATGACTTAGTGATGCTTTGTCAGCATCAACTTATTTGAATACAATCACAGTGTTTCAAGATAAGAAAGTAGTGTCTTAGTCATCAAGCTGAATAAAGACCAATGCCCTCCCTTGTACAGCCAACACATTACAGTATTCACTGTGGGTTGTTTCTCATCAAGTATCTCTTCAGTTTGCCAGAAACGTGGACATGGCACCCAGCAGCTGGACAAGTTTCCTGGAGAAGTTACCCAGAGAAGTTGCCCAGAGAAGCTGCCCAGAGAATCTATGGCTGCCCCATCTCTGGAGGTGCTCAAGTCCAGGCTGGATGTGTCTTTGAGCAACCTGATCGAGTGCAAAGTGTCCCTGCACAGGGCAAGGGAGCTAGAACAAGATGGCCTTTAATGTCCCTTCCACCCTAAGCCATTCTATGATTTTACGAACTGGTAACCTCTGATTGTTGGTCAGTTTTGAAAGAACAGCAAATTGATAGAAGAAAGAAAAGAATGGGCATAATAGAGTTGAATGATGAAGCAAGGTCAAAGTAGGAACTCCAGACTCTTGGGGAGCTTCTGCATAATATGCCATTTTAAGTGCAACTTCTAACAGCGAGCCTGAAGCTAGCTCTGCAACAGCTAATGCCCAATGGATCAGTCACCTTTTATTTAGTTTTATTGTAAACTGAGTAATTGTCCCAGTTTGGGGATTGATGCCACAAAGAATAATGAAGCTGGTCATTTTGAAAGTTCACAATTTTCATTACCATAATTGCCTTTCAATTTTGCTGCCAGTGATACATATCCCTTTGTTATTGCATGAGTGTGCTCTTCCATTGTTGTTTCTGGTGTTCTGGGAACAGATGGCCTTTTACAGCAGATACATTATGAATACCATGAGAAGAAATGACTCTCCTAAACTACATTTAGTCTAATACTAAAATAATTACAGAAGCAATGTAGGGAAGAAGTTATAGATGGATATTTTTCTATACAGGCTTCAGAGTATTATCCAAGAAGTAGAGTTTGGACAGCATTCAAAGAAGAAAATAGTGATGTATAACTGATACAGCTTGGTGTCTTACACTAGTCACAAGGGGCAATGTGAAACAGCAAATGAATTGAAGAGGAATTCTCAAGATGGAGAAAGGACATCACCAGAAGCATGGCAGGACAGAAAGGAAGGAGAGAGTGGTAATAGGAGAGTCAAAACAAGGGAAGATAAAAAGTCTTACATTTATGCAGAAGGCCAGGGAACTGAGAGATTGAGTAGTGAGTAGCTTAAGTTGAAAAACAAGGAAATAGAAGAATAATTTTTGAAAGAGGAATCTCACAGGGCACCAGGTAAATGTCTCAGTTCACACTTCCAAGCGCAGTGGTGGAGATCTGTGCAGGCAGCTGTGTTTGTCAAAGTGTACAAGTAGTGTCAAATTTAGCCATCACCCTGTCCATGTGGCTGCCACCAGAGCACCAGGGTATGAAGGTCATGAGCAAAGTCACGCTCTGCTGTGCCTTTGTTTATGGAGCTCCCTTGGCTTTACAATACATGATCATGCAACTGCCGAGGTGCCGCAGCCCGGGGTGTTGGGGAAATACCAGTTTCATTAAGACTCTTGAACCCTATCATGTTACACTTCAGAAGTAGTGACCAGCTTATTTAAAACAAAGAAGCTTTGACCTTTCTCCCCTTTTGAAACCAAAAACATATGAAGCTAAAGTGACTCATTTCCGGCTTTAAACAAGCTCTAAGAAACATTTTTTTCCCCAAGTACAGTTTGTGCACTTTCTCTTCTTCCTCTCCCTGCCTTCTCTCCCACCCATATCCCTGCCTTTTGCATAAATATCTCATTCCTTTCTTGTCAAGGTCAACGTATTTATTACTCATATTCACTGTATAGTTCTTTTTAACTTCTGGCTTTCTTTCTTTGTTTCCTTCCTTTCTTTCTTTTTATCTGTGTTGTTTATAACCATGACCCCTGATCCTCCGAGTCTTAAAACAGCTTGGCTTTCAGCAGCTAAATCTGACAAGGTCAGCATTTTTCTGTTTATTCTGAGAATACTATTTACCCTCTAGGGTTTTTAAAAGCAACTCTATAAAACATCACTTGGAAAAAAGTTTGTAGCATTCAAAGACTTACATAAACGTAGTGCCTGGCAAGGAGTAACTTTTAACTCTGATTGCAGAATTTACAGCAATTAAGTTTTATTTTCCCCCTCCCTGCAAAAGATGCCTCCATAAATGCAATATTACAAGAAGTTTTTTAAGTACTTTATACAACCTACTAGTAGTTGCCATAATCTTTTCCAGCAGTGTTAGATATAATGAAATCAGACATACTATATGATCAATCAGTTCCCAGAATACCTTTGCAATTACATATTTATTTCTTTTTTTTCATTGTAAATAAACGTGCACTGTGTTGGCTGTCTGTCAAAACAGCAAAAGTTCAGTAATCTTTAGAAATTCAGGAAATGACAGAACTAACAATACAAAAGCAAGGTGTCCTTGGACTAATACCCAGACTCTTAGTAAATTATGTTAAATTTAAACTCATTTAAAACAATACAATTTAAAAAACTTGACTATCTCAGAAGGTTTTCAAGAAAGTGGTAATTGCTCAAATGCAAGTGTCCCTAAGGCCATGTAAAAAATATCTCTGCTATTGGGAATTGGAGAATATTAAAGATTTTCTCCTCTGCAATTTCCTTGCCTTTTCCTTTCTCTTTTCACCCCTTTTCCTTCCTTCATTCTTTTCTCCAGCTACATTTGCTAAAAACTGATTGGAATGGAGATCTGCAATGTAAGCAGAAAGTGGTGATACAAAGAATGGTAGAAAAAACATTTGCAGCAAATCTGGAGGATCTGGAGGATTTCTGTAAATGAGGGGAAAACTCTGCTGTTTGAGAATTTTTCCCTATGAGCCTCCTGCATGCAATGAGGAAACAGCAGAGAAACTCATGTCAATGGGAAGAAAAAAATGCCCTCTCACAGTGGCCTGATGGAAAAAGAGTTGTGAGAAGGGACAGAAGGCATACAAATTCAGAAAGCATATCCCCAAAATAAGGTGCAAACTGCAACATCTAGGGCCTCTGGAGGAAAGAGCTGCAGAAATATTTTTAGAGTGGAGTTTTACCCATCTCAGCCACTCCACTCCGAATGTTTCTCAAGAGAGCAAAACCTCCTCCACTATGAGAGCAAAGCGTTCATCTATCTTTCATTGGCCCCTCTGTGCTTTCTACAGGGAGGTGAGATCAGTCAGAGTAAATATTTGAAGATCTGCCCTGAATTTTCCATGCTTGCCGTCAGCCCGAAGGTAAATTCTTCTGGAAACTTTGGCAAAATTCTGTTGAGCCAATTTTGTATTACTCATAATAAAATGGTTTCTGTTTTTAAAGATGCTTGAGAATTTTTTCAGATGCCTTTTAAATTCTTTTCTGTCTTCCATAATGCCAAATATGGATTATTTTGGGAAGGATTGCTTTCTAGAAGGAAAGTGTGCTGTGTTCAGTTTGAAAAAGAGGTGGAGGAGAACACCTCTGAACAAAGTAGAAGGCTGAACAAAGTAGAAGTTGCATAGAAAGTATTAAGAATATAATATTTCTTTCAATGAGGAACTGAATTTCAGCGTGCACAGAGCTGGCATTTAAAATACATGAGAAGAAGGAGGAAATCAGGGGTGTATTTCAGAAATATCCTCCTACCACTGACTTATCATGAGTTAATGATAAATCACTACTATCCTCTGGTTCATATTCCAAGTATGCATAACAGCACCAGGGTGTTCATCTCCTTTACCACCATGCTGTGAGAAACTGTTACGTGTCTATACAAGATGCCCTCAACATAAATGGTGTTGCTATCAGCATGATTCATGGAATTAAAGAATATAGTCTCATGTTTAGCTAATAACTAACATGAAAGCAGAGAAATTCCTCACATTATCTAGGCTGAACCCAAACTGGCATAATTTCAGGATGTTTGAGCAAATGGTTTAGCGACAATATAATCTGCTGTCACTACAGGGCCACATGAAGCTGCCCACACAGAAAGGACCTTTACTTTGGAAAAGTTAAGATCATGCACAATAAAGTGCTGCATGCAAGGTAGATGGCTAAATTCTAATTTCCATAAAAGCCATCAATATGACTGTAAAATAAATTAAGATTTCTACATTAAAATTTTACACAAGGAGTGCTGCAATCACGAGGTCTTGCTAATTATTTCTTCATGATCTTTCTTGGAATAAACACATTCCATTGTTTTAAAATTTTATACAAAAACATGGTCTAGACGTGTACATGTACCAGGAGAATGAAATCATCAATAATCACTATCTAAAATGAATTACATTCCAAAAGCACAGCTAATGATTTATCTTTTTTCCATGGAACCGATCTCTATCAGATTGATTTATGTAGCAGCCAATCATGTTTCAGTACACTCCAGCATGCACATGCATCTTTAAGTGATGATAAGCAGTGACTGTCAATTTATTTGTACAACAGAAGGAAAAAAAATAAAATAAAATAAGAACCATCCTGCAATAAATGTGGTATGCCTCTACAACAGAAAACCCTGTAGAAAAGCTAACTGCTGTTATTGTTTTTTAATTTCAGTATCAGGTGCTTGGACGAAATTATGTAATAAAACACAAAAAAGATGCATCTTGGAGAGAGGGCTAAAAAATGTATACTTGCTTATGACAGATGATAAACTAGCTTATTTTTCACTTGCATGTTTACATTATTTGCTTTGATAGAATGTACTTTTTTATACATTTACATTATTTGCTTTGATGGTAGATGTTTTTGTTGGTAGTTGGAATGATTGGCAGCTTCAAGCTGTTTTGTTTAATTACCTTTCCACTATGTAAAATTCCATGTTTAGAAGACACCATACCACAGATACATCAAGTGTGTGTATGGATGTGTGTATATGTATGAGAGAGAAAAGGAGAGAGAATTTTTTCACTGTTCAATCTGTTACATCCTTCTCAGCATTTTCTTTGACCATGTGTTGAGATTTTTCTGTCCATTTCTTTGTCCAAAAGTGAAAAATTATCTTGGTTTGGATTAGGACTATTTGTAGTACCCCATTCATTTCACAGTAAAAGGGATATGATGGAGTCTCTAAATAAAAATAAAAAAATTTAGAAGGAAGAAAAGAACAGACTAGAGTACATCCAAAGTTCACCCCTTGTTTTTGTATAAAAAGAAAACAAAAGATATGCATAGAGGGGTGGAAAAAATGTTGTCTCCATTGTGTTCTTTAGTTTTATGTGCTTTATCCTTTGGACAAGTCCTGAAAGGACATTTTTCAGATTTTATTTTGAGTCCTAATTAAATTAATTGTTTTACCTCCCTGTTATTTCAAACAAGAGTACATGGAGTCTTTAGAGAATTTTTTTGTTTTGTTTTGTGCTTTACTGGCAAAGGCAAGTTAGTTTTAATTTATAAGTTTTCCAGAGTTTGGGAGCAAGGTAGGGTAGCTGTAGCATATGAGCAACTGCCCCAAGACTGAAAAGAGCTGCTGCAAGAAAAGCCACTTGAAAACATCTGGTAACATCTTCCCTTTACAGATTAGCCAATGGTGCAGAATTTACTATTCATTTTCTCTTCTGAAATCATAATGCGATGTTCAGAAAGGTGTCTATTTCAGAAGTTATATTGTTTCTCTTTGATTTCTTATTGATTAATCAACATGAATAGTTTTATGGGTTTCACAAACTCTTCTAGAGGCTTCACTAATCAATATGCATATGCTTTTAATGGAAACTTATCTAAAAAAGCAGAAGTATTTTTCTTTATACAGAGAAGTTCTGCGAAATGAGGTACAGTGGTGAGATGGAAGCTGCATTATGTAATTCTGTGTTGTGAAATGCAATAAAACATACTGAATGGTAGAGGTCCAAGACCTTTAAGCAATCAAATGTTTCAGAATATGTTGTTTCTTCATCTCAGGCTAAATAGGACAGGATATTAATCATTCAGGCTAATAGTCTTCAGGTCCTTTTCTTCTTTAACTTTGTAATAAAATCTGTCACAATATTTTCAAGTAAATTACTTCTCTTGTTGATTTTGCAGAAAAAAAATATAAAACAGAATAAGGAAAATTCCAAGAATATCATTACGTAAACTGCAGTAATAAGATTCAGAGTATACTGGGTATTTTAATTTACAGTCTTGTCTCAATTAGGTAAAATATACATGCTATTGTATGGGGACTGACAGTAACACCATGGGCAGGATTGCATGTTCTTTGGTTAGTTACAGGGTTTTGTTGAGTATTCCCACAGTACGTGTTTTATCTCACATTAAAAGTACATTAATAAAGCATAGGGAGGAGAGATGGAATGTGAAATAAATATGCCCACACAAATCATAAATGGAAAATTTAGCTCAGGTTAGATACAGGTTTGAGTTATTTTACCAAGGATATTAATGTCTCTCTTTAATAAAAATATTGGTTAATAACACATGATTGATATCATACCTGGAGGAGAAATAAGAACAGAGGGTGATTAATGCAATTTTGCACACCTAAAGAATTTAACACTTGCCAGTTCAGAAATTTACCTTGGAAAGGCAACACATAGCAATGAATACTCTTTTTTTTTTTTTCAAAACATATCAACGTGTCTAATTCTGACAGATTTAGGGTATTTCCCTTCTCATCACCCCTCAACCACATTCTAGACTCAATAGACAAATGAGGCAAGGTGAAAACCAATGACATAACTTAACACAGATAGCATATATAATATATTCATTACTGTCTTCTGCATGACATTAGAAAGCTGTAGATATCTATAGGATGGAGAAATAAACATCAAACACGCATTTTCAATTAAAACAGCAGAATAAAAGCAAAAATTGATGGCACAAACATCACCACTGCAGCCACTTCTTGCCATCCAGCTAAACAGCCAAAACATTTTGATCCCTATAACTTCTGTGACCTTGATCCAAAGGCTTTTGAAGCCAATTAATAACTTGCATCACCTTTAGTGAAATTTGACCTACCTAGCCCATTAAGAGATTTTGCCCCAGGGGAGTAAATGGAGGACTTTTAAGGGCCACTCTCATATATCACTTCAATTTATCATGAAGGAGAAATACTCTTCTTCATTAGCACTGTGTAGGTTAGCTTCCTTCTTAGTCACTCTACACTGTGTCTCAAACTCTTTCCTTCCCCATCCACTGATGGCAGATATAATGTTATATTACTTCTCATAACAGTCCTTCGGAAATCAGTGTTTCCAGAATTCATTCATGTAATTCTTTTCCTGCCACAATACTCATGTGGGTAGTTTGTGAATGATGACAGCTAAATTAAAAGCTATCCTATCTGAATGGGCTAAAAGACTGGCAAAACTCAAAAAACTATAAGCTAAATAGAAGTGACAGTTAGAGTCCCCCTTCACATAAAAAAACCCTGTAAACTACTTCCTGTTGTGTCCCATTCCTCAGCTGGAATGCACTACAAGGAGCAGGAGGAGATTAGGGAGCTAAAACATTTCTTTGTTTTTTTTCATGGATGTGCAAACATGACATTGAGCATGGAATTTTACCAGTGATTAATTTAGTCTAATAACTTCTGACTTCTTAACTGCTAAGTAGTAAAATTCAAGATAAAAATTAATTGTAAAAACAGTATCCATAGACATGATTCTTTACAAAAATATTGACTTTATGCTGTTCTACAAATACAGTCTTATATAGGCTTTTCTTTTTTTCTACATGACTGAATGCAGTTCAGTCACTAATGAGCTTGCTCTTGGGGAACAGAAGCCAGCATTGCCCTCCTACCCGTAGAAAGTTACTTATGGGTCTTGCAAAAGCCTCCAAACCTGATGAACATATAGAATCACAGAATGGTATGAGCTGGAGGGGACATCAAAGACCACCTAGTTATACTCCCATGGTCTGAGCAGGGACGCCTCCCACTAGATCTGATTGCTGAAAGCCCCATCCAGCTTGGCCTTGAA
The DNA here is from genome assembly GCA_013400935.1 of Turnix velox. Classification (NCBI taxonomy): domain Eukaryota; kingdom Metazoa; phylum Chordata; class Aves; order Charadriiformes; family Turnicidae; genus Turnix; species Turnix velox. Next base: position 141,262 of record VZTY01028800.1, on the reverse strand, counting down.
CACCTGCAGGAATGAGACAGCTACAGTCTCTCGGGACAGCTTGTGCCAGCATCTCACCACTCTCACAGCAAAGAGTTCCTTCCTGATGCACAACTTGAATCTCCTGTCTTTCAGTTTGAAACTGTTCTTCCTCATTCTATGCCTTCATACCACTTCTAGAAGTCCCTTTTCAGAAAGTTTTCTTGTAAGCCCCCTTCAGGTACTGGCAGGCCATGAGAAGGTCTCCCCAGAGCTTTCTCTACCCAAGGCTAGACAAACAAAGCTTTCCCAAACTGTCTTCATAAGGGAGGTGCTTCAGTCCTCTAGTAGTCTTTGTGGGATCTTCTAGACCTGCTCCAAGGGATCTATGTCCGTTGTCACTTCAGTGATAACAACCAGGAGCCAACATGAATTTCTGATCTATACAAAGCATCACTGCAGGCGTCAAATGAAGGTAAATACCTGGGAGAATTTACAAATTCATAGCAATTTACCTATGTCCTTCCAAATAGACAGACTTTCAAAAACAAAAATTTCAAGAATGTGTTTGAAATCTTAGTCCACACCTTCCTTAAAACATAGTCCTGGGTTTTTTTGGTGGAACAGGAAGCTAAATATCAATCCATATTAACACCATCCTACCTGCTGGAGCAATTTTCAGTTTGCTGGATGTAGCACAATCCCATCCAGAGGAACATGCAGAAGAAAGACCTGCATGAGAACACACCTGCCTCACCCTAAGCCTTGAAGATGATGTAGCACGTGTTGCCTCCCAGTACAGCACACAGCAATGAGTTTTGGTAAAAAACACATAGGATAAACAAAAACTCTCCTTTTTTGAACAAAATAGTAAAAAATGGCAAAAATCATCTCTTATGGTCCACACATTTGAAATTTTAGTTTCCTTGAATAAACGGCCTATTACTGTATTTTTTTCAGCATTTCAGTAAAACATATTTTAGCTACATCCCTTTCTCTTGGGAAGTTACTGCAGTCAGTGGCATGCAGCAGTTAAATAAATTTACAAAACAATTAAATTCTCTTTCAAAAAGTAAGCATGTCAAGTGTCAAAAAACATTCCAGGGCTACTGTGCTTCAGTTTGAGTCAAAATACAATTTATTCATCTTTGACAAATATTTCGTGAAATAAAGTGACATATCTGCTAAATTAACACATTTAACGCGCACTAAAGCTGTTCATTTGTACAGTAAATAAGTTAAAAACTTGATTCTCCTATAATCCACTCTTCAACCTGACTGACTGTTGAACCTCCCTAATCAAATACATCTACGTGATATTGTAAGCTACATTACAGTACATTATTAGCTTGTAAAATGAAATTGCTGCAACGTTATGTACTGTATATTTGAAGCAGTAACAAATTTACTGGTGATAGATGTGCTAATGGATATGTCGCATTGCAATAAATATAAATTCAGAACAGCAATTGGAAAACATTAACATTTTTATATATGAGTTTAGGCATTTATGAGGCTGATCGAGCTAGCAGTAAAAACTGAAGAGGTGTTCTTGCTTGCTGCCATTTCTTTTTTGGACTGTCGCAAGTAAAAAATAAGCAGTCTCTCTGTGCAGCCGTGGCTTTTATACCTGACATTAGAGGTTTACAATCCACAGAGTGTTGGTAAGTAGCTAGCATTCCTTTCTCTAAGAAAAAGTGCTCTATACACCTGATCTGCAGGCCAAGCACAGATGCCATTTACCAGTAATTTTCTGCAGCCTTGTTATCAGTGTTTCTTCTATTCCCAGCATCCTTCTCCTCCCCGAGCCACAGCGTCCCAGCCTTTCTCGACAATATTCCTCTTGAGTTGTTAATGACACCATCAACCACCCAAAACCTGTAATTTTGAAAAAAACAAAGGTATTTCAGGAGAAGAATGAAAAATTGAGTAGTAAAAGCACAAATCAGCACCCAGCAGAAAATGCTAGGAGGAAGGCTGGAAATGCCATACCTATCTCCAGGTGTCTGAGCATCTTCAGTAGAAATTTCTGAGGAAATGGATCCCACAGATCCTATGCTTGGTGCACCCACACATGAGTTGGGCATACTGTAGGTGATGCCTCCTGTCAAGGCTGGAGAAGGGAAAACTCTAGGAAGATCATAAAACCACTTCCAGTCCCTAAAGTTGGCCTATAAGACAGATGGATAACAACTTCTTAGAAGGGTATGTAGTAACAGGGCAAGAGAAAAGGGCTTCAAACTTGGAAGAGCATAGATTTCAATGAGACCTTGGGAAGAAACTCTCTCCTGTGGAAAAGATGTGACAAAGAAAATGGGGCTCCTCCATCCCTGGTGAAGTTTAAGGTTTAGCTTGATGGAGCTTTGAGCAACATGATCTAGTGGGAGGTGTCTCTGACCAGGATATATGTACTAGAACACTATTCCTCACAACCCAAAGCATTCTATGATTTTAAGACCAAGAGATAAGAAGTAGGTTAAGAACCACCACCAGCCTATTCATGTGTGCAGATCCTGCCTTGCAGGTTGGTTGCCCCCCTGGTATTTAAGCAGATGCATGTGTTTCATTGAGCAGTGATGCTTTACTCAGCAATATTTACGTGGCATTTAGAGCCAGCGTTTTCTCCATGTGCTATCCTTTCATTCTCAGTTTAGCAAAATAAGGAGTGTGTTTGAGACTCAGATGCCACAATGCATTTGTGGTACCACTAGAAGCATGTCAGAATGCAGATGCAATTACAGAGGTACTGGAACTGTCAGAAATACAATAAAGTGTTTGAATATTATAATTCACCTTCATGTGAAGTAGTGTTAGTTTGCTTGTCACTGAATATCCTTTTAATTAAGGAGTCTTGATACAAAAACCTGCAGCATTTGGGTAGAGACCAAAGATATATGCCACCATTATTCTAACCTTTTAACAATGATTACAGCAGACAGTCAACTACCTTGTTAGAAAAATTAAAGCTCAGAGACTGGTGAATTAATCAAAATCTGTAGTCTTACTCACTATAAGAGCAATCATATGCTATTTCAGATCAAATAGATAGATGTTCCTTCCAATGACGGAGCAGAAGAAGCACAGAGGGATCTGTGAGGAAAGATCAACCTTAATTTCTTCTAGTCTACTTATCTCACCATATGAATTTCTTCAGCATAGAAGTGGATTTCCAATTATCTGTAAGTAATATTGCCTGTTCTGCGGTCAAACAAATCAATCAAAAACACCACTACCTAAGATTTTTTCCAATCAGCACTGCTAGAGGTAATTTTTGTACAAGAAAGGTAGAAAAATTTAGAGGAGTCAAAAAGAATATTTGATACTTTCTTTGATAAGCAGCTTATAAATATACTTTCTGTCAATTTTTAAGAACTAATACTGTAGCATATGTGAGTCTTGCAAGTGCTTGTGAATCTAAGCACACTGGCAATATAGGAAAATGTCGCGACTCCGACTTCAAACATAATCTCCATTTCTCCACAGAAGGAGAGACGAGAGTGGCTCCCAGGTCTGGTAGTGTATGACCACATATTCAGGTATGCATCTTCCTTCAGGCAGCCCCCACAAGCATAAACACACTCATGTTTCTGTAGGAAAGTTGGGTGCACAGAACAGAGAGGAGCTGTGCTGTGCAGATTCTGGAAAACCAGACCAAGCCACAGAAGGCAGCCAGCTGGCAGCCCAGGCACAGCCAGAGTTTTTGAGCCATGGACCCGATGACATCCTTTGGCAAACTTGGAAGTTCACTGGAATAATAAAAAAAAATATTTTAAAAATAGGTAGATGCTGTATTATTGCATTTGGAAGGATAAACAAAATGAGGGCTTAAAAATAATTTTAACATGTCCCAACAAAAACTCTTTCTAAGACAGTGGTGTTGTTCTGATCTGGTTTCACATCGATTAAAATATATGTGCTGCATCCTTCTGTTCTTTCTGTCTCCTTCTGCCAAGGGAAAGAAGGATAACTCCCTGTCTTAGGAGCAGAGTCTTAGGTTCCTCAGCTTCCAGTGATGAAAGCTATTGAAGTGTCTGTGCTTTTATCTTTTGTCTTAATGTTAAGACACCTGTTTTGGCATATCATCAGGTCACATTGGCAAACTCCCAAAAATTATACCTCTTCAGTAGTCTCCTAATAGATGGTTTCCTGGCAAGAACTGTAACCACTATGGTGTCTTCTAATTTTCAACACTTCCTTGTTAGGGTAATTTTTATTCTTCTGCAATTGTCTGTTTCTTTATTCTTATGTGCAGCAACTGGGGCCTCCTGCAGATTTCTGTTCTTCATTTTCCTTCTGTGTTCTGACAGTACCCAAAGTTGCATAGAATATTTGCTTTAAAAATAAAACCCCAAATTTCTAATAATGTGGATCCTCATACACAATGGAAAGAGCAAGTCTGTTGCAAAAAATTTACTATCTTGTGACCAGGTGCAGTTACAGGAGAAAATAGAACCAAGTCTGATTTTTTCATGTTTCTCTCCAGTTGTATTTTTAAAAGAGTTACAGAAAAAGCAGAACTCTCACTTATATTAAAATGCTATATTGAAGTGCCAAATATACTTTATTCATAGCAAGTGTCCTCAAAATATTTTGACCAATTTTGGTTTGAAAAGTAAGATTCCAGAGATTATCTGACTCCTTTTTTTGCTCTTGAAATACATCACATCTTAGAAAAGCAGAGTGTAAACTCTTTCCTCTTTGAAAAATTCCATCTCTGACCACAACTGAAATACGAGATGTTGTTTGATTTTATCAGATCTATTCTTCTACTGACCCATCCTATCTACATGAGCAGTGATTTGCAAAAGCACATAGGAATATACAGTTTAAATGCCTCACTTTATTTGGTTCAATTTTAATTCACTTTGCAGGGGATTTTAGGCAAATATTCAAGTTACTTCCTTTTTTTTAACTAATTTTCTTTTTACAGTTAACTCTTTTCACAGTTTAGACTTTGGAATAAATTATTCTTTCAAGACATCTCACTGCTGTCTATGAAGAACTGATTTTTCAAAATATTTAGTAGACAAGTGGTGTGTGGCTTTGACCAGTCAACTAATTTTCACTTGTGGATTTGAACAGGCCACTGTCATCAATGCAACGTTTTCTGTATTTCAGTTTTTCACATCCATGTTCATTAAACTTTAAAAGATGATAAATAATGGATGACTCTAGTGATGTTTGTTAACAGATTCCATAGGAAGAGAAAACAAGGACTTCATAAATGTTGAATTGGGCTGTTGTTTACATTTATAATGGGCTTCCTTAAATTAATAAATTAGGAGATTATTACCAAAATATTTCATTATTTATCAATATTTGCATCCAAAAGAATAGAAATACTCATGTTTTGCTGAGAAATTGAAAGATTTGTAGTAGTTATTGCTTTTAATCAGCATAGTTCTGTCTCTTAACAGGTAAAATGCAAACACAATACGTTCCATCCTCTGTTCCTGATCAAAAATGGGCTGAATATTTTCATGTGAACAGAAAACTGAGTGCCATGTTTCTTTTTCTTCTCATTGTATTCGTATGGCTCTGTGTATTAGGGAAAACTAACTTGTTTTACTTCTTCCTATTTCTTGGATTTTAGACATAAAGTACTTAAATTTATGTTCTTTTTAATTTTTTCTTCATGTTTCACATTTGCTTGCTGTTTACCAAATCTACAACCTTGGAATGATTCTACAAACAACAAATTAAAGATTAAGCAAAAGCATGTTACACAAGTAGACAATGAGAGCACTGGCCAGAAGTCATACATTTCAGTTTGTGCATCACTTACTCTCAATTTTTCCCCATTTATATTTTGGCCCATTCTGAACCAGCTACAACCTCTGCAACATGTTATCTTCAGAGTGAGAAGTGTGCCTAATGGATAATGAGCACCAATGAGCCTTGGAGTCACAATAACTTTGAGTGATGGGAAGGTTTTTTCCCCAAAGTTTTCAGGAGATGCTTCACTTCTGCCTGCATCGCCATGAGCTTATACAATCTCAAAACAGCAAATAACCCACAGAAGTGTAAAAACAATGTACAGCAGAAGTTATGGCATTGAAGATGAAAGCTGAAACTGAACGGCATCCAGCTCTGGAGACCTCAGCACAAGAAGGATATGGACCTGTTGGAGTAGGCCACAAGGATGATCAGAGAGCTCAAGAACCTCTACAAGGACAGGCTGAGAGAGTTGGGGCTGTTCAGCCTGGGGAAGAGAATGCTCCAGATACACCTAACCACCTACCAGTGATACCAATAAAAGTATAGTGATAATAGACTATCAGTGCTTCAAGAGGACCTACAAGGAAGCTAGGGAGGGACTGTTTACCGGGGCATGGAGGCAAAGGATGAGGTGTAATAGTTTTTAACTAGAGAAAGGCAGGTTTAGTCTAGACATTAGGAAGAATGGCTTCACCATTAGGGTTCACCATTAGGAGGATGTTACCCGGAGAGGTGGTGGAAGCCCCATCCCTGGAGGCATTAAAGGCTGGGCCTGGTGAAGCTCTAAACAGCCTGATCTAGTGAAAGATATCCCTGATCACTGAAGGGGAATGGACTAAGTGACCTTTACAGGTCCCTTCCAATGCAATAGATTCTATGATTCCACAAAAACAGAGATATATATATAAGACCTCAGGAGAAACTTGTGTGGTCTGAAACTCAGTTGTTTCTGCCCATCCCTTAGGCACTGGTGTGATGAACATGCTGCTAATAGTGCCATATATCACATCTGTCATAAAAGTGCATGCTGATCAAGGACCAAGTCTCGTGTAGATGAACAAACACAGGACAAAAGTGTGTGGACTGTAAATGCTGTCTTCTGAGAAACTTCTGCCACCTTGGGTTTGACATAGGAACCAATACCACATCTACACAGGTCTGTCCTGGCTCATCTAAAACTCACTTCATCTCCGTTGCTTCCTTAAAAAAGTCTTCTTGAGCAGAGTTGGATCCTGTGCACAGCATAAGGACACTCAAGTAGGAAGTAACTTTGAAGTCAGATGTCATTCTCTAAGGCAACTGAGGAAATAATCCAGTTCCAAATCTTGAATGAAATCAAATTAACATAGTTGAAGTATTCCCATGACTATTAGACAGACTTAAGAAAACAGAAGGCTGAAGAAAGGTGCTCAGACCTTTGTTCGGACCAGTGTGCTTCAAACTACTTCCTCTAATGAAAAATACCAAAACAAATTTCACAGAGGAGTTACTGATTCAGGTGATAAGCCTGTCACTGCAGCATCCCCAGCTAGTGGGATAAAGTCTGCTGAAGCTCCAGGATTCTGGAAAAATGGGTGTTTCTTCATGCCAAGGGTCAAACAGACATAGAGCAAGATAAAGAAGGTACCACATCCTTTGGTAGTAATCATGTTCACTTCTCTGTTTGGGGCACACATATTCAAAACTTTCTTCTTTGAGATGTTCTAATTATTTTATAGGAGAAGAACATGTAGATTTTAACGGGCCTGAAATCCCTCACAAGTGGAGAAACACAGTCACATATTATAAGAGGATAGGCAAACAGTCCATGAATTAAGAGTGTACAGTCAAGCCCCACCACAAAAGTCTGCTCAAAAGTTTAACAGATCTATGAAGAGATAATATCCACTTTGAATGTGAGAAAATGTTTTAGAAAATACAGTGTTGTTTTTCAACTCAGTTAGTCTGACTTGGGTCTCATCCTCAATTGAGAGGGTAGAAAATGTAACACAGCATAGATCTTCATCACAGTCCAGTAGGGAGACACTCAAAAATGCAAAACCAAACTGTGAATGGATCATTTGGGTATTTTCCCTATTTCATCAGAGGACTCTCTGTCTCTTTCAAAACTAATCATAAACTATTTTCCCACTGAAATATATCAACCCCTCTAAGAACCTGTGCAATAAATGGCTTATGTCCTGAGGTATCATGGGGAGAGATCTTCCTTGAAACAAGTGCTCTGTCAAGACCTCCTGTTAAGAGATGACTGATGACATGTATGAGCTATTATTGGCATACAGCACTACAGTGCCTGTGAAGAATTTCAGTCTGGTTCAGCTTCTCAAGAGCAGGCACCCCTGCTCCAGTGTCAGTGAATCTGTTGTGCAGTGTGCACCACACACCTCTGTCATCTCTAAGAAAAATAAAAATACAGAAAAAGAAAATTAAATTTTAAAATCTGTGACCCCAAAGAGAGTATGGTGTTCTGTCCAGGAAGCAGTTAGTCATTTTAGACACCTAGAGCTCAGCTAGATCATGGCAGCATATATCTCTCTGAGATACACTGTTAATTCACCACATAGGCTGCTCCAGAGAAGCCATATGCTCTTATGCTCTCCCACAAGTGGTGAGAAGACAGCAGAGAACATCACACTTCATTTTCTGTGGTAAAACCGACATCAGCTGCCTATCTAACTCTTGACCTGGTGACTCCCCAGGCTGCAGCAGGAACCATACCAACTCCTCTGGGTATTTTATTGTGGCAAATCATTTTGGCAGGTGCTGGTCCCAACCTGGATCTGCCACATTTCATTTTCTTTGCAAGAAGTCTATTTTAGGGTTTGGTTTTTTTAAAAAAAAAAAAAGAGGATGAGATGATTAAATGAACCTCAGGTTGTGCACTTGCAATTATCACTTTTGGCTCACTTGCCATGCAGAAGGTTGTAGGATCACAATGTTCATTCTGCTGGTCTGGCTTGCTATCATCAAAGTAAACACAGGCAACATTAAAAACAGAACATTGCAGGAAATTACTGTCTAAATAAATCATTAAAACAAATCATTAGAAATGGATGCTCTGAATCAGGTATATTATTTAGTGCAATCCTGTTTATTTACAAAGTGCATCCAGATGTCTTCTCTCCACGCTAATAATCAGCATCAAAGGGTATTTCTCTTTTGTTCTGGCCTGGAAGCTCACCTCACTGGGTTTTGCTCTTGTCATCAATTCCTACAAGCTCCACATCATGCTCTTGGTGAATGACGCTAAAGAAGTTAGACAAAACTGACCATGGAATGACAACTGCAGATATGAGAACTGGAGTCACTTCTGCATAATTAACCCCTCTGTGCACTGTTCCATTCTGTTTGAGAAAGCCAGGGTGCATGTGGGCATTTATTACAGAATAGGAACAAACCAATGGAATTTTCCATAATGTTCAAGGATATTAAAAATCCATTGAGAAATCCTGGATTCTTTAACCAGATTTATGCAACTCATTTGAGGCTGAACTCTTACTGAACTCTATTCCAGCTTTGCCTTAGTACAAACAGAGTAAGAATGTGGGAACATCTCAAGGTACACATGTACAAGTTTTAAATGTCAACTTTTTTGACCCTAGAATTTAGTGGGAAAATCCTGCCACATTTTTCCATTAAATTCATATCTATTTCCTTTTAGTAAATTCTACATGACACTGAATGTTTAATCTGATCATTTTGTCCTGATGTCAGGAACTAAATCAATAAATGGGAACTGTAGGCAAAACAGGGATTTACGTGTGCATTTCTCATTCCTGATAGTGGGAATCACAATCCCAAAGTTTTTTCATGTATTCATAGCAAAGCAAAAGCTCTGCCTTATTTTGGAAGCAAATGCAACATATACTGATGGTATTTAACATGGAGAAATATGGCTTTTTGAGAAGTTAAAGGGAAATAAAACAATATGTGAACCTTGAGATTAAAAAAAAAATGAGGAAAAGCAACAGAAATAAGGACGAGTCTGACAGTTGAACTGAGTCAACTGTGTAGATTAGATAGGGAGAGGAAATTAGAACTAGCACAAAATGCTAACAAGCACAGAACAAATAAATGGATAACAGGAAGGGAACTGAACCAACATAAACAGCTGCAAAGGGTATTGCTGGCAGGATATCAGGCCTAACAGTTTGAAAAGAACAGAAACATTTCGTTGTTGTGCAGTATTTTTTAAAAGATGTTTTACCTCAACATAGCTATATTTCAAAAATATTTTCAAAATCACAAGCTTCCTGTAACCATGGGGCTGTCGAATTAGCCTGGGTGTTTCTAGGCCTTTTCTTTGTTTTCCCTCTACTGGGGAAGGAAAAACAAGTTCTGAACCTTGAGATTACAAATAACTGGCTGCAAAGAGACCTTAATGATACCTATGTACCTATTCCATACTGTCCCTTGACTCTCTTCTCTGACCACTCTCTCCAGTTCATGGTGTCCCCACATTTTGTGGCTCCCTCAAGACACCCAGTCATGAAGAACTTTGAGCCTACCATAGAGGGTGGATTCATTAATGCAACACTGTAGTTGTAAGTTTTACTAGCATTTCTTTTAATTCTTCTCTGTCTGGGTGAGAATGGTTTGCTTCCCAGTCACTCCAGTGTTGGAGGAGACATTCGGTTTCCTCTGCAGCACTGCAGCTATTGATGTATTTTCACAAGACAGACCTGGAAAACATTACCATTTACGGAGAGGGCAAGCAGGACAAATGTCAGTTTCCAACAACAGAAGCAGAAATCCTGATGAGCTACCTCCTCTGGCATTAGCCTGAGGTGAAGCTGTATTCCTCCATCCAAGCAAAGGGCATTGGTTGCTGTTGGACAAAGTCATTGCTTAAATAATCTCATAAGACTGACTCTAGTTAATGACAGTCACCAGCAAGGCAGCATTTCTATTGTGCTTCATCAGAATGTACTGAAAATACTCTGTCAATATGCTGTGCAAAGTTTACAATGAAGTAAGAAAAACACTTAGTCACAGACCTTAGGGTAGACCTGATGCACATTTGCACACTAATGGAGCAGCACTCTTCTAGAACTTAAACTAATAAATTACTTTTATAAGGATGTAGAATTAGTATCTAGAGATGCAGGCAAATCATGTGTTAAACACTTTCGTTGAAAGCTTCTTCACCTGTTCTTTTTTCCCTTCCACATTTCTTTTTTACAGAGCACATTATTTCTATGAAGAAATTTCCAGATGCTTCAGGCTGGTTATTCGAAGTGGCAATCATTTAATTTTAAAATACATATTTTTATTCATCAATAATTTTATTAAAATTTCTACGATTGAGTCTTTTTCTTTGCTATGCTTCCTCCCATTCATACCACTCCTTCAAATAAATTTTGAAGGTGAACTTCTCCCAGATTTGATTGTAGAAGTTCTATCTTCCCTCAGAGGAGACTATGTTATAACTTCTTGTTGAATGTACTCAGATTCTGTCTCATATATTTCTTTTTGTACTTCATCTACTTTCAATCTAGGTAAAAATGTATATGATATCTTCAAAGGAATAAAAAAAATGAGGCAACTATTTGCTTTTAAAGTGCCTCTAGCTGCTATCTACTTCTTTAGGCTGCTAACTTAGTTTAAAAAATCTGAATTTGGTCCCCTCTCCACCTTCTCCACAAAGCTTGTCAACAGTTAAATCTAAAGCAGAGTCATAAGCATTCAGTGTTAGAACAACTTTTGAATGAACACAAGTATGATACTCGGATTTAAAAATTATTTTGTTTTGATTTGTCACATAAATTCACATAAGGAAATACTCTCTGTAGTTTTTAAAGTAATATCTTCATTTTGTTTTCATATTCACCAGGGAATTCACATTTAGGTTTCCTTTCCTTAAGTGCATATTAAACTCAGTGACTGAAAGTAGGACTCTTGGGTTCTACCGCAAAAGAAATTTTTAAAAGTCAGAATTAGAGAAAATGAAGCAGAACTTTTTCTTTTCTCTTGATTCTGTAGGAATGATCACTGATGATGCTGTAAACCACTAAGCATTCACCTTGCCTTACAAGAATGATAACAATCAAGCAACCTGACATGCATATTAGGAAGTCTGAGATGCTTTGAAATCTGATGATAAGACTCCCTCTGCAATTCCATGTTGTCATGAAATGAGCAGAGGAATGAGAATCCAGAATAAGTGAATTCTAGTTTAGTTTCTATCCCCCATATGTTTGAAATGTGCCTCATGCTTATGCAGCACATTTACATCCTTAATTTTTAAACCCCACAGCATTCTACCAAAGCTTTATTCCTCCACATTGCACATGTGTATACGTAAAACTTTTTTCTCCTTTAATTACTGGAATCACAGAATTTGCCAAGAACATGAAAGATACTCTGTGCGCACTGACCTGGGCAGCACTATTAGAAAATCATTATTTTCTATGGGGCAATAGGTTGTGTTTTATTGTCATCTGATTGTTATACTCCTGATACTGGAAAAATAAGCAAATACACAATTGTGTAAAATAAATGTTTTCAAAGACAGCTTAGTCCTGCAAGCTTGTGCATTCATGGGTATATTTTTAGGCATATTTCATAACTGCTGTACCCAAAATGAGCTCATGATAGTTTAGCCAACTCTGGGAGAAGATCACTTTATCTCTCTTCATCTTATCTTTCTCTGCCTTACTGCAGGCCAAAGACAACAATATTTTAGCATTTGGGAACCCCTGTTTAGGGAAACAATTTAGCTCTGTCTGAACAGTTGATAGTAAGTACACAAGCCAAAGCTTAGCATTGAAACTATGTAATTTTTTTATGAGGGATGATAAAGATCCAGCAGCAAGGTATTGACTTCCCAACTAGACCAGAGACCTGCACACCATTTTATTGCATTTAAACTGAGCTCTCTCTAGCTGGAAAGTGAACCTAAAGGGCAGTATGAGATCTGCAAAAGTGCAGCTGGACCAGAGGTATTGTGATGGTTCAGCTAAAAAGTGTTCAAACTGCAGCAGTGTTTTTTCACAAAGGCACTGTCCTCCAGTTGGTTCATTTGACACACTTGGTAACAGAATATGATACGAAAGGAATATTTGGGGGGAAAAGAGAAGGGGGTAAAAAATGAGAAAAACAAACTCTTTGGTAACTCTGGGCTTTGTTTCAGCCAGTAACTAACTCCAGTTACAGGAAGTATATAGTGAAAGATCAAAGTAAGAGACACTAAGTGAGCCTGTTGAAATGAAGTGTTACAGGCATATGTTCTTCATCTCACAGCTCTGTCGGCTGGGTGCTGTAACAGCTGGGACACAAGAAAAATGTTTCAGACAGATTCAGCAGAAGAGCCTGTACCTCATTTGGCCTGCATCTCACCAAAGGGCTGCAGCAGCTTCAGGGAGAAAAGCTGCTTTTCTTTTTTTTTTTTGCCTTTTTTTTTTTCTTGGAGTTTATTCCTGATTATTGCTTTTACATAAACCAGTGCAGACCTCGCTGGGTGGCAAGTAGCCAGCATGACCCACAAGTCACTGACCTCAGGATGTGCATCCTGCTCCCTGTTCCCAGCAGCAAAAGCATCACACCCAGGGAGCTGTGGAATGCAGTTCCTTCCACCTCTCAGTGTTGGAATGGGGTTCATCCTCTTTACCTGATCTGAAGCCACATCTTCTTTATGGCATTCCCTCCTAATCCTCAGCTTTTGCTCCAGAGTCCATGGCAATCTGTGGTCGTGACACCTGTGAGCACATGGTCAGCACAACTGCTGGTGGAGTTGCAGCACGTTAACTTGTTACACTAAAAGAAAGCACAACCAGCAGGTCAAGGAAATTGATTCTTCCCCTCTACCCAGACCCCATCTGAAGTGCTGTATCCAACTCTGGAATCCCCAGTACAGGACGAACACAGACATGTAGGGGCTGGTCCAGAATAGTCAGAGAGCTGGAGCACCTCTTTTATGAAGACAGGCTGAGACAGTTAGAGTTGTTTAATCCATAAAAGAGGAGGCTACAGGGAGACCCTGTAGCATCCTATCAGTAACACAAAAGGGCTTGTAAGAAAGATGAATAGTATCTTTTTGCAGAGGCAAGTACTAATAGGATGTGGGGGGATGGTTTTAAACTGAAAGAGCAGAGATTTAGATTGGACATTGGGAAGAGATCCTTTGCTGTGAGGGTAGTGGGCTCCTGGCCTAGGATGCACAAAGAAGTTGTGGCTACCCCATCCCTGGAGATGGTGAAGGCCAGGTTGAACATGACTTTGAGCAACCTGGTTTAGTGCCCAGGGCAGGAGGAGGGACTAGTTCTTTAAGGTCATTTATAACCAAAATCATTCTATGATTCTATGAAACTAGGGTGATCAGTGTGCTGGCTAAATTTTCCAATTAATTTCCTGTGTCATCAAGAAAGACAGGGTCAATGGAGGAGGCTGGCAGCCAGAAGAAGGGGTTCTCCTGCACATTCAGCCACATGTCCTAAGGCAAAGGGAGTTTGGCTCACATTGGCTCTGCCCTTAGTCCAGAGGACAAGCATTCCTTATTGCAACCATCACCAGCCAAGTCTTGCCCACACACACCTTTTGAGCTGATTAAGTCAGATTTTCAAAGCTGAATGAAATTATTGCATCTTTCTCCTAAGGAAAGCTGCGTAAGTATCTGATTTTTGAGGATACACTATGCTGGATACTACAACTGATAAAAAAAGTCCTAAAAGCCATCAATCATCACACTTCTCCAGTACTTCTAATTGTTATTATCATTGCTGTTGTTGTTCTCTTTCACATGTAGTACCTAGTAATATTGGGATTCTAACACTCATGTATGGGTCTGTTTCCTAGCACTGCACTATCTACATGTCTGGGCTGGCATTTCTGTCTGGACTTTCCTATCTTGCAAGCGCACTGCAGTGGCAGGAAGAATTTTTAAGTGCAAGCACTTGTACTTGAGGCTGTTAACTTCTGTAGAGTGTGAAATCCTCAATGTTAGAAGCCACACTACTGATTTAGGCTTTAATATAGACTTACAGGTGAACATAAAGAAGGTTAGATAAGACAGAAATTGTAGAAGCAAATATAGTCCAGGTATTTAAAAGATCAGAGAGTAGCTCACGCTGTGTTGTAATATCTTTCTGACTTTTTGCGGATCCTCCAGACTATTATATGACAGCTTAACTTCTCACCAAGTAATATTAATCACTTCTTAATCAAGGTATATTGGTTTGCAGCTTAAGACTGAAGAGAACTATTTAACAATATGGCTTTTTTTAAAAAAAAAAACTGGTTGAGTAATTTCCTGGCAGGAGAGGAAGAGTGTATCTTTATTTATCTAGAGAAATAATATGTTTTCTACAGTTGAGGAATATTTTTTTTACCCCCAAATCCAACCCTGCCCAGCTGCTTGAAATTAAAATCAAATTGCTGAGACTCAGTGCACTAAGTCCTATCTTCACCGACAGAGTGCTTTGTAACATGTAAATTCGAGGAGAGCTTTATTTAAATGAAGTTCCAAATCCTGGTTTAAAAACAATTCTGTTACCGTAGCTAATTGCTGCATGTGACTAGCACTGTTAGTTCTTCTCTATGCTTCTTGGTTCAGCCTCACACTGTACACTCAGCGATTTGGCAGCACTGTGCTACCCACAGCACTGCCAAGAAATCAGCAACATTTACAACCAAAATCCTAAAGTGAATCCGTACTTAGTGGATTTTTTTGAAGGGGTCTGGGGGGAAGACGAAGAAATCTGATTATTTTTCCTGTGCCTCAAAGCAACAATGTCTGAAAACCTCTGGTACCTACAAAACTACATATCTCATTAACTCCAAAATCAAGGAAGGACAGCCTTTTTTTTTTTCTTCTATGTGGTTATAAATGAGGTTTAATATGTTTGATTACAGACATTTGGAATAATGAAATACAAGGTAGCCCTCAATAAATGAAGCCATCACACTAAGAAGTGGGATTTTTGGCTTGCAAATGCATGCAAAAAGGGAGGTTGCAGTTACCAGGCTATGAGGCTGCTGTCTAAGTTTCCCAATTTAAACATACAAATTATGTCAGCCTTTGAGGGAGCACTGTTCCTTAAAATCAATGATACTTTATATTCCTCAGCATGACATATTTTTTGAATCTCTTAAGCAGAGGCTGACAGCTTTTGCCAAAGAGTAATGAATTGCTTACCAGTGATTTCCTCTTTCCTCAACTGATAATGAAAAACACAGGATAATTTCACTAAAATGCAAAAATGGTCCTTTGGCAGCCTGCTTTCTTAAAAGTCAACTTACAAAGTAAATATTTATTTATGTAAATATTATTTTAAAGATTCTAGGTTTCATTAAAAGTAAATCCTTCATACTTTTTATTATTATTACCCTAAGAAGTGTCAAGCACTTTCCAAGTGAATTTTCTTTTTTATGCCAACAGCATGTCGATTCTATCTCAAAAGCAAAGCCTTAATCAAAGCAGCACTGATCAAAAATACAGACATACAAAAGAGTGAGTTTTCCCTGATGATGAAGACAAGGTGTGTTTCAAGTCACCTACATCTTGGGAGGATGTTTACAGGTGTAGACAATGTGCAGTGTTAACTTAATCTCTGTTTACAAACTGTTTGGGCATAAGGGCACAGCCTGTTTATCCTGTTTCATGTCTCATGACAGCTTGAAGTTTTCTCTTAATGGTACCTATCAGGGATGAGGACAGGAGGGAAAGTCATAAAAAGTTCTTGGCCGAGTACAGCAAAACAGTCCAGCTGAGACCCTGAAAAGTTATTGCCCAGGTGCATGACTTTTGGGCTTTGGAACCTCTGAGAAGATTGCCCTTGAGGAAAAAAAAAAAAAAATTGTAAATTTTGAAATCAGTCCAAAGCATGCTGGCTCAGCAGTCTGGGACCTTATTCAAGAGCATGTAGATACGTACTCCATGGCCTTGCTCAATAAAGCTATTAGCTATGTACCTTGATAGGAGTACTCAACACTTTTATTCAAGGAGAAGCCAGTAGTGAGGGACAGAGAACAACATTCCAAGTTGATTAGTATGGGCTACTTTTGACTTTATATCAAAGACCTATTGAATTTTCTGTTCCACAGCACCACTGCATGACAAAGGTAATGATAAAACATCACTAAATGTCCTAAATTATAGTGGCAGGCATAATTATGAAGACAAAATATACTGAAATAATGTACAAACTACCTCAGTAGCAAAAGCCTTTAAGACACTGAGCTTCATTTTTTGTGTGGCCTCAAGAACTCCTCTGAAAATTATTGGACCTGGAGACCCATCTGGATGTGGACACCCATCTGGATCTGAAGATTTTTACAGAATACTCAATATAATACAGTCTGGGAGTTGATGTGGTAGGGAGCAACCCTATGGAAAAGGACTATGGGTACTAGTGAATGAAAAGTTGGACATGAACCAACAGTGTGCACTTGCAGTCCAGAAGGCCAACTATATCCTGGGCTGAATCAGAAAAGCATAGCCAGAAGGTAGGCAAGACACTGAGCAGCCTGATCTAGTGGGAGGTGTCCCTGCATATGGCGGGGGGGTTGGAACTTGATGGTCTTTAAGGTCCCTTCCAACCCAAACTATTCTATGATTCTAGGTCAAGAGGCATGATTCTGCTTCTTTAGTTTGCTCTGGTGAGAACCTACCTGGAGTACTGTTTCCAGCTCTGGAGGCCATAGCAGAAGAAAGACATGAACCTGTAGGAGCAGGTACAGAAAAGGGCCAATAGGACCATCATGGGGCTGGAGCTACTCTCCTATGAGGACAGGCTGAGACAGTTGGGGATGTTCAGCCAGGAAAATAGAAGGCTCTGTGGAGACTTCATAGTAACCTACTGAGTGGGGGCTACAGGAAAGCTGGGGAAAGACTGTTTACCAGAGCATGGAGCCATAGGACAAGGGGGAATGGTTTTGAACTAGAGCAGACATGTGTAGATTAGACATTGGAAAGAAGATCTTCACAATGAGGGTGGTGAGTCACTGGCACATACTACCCAGAGAAGTGGAGGCCTCATCCATGAAGACATTCAAGACCAGGTTTGATGAGGCACTGGGCAACCCGATCTAATGCAAGATGTTTTTGTTCACTGCAGAAGATTAGACTAGATGACCTTTAGAGATCCCCTCCATCTCAATACATTCTTGATTCTTTAACTTTTTATTCTTCTTTCTGTCTTCTATTAGCAAGTCTGAATACATATTTACATTTTTTTAAAATATGTCTTGTGTCCACATTGTACAGGGAAGCAATTATCTTCAGATTCTTTTAGGGAGAACTGCAATTAAATTCTGATTTTCTCCGCTCCTTAGTATGGACCTCTCCATAGCTACCTGACCAGTGTGTGGACAGAGTCTATTGTGTAGCTATTCCTACAAATCCCACCTGTCCATAACAGAACTGATGGCCAGTTCTGTGATCTTGGAGGCAGATGTGATGGATGGGCACTCAACTGCAGAGCAAGCAGAGGTTTTCAGTTCAGCCACATGCACTCCTACAAGGACCACCGGTTTCCAAAACCCACCTTCTAAAGCTGGAGCTTTGTGGCCAAGTCACTGTAGAGCAGATGACAGACTTACTCTGGAGTATCACTGAGTTTTACTTGGGTTGTCAACTATAAAGCACAACTCACACCTTTTTCTATTGGGATAAGGGATAACATAATTACATCATGTAATGCTAGGTGAAATAAATTCACACTGCCAAGTGTTGTTATTAAGCTGTGCTGGCCAGACCATTTTTAAAACCCTCTCTTCAATTGCAAGTTTCTGAAAAATTTATCTTGTCTAGAAGAGTATATGACATATATACATGTCAGCGGATGGGAATAATTACTCCAAGTATAATTAATGCAATCTGAAGGGCTTCAATAGTCATGGAGTTAATATGTAACTGCACAATAATTAAATGATCAAGTAACTACTCGGTAATTTCATGGTGATTTGTGCTATATACAATATTTGCCATGCATAAACAAACAATGCTGTCACACAACTTAGAATGGATGTGAATATCTGCATGTCAATACTGTGAAATACATGCCAGATTCTTATGATGGCTTGCTCCCAAAACAGTCACTGCTTCTGAGCACAAAGATCAAGAGACATGTCTATTTTTAATGAAAGAGCATATCCATATAAACATAAGCACTTCCTTGGGCAAAGATGGAACTATGTCACATTTAAGGTTTGAAAATATTTAACACATGTGACATAATGATACACATCTGGGCCCACATCTCATGCACATCCCCATGCTTTTCCCCAGCTCTGGGGGAAGTTATTCACAAACATAACATGTACATAGGGTGGAGTACACAGACCAATTCATACTTTAGTTTTCAAGGCTGCAAATACCTTAATGAGAGATCACTTAGAGACCCTAAGTACACAAAGGTTTGGATATAAATCCTGGTGTGGTATACTATCAAAAGTCAAACAGTGCTATTAAGAGATCTAACAGTCTTCGAAACACAGGGCTTTAAAAGTACCATAAATGGATTTTGCCTTTGCCTTTTGGGCAGTGCATTCTGAATTTGGAGCTAGATTATGGTGCCTTTTTCAGTGTCTGGGAGCAATTCCTGGTGGTTTCTCATTTAAACATATGATAGTTCATATTATCAAGTGAAACAAGAGTACAGTTTTAGGAAATACAGTTTGTTGCTGAAATGCTTTTCTTTTTTTTTGTTCCAATTAAATCACTGTTCCAGTGACACAGATATCACCTCATTTTCTGTATTATCTTAATAAAGTGTCTGCTTCTTGCTGTATCCAAGCACAGCTCTTCCGTAAATAGAAAACCATCCATAATCAAAGGGCCTATACAAACTCAAAATAGAATGTATTTATTCTGCTTTAATAATTGCATGCATTTTTAGTGTTTGCTTATAGCTTTGTAGCATAGCATCTGTGAGAAGTAGCCTACTATCCTCCTTCTGTTAATGGGGTGATGGATCAGGATAGAACCCACTTCACTAAAATTGTGATAGGCAACAAAGTTATGCCCAGCAGATCATTGTTAATTCACATAAGCTGAGACAGAACCATGCAAAAGACAACTACTGTTCCAAGTAGCCTGCGAATAAGGAAATATTTTCAGAAGCTAATCTTGATGATGCTTTATGTCATCAACACTCCTGCTGTCACAACTATTTTTATAAAGTTGTATTTAGTCCCTGGTAGCTGAAGGGGTTGCCGTGAAACTTGGTGATCTGCAGCTGTCACCAAACCTCGTACTTAAGCTTTCTGCCGTGGGGGGGTTGGCTAGAAAGTTAAAAAAAATAAGAGGATTCAGAAAGAAAGTAAGAGAAAGATCACAAATGAGAGAGAAGAAGATATTGTGAGACAGAAATGCAAACTCAAAGCAGGCTGAAGACTAAGAAGCATGTAAACGACCATTTCTTAGCCTGACTCAGAGAGAGAATGACTAAGCAAAGATGGTGAAAAAACAAGAAATATGATTATTGAAAAGGAGAAGAGAAGAAACACTTGGTTTGAAAGTAAAAGTCGAATTAAATTAGTGTTTCTTGGAACATTGTTGATAGTGGTTATTTATCTTTTCCAAATGTCATCAGTCCATCAGACATTTTTTTACATTAAATGCAGGAACAAAAGCCAACATCTATTGTTTAGCCATTCCTTTTTTACATTAATGTTTGTTTACTTTCTTTTAAATTATGCTCTTAAATGCATTTCACAAATTCTTTTACATAAAAAATACGTTAAAATACCTTCTAAAATGTGAATGATCTTTAGTCATTGTTCAGGGAATAAAAAAGTAGATAGGTTATTCAGTGGGGGTTTTGGTGAGTTATTTTTATTCTGGTGTTCATTGGAGGTATGATACTCAGCCTGTGGACCAATGAACTAAAGCAGAATTAATGACACCATTAACAATGTTTTTAAAATATTTTCTGTCTTAAGAAATATACATAGATTTTGGTCCACACAATGTGCTAACAATGAAATGTAAGGTTATATCAAAGAATCATTTCTGTTTTACCAAATGTCATAACTGTAGTTACTTGGTAACCTCTGCATTTCATTCCCCCAACTTGATTGTGCTTGAAGTGGCAAAAGCAGATGATGAGCCTGGATAATTCTGAAGACAGGATCATAGAATCACAGAATTGCCCAGTTTTAAAGGGACCTTTCAGATCATTGAGTCCAACTATTAATGCTGATCATAGGCATCTCTAAACCACATCTCTAAGCTCTACATCTACTCACCTCTTAAATACATCCATGGACCACTCCCCTGGGAAGCTTGTTCCAATGCTTGAGAACACCTTCAATGTAAAAATTATTACTAATATCCAATGCAAACCACCCTGGTACAACTTGAGTCTGTTTCCTCTTGTCTCATCACCTGTTATGTGGTAGAACAGATTAACCCCCACATTTCTACAACTTTCTTTCAGGTGGAACCTAACCCATGGTAATGTGTATTGAAAACCTCCAAATAACCCCAGCTTCTCAGTGGGCTCTCATGGTCATCCCTGATTCTATGACCAAACCCTAACCTCTATCCCCTTCTGAGCAAGCAACTTCAACTAAAGAAACTGCATAACAAAGCTACAGCTGGCCAAAATAGCATGAAGGACAAGACAGAGACCGAAGGCTACTCTGTGCTGGTCACAGCAAGGTTGGAACACGCATTTTATTCTTGGAGGCTTTAAACAGGGATGAAGGGAACTGTTAACCTGGAGGAGGTATAAACACTCTGAGATAATTCCTTCTCCTGATTTTTAGAAGGGAGGGCTCTTGCAAACGGCAGGAAAGGGGAATTAATGTCTTCATGCCTATTTCCAACCACAACCAGAAGCATGTGTTTGCAGTATTTCTGAAACTGTCTGCCTGCGGCAACCCTACCTGCTCCTGAAACTGGCAACCCTGACCAAAGAGCAGTGTGCATGCAGTCCTCTATATCTTCAAAAATAAAAGACCATGCATTTAAGGTAGATGCCACAAAGGGGTCCCCAGTGACATAGGGAAGTTGTGGTGGTAATGAGGATGTCATCTGTACAGCTTCAGGAGCCAAAACCTCTGAACAACTCTATCCTTTGCTTGTAGGAGGAGAAAGGTTTTCATAACTGTCATCTATCCAACATCATGAATGCTATGGCAGAAGGGGGGGAAATGAAGCAGGACACTTCACTGTTAAAACATCAAGAAGCAAGTTTTACTGATTCATCTGTTTCACCATTAATTTTTGGCTTTTTCCTATAAATTAAAATATGTGGCAACAATCATCAAAGATTAAAAATAAGTAAATAAAAAAAATGAAAAAAACCCAGCATAAAAACCCAAGAGAACAGCTGCCTTCCCCTAGAAGCCACAAATGAAGTCTGACACTATGAAAAATTTCTCATGAGCATTAAACTACTACATGAGAGCTCATTGGATTTGAATCCAGGAGAGAAAGTACCAGATCTTATTGAGGATGGAGACCCTGTTCTGCAATAATGTTTCTGATAAAGTCAAATCTCCTGTCTCTCAAATGCAAATAATTCCTTACACCCTGTAGAAGTACTGCTGTACTTTATTCCTCCTCTGAATCTCATCCTTTTCTCTTTTCTCTGATATTTCTCCTCTATACTATGTCCCTAGCCACTCATGGCACAACACCATGCATTTATCCTAATGTATGCCCATAGACAAAAGCCTCACAATTTCCTTTCTGGGCAGAAAATACTGAATTATAAGTATCTTCTCTGAAGGCAGTATACCCTCTACCATTTTACTCATTCCTATCCCACCGGAAGTTCTTAATTCTGATTGTTCTTTTAAACAGGGACAAATTCTTCCTGTGAAAATTAATATCTAAACATTGCATCATCTTGGGTCTTTTCATGTATCTTGGAATTTATTTCTGATGAAGACAGAAACAGATGTCTATGAATCTTCACAACTATGATGGCAAAATACTGTATCAGTTCTTCCCCAGTTTTTGTGTGAAAGTATTGAGAAAGTATTTTTTATAAGACTTTCTATCAGGAGCACATACCTTTAGGGGGGAGGCAACTGATTGTCTTTGCATACCTGCATTCAATACTAAATCACAATTAAATTCTTAAAGTTTCAATATGATGTAGCTGTTGAAACAGCACTAATATTTCTGAAAATGAGGCTTATTGAAGGCACAGCTAAAGAGAAGGCAGAAAAAGTAATGTCTTATCTTTCCAATTTTTTTAATTCTTCAGGATAAGAGAATTAAATAGTAAAATGAAGGACTGTAACTAGAAAGGTGAAATTCGAACATGAGATTATCAATAGGTGGAGTGGGTAGAATCTTCTTGGAATTAGTGGAAGTGGAGGGAGTCCTCTGCTAGGTGGCAAAATAAATTATTAGAAACAGGATGAAACATAACAGTATGAGGTGCAAGTTTAGGTAAAAAAGTAGCAGGAATTTGTGTCGGTTCAGAGGGTGCCAAGAGTTGGAAGCACCCAAGAAGACCTCCCTGATGTAGCTCTGAAAAATGCAAGTGTGATATAATATCTGGAAGGGGAAACAAAAGTGTCAATACTTCTATCCAAGATGCTGAAGAAATTATCTGTACACTCTGTGATATATTTGTTGTGTACCTCTGAAAAAGAGAAAAATTAGGTTAGTCAGGGAAACAGACAGGATAAACTGAGGGAACAGGCTTCACAAAGTGGGCACAAGGCAGGGCTAAAGTGGTTCCCTATAAATACCTGCATGTGCAAATAGCAGGGGAGAGAAAAACTGCCTTAGACAAAATGCCAGAGAGAAACACACTTTACATGAGCACTTTTACAGCAGAAATTAGAAGATTCTATCTATCAAAGCAGCTAGCTTCCAAAAGAGAGCCATAAGAGGGAGGCAAAAATTCCTTTAAGCAGTACTCGCTTACTTTTAAAGTAGGTATTGCTTGATGCCAGGGGCAGCAAGAATTGGAGGCAGGACTCAAAGTCATTGAGTTGGAAGTGCTCACGTCACCCACTTCCCCCCTTCCAGAGTGAATGGGGGTTTTTTCCAGCATGACTTCTGGGTACCTGCCATTAAGCTGCCGTTAGAGTTTCCATGTATTTTGCCCTCATCTCCCTGCCACAGGTCCCTTTTGCTGTTGTATTCACTTTTTGCTCTTCTTCTGAAAGTTTTGGGCCATGGGGATACACATCCATGTCAGCATCCCTAGTTGAATGCCAACTTTCACACCTTTTTTATTCTGCAAAAATACATTTAGATCCTCATGGATGATGCACACACCACACTGTGATTTTGACAATCATATTATTCAAATACACACAAGTGATTTATCTCAATACTGTGAAAATAACATAAAGGGCAAAATAGTCATCCCAGGGAACTACATGGTGGCTCCCTTATGCAAGGTGTACATACATCTTGGGTTTACTCTGGACACACAATTTTGAGACATAGTGGACAGTGTCTGAATCCACTATAAACAGCAGAACATGGACCATGCAAATTTTAAGATGTGTACATTAAGCATTTTCTGTCTCTGAGAGAATGCTGAGGTACAGATAGGGAACAGCAGCAAAGTGAAATCCTACTAATTTGCAGGTCAGTTTCTTTTCTTTATGTGTTTTTTCTTCAAAAGAATGAACAATTGTAACATGCCATTCTCTCTTCTGACCACATTAGTGATACAGGTGTAAGAAAATCTCTGTTGTATCAGCCGGGAAAGCTCAAAACCATTTTATTTGATAGTAATGCTGATCATACAGTCTGAAGAGCACACCAGTATTATATGTCTTGTGTGTAATTAAAGGTCTTTTGTTGTGCGCACATAGCATTTGAGGAACTCAAATCCAAGCACCTTATTTTATCTTAAACTCAACCAGAGAGCTGTTTACACAGAAGCTTTCGTTTCACAGCAGCACAGGAAAGCTAATACTTTGCAGAAAGGTGTCTGGAGACCAAAAGAAATTTTTCCACAGAAACACACCCTCAGGAGTGCTGGAAAGGCTATGATCGGATTCTCACTCCCAGCAGCTAAGTCTTTTAAAGTCCAGCAGATAAAAGCAGTGGTCAAGCCTCAGAGACCAGATATTCCCGCATGAAACATAATACAGCATGAAATGGAGAAAAAGGAGATCCTGTGCTTTTAACCAACAGCTCTCTGACAATGAGACTGAGTGTAAGCAGATGTGTTGCTGCATAAACAACCAAGTCCTTTGTCCACATTGGCCTTAAGAGCTTAGCTTCTAATAGAGGGATAGATGGCCTTGATTTACACAGTTCAGCAATAAGGCTGGAAATACATTTTATAGCCCCAGAGATAACTATCTTCTTAACACCAGGCATTTTGCGGCCACTTTATAACCCTTAAAGACAGACAAATTTACTGCACAACAAAGCAATCATTTAAGTGGTTTGAAAATGAGGTTTTCCACCCTTGTCAAAGGCCAGGTTTGAGAGCCAACTTTGGAGTGTAAAGGGAAAGCTCTGGACCTCGAAGCAATTTCTTTGAAGTACTGTGATCTTAGGAGGCAAAACTTAGAGAAGTGCTTTGAATCTTCTTTTTTTAACCAGACTCCCTTTCTTTGCACCTTGGCTCTGATTTTTCTGACATAGTGGACAGTCCAACTGGTCCCATTGCAGTCTACTATGGTTTCCATGTATTTAATAAACATCTGACATCCATGCTTGTCCAGGAAAATCTTCTTAGGTCCAGACTCTGGTTAAAAGATGAACTGAACTGAGGCAAAAGGACAGGATCCATCCTCTGACCTGCTCACTAGCAGCTTTTCTTCATGAGCCATCTCTGCTCAGGCATGTGGAGATACATAGTCCTGCACCAGAAATAACTTCATTTATCCTCAAATCTAATGTTAAATCACACAACTTATGTGGGATTTTGACTGAACAATCTTGTTTGCAAGTCAAGGAAAGTATTTTGTCCATTTTTCATACAACTGAGCAGACCAGAGCAGGGTAGGCAGTTGCACTTTCTCCCATTTCTCTAGAGAACACGTTGACTGTTATTTGTTTGTCACGGTATTGCATGTTTAGACTCTAAAACCATAAGTTTGAATGAAAGACCTGCTTCCTTTTCCTAACAAATGTGGCTTGTTTATAAAAAAACAAACCACCGAGGCAATAGAAACCGAATGGAAGGAAATTTTCTGAGCAAAACAGCAATATTGTCATGATTAATCTTTCTGAATGTTGTGACTTAATTCCAAGACTTGTTTCCCTGTAAGTCTGTGTGATTTGCTGATGATAAATGCATGTTTCTGACCGGAACACAGAGTGCAAATCACTGTGAAAAAGAAATGGTAAAACACAATGCAAATAACAAGTAACTGGTAACTGCAGGTAAAATCACTGTTTCTGTGATATTTATTACTGCAGATATTAGATATATACTTTACTGGTTTAAGTGTTATACATTTTCTTTTTCTTGACAAAAATGCACATTTCTAATCAGAACCAAGAGTGCAAATTATTGTGAAAAAACATTGATGCAATATTATGCAAATAACAAATAACTGACAACTACAGGTAAAATCAATACCTGTGATATTTATTACTGCATATGCTAGAAATATACCTTATCATTTTAGGTGTTGTATGTTTCTTTTCCTTATCTGACAGGATGAAAAAATATCTGATAATAACACTGAAACCAAAATTTTTTTAAGGGAAGAAATGGGAAGAATTTGCTTAATATGTAGGTTCTCATGTGTGTCATTTCTATGTTCATATGAGATAACAAGGTTTAAATAAAAGAAGTAATATTAATATAAGCAAAATGAGCTTTAAATGATGCTTCAATTTGGATTTCAGTTTTATTTTCTCACCCCTTACCTTATATTGCTTTTTAAATTAATGAAACTATTCAGTCCTGGATTAAATAATGCCATAACTTGATATATTTGCCAATTTAAAGACATTGTGCATAAATCAGATGATGGGGATGTAAATTCTGAGAGATCTGAATCATATTTCACCGCCATTTTTCATAAAGAAGCACATTCATTGTTTATTTTAAATCCTTTTACGAAGTTTTCAGACAAAACAAGGTCAAATCACATATAACACTGGATCAACATAGAGCAAAGGTCAATGGTTCGTAATGCTGGCTTTTAAAGGTGGTAGGTCAATGTGCAAAGCCAGAGGATTTTTGAAAATAAAGAGACATCTTGCGCTAGAGGATACTGCTAAAGAGAAGGTTCTGTTTTAAAGCATTTATTTTAAAAAGACAAATACCTCCTTCACAACAAGCCCTTGATGTTTCTGACACAAGAGACATGCAAAAGTCATTAAGGCTGTCCCAGCGGAGCTCCAACAGTTGCTTCACTTCAGGGTGGGTGTGAGCATGCTTAAAATTAAATTACTTTAAAATAAAGTTAGAGCACTAAGCTTTTGACTCAGCGGGGTTTCCCGTGAGAAAAGAAAGTGGGCAAAGAGAGCTTAGAAACACAGACAAACATATTTACCCCTAGGTGGAAGGTACAAATTAAATTAGCCAGCCACAAAAGGGAGATGTTTTCTCCTTCTGTTCAGATGTCACGGTAGTGAGGAAACATCGTCTAGGGCCAAGAAAAATGGCACAAATGCATTCATCTCAGCTACCATTCATCCTGTTCCAAGGCCTAAACAGCATAAAAGAACAGCACTGCTGAAGCACTTCCTCTCCTTAGTTACCGAGTGGGGACTTGCAGAGGAACATGAGAGCTGATGGTGGGGATATTTCCAGCCTGGATTTCAGTGTTGTGGTGGGAACGATGGAGGGTGTCATAGTCCTGAAGAGGCTTGGATGCAAAAGGCCATTGCCACTATCCAGTCCCCTCTTTGCTCTCTGAGGAGGGAAAAAACTTTGCATTGAGCTCAGTGCCATATATTCAAATGTCCACTGCAAAGTTTTTTCCTCCCTCCCTCTCTGAAGCTGGAAAACAACAGTAGCACTTCCTGAGAGTCAAGTATATCTTTTATTGTACCTCATTAATATGCATGTTTTTGGCACTCACTGGGGTTCAGCTGGTACGCTTTCCAGTATCTCATTCTTTATTTATATGAGACTGGGAGGTGTGACCTATGGAGCCAGTTGGCTGTCATGAATCAGAATATTCATTAAGCCTTGTGAATTATGCATTGGGTTGCTCATAACACCCAAGATCCACTGTTGCTCCAGCCGGGACTCTTAACAGCTTCCCATTAGGTGAAATGATCTACAGATTGGTAAAAAACATACATGTGCTCTGTACGCTGCGGGCATCGCTGTGCCAGTAATCCACGAAAGTGCCTGGGGATTTTGTGATTCATGCTTGACAAAGTCGGTCTGATCTTTGGGTTTTGTATTTATTTGAAGAGCTTTTAGAGTTGAATTTCTGCTATTGCTAGTCACAATCATACCCTGCTTCTCTAGATTTTCAAGATTTCTTTCCAATCACTCAGCAACCCGTACAACAAATTGTTTTCTTGTCAGGCTTAGAGGTCTTCATTCTGCAAGAAACCTTCTTTACACAGATATGAAGTTCTGCTTTTTGTGGGGAATTCAGCATTAAGAAAGACCTCTCTAGAACATAGAGATTCTCAAAATTCTTGCTTGCCTGCAAGGTTATTTCTTCTTTTATTTGATTTGGTTAAACATCTCATAGAGTCTAGATCCTACTTTCCACCATTGTTTCTGAACTTTATATGTGCATTACGGTTATATTTATCTTAGTGCTTAGGAACTTGAGTTACATTCAAAGCTAGTGGTCAGCATCTTATTTTTATTTTGAAAAGCATGAGTTACATATTCTTAAACTCTATCATTTATTGAGAGAAGACTTAAACAGGAGGGAAGGGGTTAAAAGACTTAAAAAAAAACAATTCTGGGAAATTTGACATGTCAAGATTAATGAAGGATTTTAAAAGCCTTGGTCACTTTAATAGAATCAGGAGGTCTCAGTGCAGAAATGTTGTCTTGTCACCTTATGACCTCTCAGCTTGATATTTGTAGTTGCAGTATGACCCATGCAAGCCAAAACTGTAAAAATAAAAAAGTATTTTAAAAATAGTATAAAAAAAACCTCCCCCAAGAAGTCTCCATGTGCCACAAGGGGTTATGCACTAGACTCAAGGGATAAGGTTTCTGCTGAAGGGTACCTGCCAAACAACTCGTGAAGCAGCTGGGAGAAGTAAAGCTCTTCTTGCGCAATCTGAATTCACCACATTGTTTGTGATAAGTTCTGTGGCCTGGCCTGAAAGTGGATAGCCTGATCTATGAAAAGGTCACGGGTGAGCCTTGTGTAAAATGGCATTGTTTACAGGGTTTTTTAGTGAAGAGATTAGCTGTCATTTATTTCCAGATACCTTAACTGAAGAGCTTTAAGGGTTCCCAGCAAGAGCGTGTTCTTTTCTCTTTCTCAGCCTGTCACATACTTGTCAGATTCAATAAAATTCCTTACCTGAATTATGCAGATGAGGTTTTGTTGTGTCCAGCACCCATCATTGTTCATCTCCACTACAGCTGAAACTTCTAGCAGCCCTCTTGCTTATACTGCCTGATTCCAGCACTCCTTAGGTCAAGACCTTTCAACCTCAGGGCTTGACTTATGCCACAACCATTTGACAAATTGCCTGGGCCTTCACAAAAGCTGGTTGAGCGCCAAAGTGACTGCTCTCTATACACCACTGTTTCACTGTTTTGACATTTCCTTCTCACTTTTCCCCTCAGTAATTAGACAAAGGAAGAAAAAGACATTTGTGTCCAAGGAATGCTTTCATTTAGGGCTGTGATAAATGGCTACCCTTTCCAAGAAGCTATGGACTCACTGTAGGAGAAAGTTTCTTCACAGGGAAGTTGGATGAAGACAACTGCCCTGTTTCTGCCTAGAGGGGAAGGAGTATGTGTGGGACTCACAACATCATCTGCTGTAAAACCTGAGCAGTGCATCTGTCGATTTTACATAGCTTTTCCATCCAGACAATATAATGGATTTGAAGAAGTTGTCCAGTTCCATTGTTCCATTGTTCACAAGCTGGCATATGGCAGTGCAGCAAATATAACATAATGCATGGAGTACCAAATCAAACTTGACTGAAACATGAAGTGATGCAAATAAATCAAAGTATGCTGCTTCCTATGGGAAGCATATGCTAGGATGGGTAAAAGAGACAAGAATTCTTTAGCCCAACTCTGACAATGATGATTATTTTCCTTTCTTTGGCCCACAGGGCTCTCCATTTTCTCCATTTACTCCATGAGTACAACATTCACAGCCTCTGTATAGTGTTTAGGAATCTCTAAGTGAAGAATTCTACATGGAGCACAAAGTATTACTAGAAGCAGCAGCAGCTGTAACACCATTCTTCTGCTGAGCATCTTCAATGTAAAGCAGTGCTTAATTCTGAAGAGCTCATTCTCATCAGAGCATGTTAACCCCCACTGTCCATAATTTTTCATTAATTTCTCCTGAAACAATATTAATTTATTGGACTACCAATGATTTGACATATCAGTGGAGCATGACAAATTTGAAAGTATTTTCCAGGCACTCAGATCAAGATCTTTCAATCACAGAAGTTTGCATGGTTAGAGCAGAATTGGCATCGTAACGCCAAATATTTCTTAATAAGAGAGAACTTATGTCAACCATATTTTTATAAGCTTCTTTCAGATTATTGTGCTAATGCTTATTGTTCCATTGGGATGAATGACTGCCAAACATGAGAAATAATTGGAACTGCATGTGACTCAGTTGTTAGAGCTGCAGTAAGGAATTAGCGTGTTACAATTCATGCTATGGTTAATCTGTCTCTTCTGTTCATGGTAATGCATTAATCAGAACATTACCAAATCACATTACCAAACCACTCAAATTATTTTTATAATCTGATACCACATTAGGATTAATAAACCAACATAGCTGCCCTTGGAGTTCAGTGCATGATGTATGGCTCTTTTCTCCAAGGCTTGTAATTAAGAGCAGGACAAGCACAAGAATATTTTGAGTACTTTATTTTGTGTGGCACAGGATTAGCATGCTTTTCCCTGTTTGCAGTATTGCAGTCTCATGACACTTTCTGTTCCTCAAGAAGTAATGAAGCTGAAGTCCATTGCTTATAATAGGGTGTTAGATTAATTCACTATGCAATTTCTGTGAAGTATGAACATTAGGGGGGAAAACTGCACCTAGAAATGTTGGGTTTAAGGAGACTGAATCCTCACATGCTATCCCTTGCCACTTCCCACATGCATCATGCAAACAGATCCATAATGTCATTATTTTGGAAGTCTTAATTTAAAATAAAAAGAAAGAAAAAAAGCATTGGCTCTTTTGTGACAGAGGAAAGTTTCTCTAGAAGTTTCCCATGTTAATGTGCTGGACCGGATAGCCCTGTATATCTGAAATAACACAGCCCCAGGGCTGCTGGCTGGACACATTCCAGCTCACACTTCCTTCCCAGTGCATGCTAGTGCATTCAGTAGGGGAGTGGGATGGGGGGAGAAACCATGGGAACCTAGTTGGGAAACCTTTAACTAGTATAGCATTATGGAAACAGTTAACCAGGCCTAGCCAACCTTTGCAAATCTGATGTTGCTGGAAATAAGAACAACCACATCTGCACTCCTTTCTCAACAAAGGGACACTGTCAGAAGTATCTCAATCAGCCTTTTCTTAATAAGCTTGGTCAGATGAAGACTTTCAAAACAGTCTCTGTGAACTTATACATGTCTGGGTTTTGGAGGATATTCTTCACATTTTCTCCCTCCAGTTCTCTTGCATCTACATGATTGTGTTACGTGGGACTCAGTGATACTTAAATTTATATTTTTATTAGTTTCCTGCTCAGACCGTGAATGGTTTCACTGACAGTTTTCAAGATTTCAGCCTCCACTTTTTTAATTTCTTGTGGCTTCCATTCAGAATGAAACATGAAGTTACCCTTAAGAATTGCCATAAGCAATAAAAAACCCATCAGAGTCTTTCCTGATGAAAAAGGACTGAGGAGAATTTACTCTGTTAATACTTCTGTAGTAAGTGTTCTATCTATTAGCTCTTTGCACAGCCATAGAAGAATAAGTCACTGATAATTTCCCACTGAACCTCTTTCAGTTCTCACTCAAAAATTCAAAGAAATCAAACATCAACTCATTGTAAATAAGAGTGAAAAATAACAGTTGTGAATCATACCCTCAAAAACACCCTTGGAGAGAAAAGAATCATCCTTCTTAATAGTAACTATTGCCCGATGTGTTTCAAGCATCTTAGCTGGAGATAAACCAGCTTCATCACATGTGTAGCATATGCAAAGCAAGAAACCTAGGGAGACCTGAGTGTTGACATCACCCTGCACCCTAAAGCAAGGAAGAGTAATCTACTCCTGTGTGTGTCTCTACCCTTCAGTCCTTTTACAGAGCAGAATTAACTATAACACTCTTATGGGGTCTTCCTTCTAAATCCAGGATCCTTTGGTTCATGGAGGTTGGGGAGAAAAGCTGCTCCTTGCTTCCAGGCCCTGTTCACCCAGGTCTTGTTCTCCTGGCCTAAAAACAAGTCCATCACTCTCTCTCTTTCTGGAAGGACACTGTGAGGAGAAGTCCTGGAAGCACACTGGCGTGAGAAATTCTAGAAGGACATTGAGGTGAGAAGTAGTTCTGGAAGGACATAGCAGGGAGCTTGGAACCAGATGATCTTTGAGGTCCATTCCAACCCAAACTATTCTACAATTCTATGATCAAAAGATGAATATAGCTTTCAAATAATTCATTAGTTCACCATATTCCTCCCTTTTCCTATAATTAAATGAACCTCCTTGAATCTAGGCTTAGGGTAATAAAACCCAGTTTATATCCAGCTCATTTGAGCTAGGCAGGAGTATTCATATCTCATTTTTTTGGGGCAGTTTCCAGGTAGATTACAATTAGCAACAGGTAGAAACCTGGCAAAAACAGTACTGTAGTAGATATCTGCTGCTGAAAAAGCATGAGCAATGAGCTCCCTGTCTAATGAAAGGTGCTCGCTTATGAGTACAACACTGAAGTTTGTCATACAGGAGTCTCTTTTTTTTGGTGGAAAAAAATCTTCCATCATTGGAACTGAGCCATGAATTTTTTAATTACTTTTGAATGGATTCACTATTTATTAAAATTTGGACCATTCGACAAGTGATGGAGCATAGATATTTAAGCAGGACTACAGAAGAGACTATAAAAACAGACCCAAGATTACAAGATGCAGTGTGACTCAAAAGCTTATGAGAGGCACTGCGGAGGTCAAATGCTTTTCTTGTCCAAGTCACAGAGGCATTTTCAGCTTGGCTTGCAGTTGTTGGAACAGTTGTGCTCAAGAATGGCAGACGGATGGGATGTGTAAAGTTACATAGTCTTAGAGAAATTTCTGCCTTAGATCTAGCAGCTAGGAAGTACAGTGATCAGTTGAAAAATGAACTGTGTGGAATTTGTAAGCAAGAAAAGTGTGCAAAGTGCTTCATGCAGGTCTCAGCAGAAGACAGTGAGATCTACTTTTCTTGGTGATGATGAGAGAGGAAGTAATACTGCTATTGCCACACTTACAACTGAGAAGTAAAGACTCAAAATGTATCCTTCATACTGATAAAAGCAAAAGGCAATGCTTTGGTTAGCACTTCTCTATGTAATACAGAGCCTGCTGGAAGAGTGTCTCCTGCTGGAACTTCATGTCATGATCCCATAGGTGAAGCTACTGTTCTTATAGAATCATAGAATAGTTTGGATTGGAAGGGACCTCAAAGATCATCGAGTTCCAACCTCCCTGCCATAGGCAGGGACACCTCCCACTAGACCAGGCTGCCCAGTGCCTTGTCCAGCCTAGTCTTGAACACCTCCAGAGAGGGGGCATCCACAACCTCTCTGGCTGATCCTGCTTGTTTGTGGGCCTAAGCAGAATTTGCATTCAGATGATCTCCTACAAACAGCTTACAGAGATCCATTTAAGAGACTGGAAAGTTTTGTTCTGAGCAGCATACCACAAACGATCACACATGACTGCATTACATCAGCTTCAGGGTTTAGCTGCAAGTTAAGAAAGAAGGTGTGAAAGTAAAGAGATGCTTCCAGTCTGAGTTCTTCAAAATCACAAATAAAAATCTCTATTCTGCAGCTATCATTTGCACTTGTTCTTCAAAAATGTTGTCTCAAAGCATGAATTTCAGCAGTGTCCTGCCATTGTATGGGATCACAGATTGCAAAATTGCATCAAAAAATTGAGGAAAGTTTTATATTTTCATTGTAACTATCTTCATTATGTGGTAAAGTATTAAAGTTACACATCACGTTTAGACCTTCTTCTGTTCAGTATTCAACTGTGTGTTTTAAATCACATATTCCTGCAGGATCCATTAATATAGTTTGATGTTCTTCAGGTTCAAACCTGGAGTTTGGCCACCTCTGGTGTAAAAAATTAAAGCTTTTTCTTCTCCATTAACCAAGCAAAACTTGCAGACTCAGATTTCACTACCCTCTTGTGTTGACTGCTGCCTAAGGGCTAATGTCTGTAAGTTATTCTGACCCAACAGAGGCCAAATACACAAGGAAAAGCATTCGAGGAGCTAATTTCATCGTATTAATTTTCTATTATTTATTTGACACTGGATAGAAAATGATGCTTCACTCAAGTGATTAATTTTTCTCAGTTTCAAACCTTATGTTTCAAAGGTGGAATGTCCTCAGAACCTCACCCCTGATCCTTCTGTGCCAGGACCAGAGTCCTACATGGAGATAAACACAGAGAAACTAGCACTATCTTCAGTGTAGTTATTCTTACCTTACTCTGCTGTTCTCAGAATCATTGTTTTTTAACTCAGCTATGCTTTATACTGACATTATTTATCTTGAAAGATTTGGTGCATCTAGAAGAGTTACCATTCTCTGCAATCATATGTGTGTCCTAATCCTCAGCTGGTGTAAATCAAAGCAACTACACTGACAGCTTAAGATACGGCCCATGGTGAATGCTGTTCATAACAGCCTTTAACAAGACTGCTGTCATATGAGTTATTCTTTCCTAATACATACACTACAGATTACAGGTTTGTTGTAGTTCCCTTTCCTAAATGTAGACCAGTGAGAAACTGGAAAAAAGCCTTGTCCTGAGCAAAGTAAAAGAAATATGTAAGATGAACAGCACAAGCAATACATAATTAACTTCAATGTATGATGGGTTACTATAACTTAAATACCAAATACTAACCAATTAAAAGGCTATTAACTGTGATCACTGAATATAATTAAGCTATACTAAAATAATATCTCCACACTGACACAGTGTTATTCATCTCATACATTTGTAAACTATGTTTTTAATGCATACTGGAGTGTGAGCATGCAAAGCGTTGCAGTTCTCCTGACAGCAGCAACATCTGGGAGATGCCATTCTTTAAAACAAGCTGTGTGGAATAGCACTAAGTCTCTAATCAGTAAACGTCGTTCACAGTTCTGCCTTTTAGTGTCAGAAAGTGAAATGAGATTATATTCATTTGAGGGGGTGGGGTGAGAGAATACAAATTTAGGTATCTCAAGCCCTATTTGACAGTAAACATGCTTTAAGCTTTTAGTTCATACTAAAGAAGAAAGAAAATTGCCCACTGAAGATGTGGTGATCTGGACAAGTTTGTGTGAGGAAACACAATTTTTACTGTGTTGCCTGCTCTGCCTACTTGTGTTTTCCAACCTTCTGTTCACCTAGAGATCAACAACTATTAAATGCTTTTAGCAAGTGTGGCTAATGCAGAAGAATTTTTATTTAGTTACACTTGGCTGCCATCAAATCTCTAATTTGTGCTACCAGGTTTTCCTTTTTGATCTTTTGCTGAAGTTATGGCATGGAGAATATAGTAAAAAAAAAAAAAAAAGAAAAAAGGAAAAAAATTAAAGAGAAAGGAAGGAAGGGAGTGAAACAGAGGAGAGGCAGGTAAGGTAGAAAAGACCAAAGCGGAAAGATGTCTTTGAGACACTGACATGGGGCTAAAACAAAACAGTGGGGGAAAATTAATTTTGTCAGAATAAATTATTTTAAATATTAGAAAGGGGAAGGAGCAGTTGAGAGAGGGAGAAAAGAGGGATATTAAAACCAGAAACAGATAAAGGAAGGGGAGATACTGTAATAAAACAATACGAACTGCAGAGGTGTGGAGAAAACTGGGCCATTTGCTTCTGACTTAATGCACTCTTCTACCCTCTGCCTTGAACAACAGGAGGTACAAGGGTTAAAATGTCTGCTCCCTATCAGCACTGAGATTTGCAGACCTTAGCTGGTAAAGCAAACCCTGAAATTAAACAATCTGAGGGGTCTGAAGACCTTCTCCTTATTTTATGTCCCTGCTGGGTCCTGAGTCACCATTTTAGAGCAAACTACACCAAGATCCCAAACACTTCACATCCATGATTCATCTATCTCCTTACTGGCTTCTCTAGACATTTTTAACCATGAGCAGACTTCCTTTGCAGCTTCCACAATCTTCTGTTACACTATTTAAAGGATTCCCTATTCTCACTTCTGAATGAAACCTCCATTTCTGGCCAAGAGATTCTCCTCTGTAGTTTTCAGGTGATGGCTGACAAGCATCAGTGGAGATGGCAAGTGCCCTTTCAAATATTTTATAAGCCTTTTCCATGTTTCTATCCTATTCTTACATATTTTGAGATATTAGTCAAGCATCAACAGTGCATTTCTAAGAAAGCCATGTGTGGCATTGTGGAAAAACTCTCATTCCTCAAAGAAGTTCTCCAGCTTCATATGGGCTGTGTCTGTAGCTAACCATATTTTCATTATTTGTTATGTGTCTACTAATATGACCATCAACTTTTCCATTTCAAGACTCTTATCATCTTTATGTAGGAATCTTCCTTCTTGTGTTTCTCCTTTTTACTCTCTTTTACACCCTTCCAATACCATGTTAGACTCATAACCATCAGTACATATTTTCTTTTCCTTTCAGTCTTGTATCTCATTACCTCATCTGACAAAATTCAGTGCAATATGAAACTGCTGAAATGGCTTACCAGTTTCAGGGTACCATTTTATTTAACAGAGGTGGTTTACTCTTGCCAATTCTTGATATTTTGAATTATCTCTTTCACAGCCACAGCTTTTTATCAATAACCATGAAGTTATTTTTTCTCTATCTAATTTTATAGAATTGAGCTTTACAGGACTTCACTTCCACATAGTGGGCCTTCAACCAAATTTCCCTTATTACTAAGCTTGTTTTGCTCTGTCCTATATGCTGATTTCTTCCTCTTTCTCTTCCTCATCCTCTTCTCCTCCCCCTTCTCATTCCTCTTCCTCATCCTCCACAAACTTTTAAGATTGCTTTGAAACCAAGAAGATCACTCGGGGAATAAAACATCTAAAAGTCATGCTTAATGCTTTCCTTCTGTCACCAGCAGTAAGTTTTAACCAGTTTTGAAACCTTATTGCAATCAGGGAAAAAGAAAACACTTCCCTTCGGGTTATTAGGAAGAATAAGAGAGGGCAGTTTTAATTTCTGACTTAGGAAGACCTTTAGGCTTCATCTTCACTGAATAAAATGTGGGAGTGGAAGGAAGACTTGGTTTTAACAACTGTTAAACTGCAATGGGTGAAACCTATCCCTTTCCACACACAATTCCTACTTCAGGTAAAATGAGAGGGACTCTAATGTCTATCAGACACAGAGAAACAAATGTAACCTTTTACCCCCCAAGCACAGAAAAAAGTCTCACACCCTCACAGTAGAGAAAATAAACCTTTCAAGTATCAATTGCCAATGAAGATTTTTTACAAATGGAAGGTTCATTAAAATAAACTCTCTTTATGTCCATCCTGCATATCTTATGATGGAGGGGAATTTTTCTCTTTTGTTGAAGACTCTTTCTCTGATAGCTCAGTGACCCAGGAGTCAGGATCCTTGCTCAGGGCACCCAGTCTGATTGTCCAATAAAATTTCCTCTGTGTGACACACTGACTGGAAATCTTGGAGGCAAAAAAATACATCAGGAAGAGTGTGGGGAATTAAACTTGCTAAATCATGCTCTATGCTGATGGACAGTAGAGAGACTAAACCTTCCTATGAATTTTTCATACAGCTTCTTCTTATGTGTATGTTTTCCCATGTATATATCATTCTAATTGTACATCG
This sequence comes from Turnix velox, assembly GCA_013400935.1. Lineage (NCBI taxonomy): Eukaryota > Metazoa > Chordata > Aves > Charadriiformes > Turnicidae > Turnix > Turnix velox. Next base: position 103,548 of record VZTY01028800.1, on the reverse strand, counting down.
GGTTCTTCTTATATTAGTTTTTCTGTCGCTTGAAGAAGAAGATGGCATTGAAACACAGATGCTGGTCTTATTGGTGTCACCTGCAAAGTGTCCCATAGTCTTCTGGGATTTGGATCAGACTTGAAATGGATATTCAATAAAAAACATAAAATAAAAAGGTTTAATCAATTTATAAAGTATGTTTCTGTCATGTGTATCTTCCATACCTTCTTTCCTAGGGGTATTTAAGAGTCAGGTACATAGAGAGTTTATGGTTTAGGCGTGGTTCTTGTGAGAGTTATGCTATGGTTGGACTAGATGATCTAAAAGGTCCCTTACAACCAAAGCAATTCCATGATTCCACAGTTCTGTGAGCAAATCCCCATCATTTTGTGGTCATTTTACTGTACAAGCCTAGAGCAGAAAAGATAAGAGCACTAAGAGAATTTGTGGGTGCTGGCTTTTTCAGGTCATTTCTCCTGTGTTGTCTGCTATTTATGGATTGTTGATCTGAACAGAAGTTTTCATCTCAAATATTGTTGACCAAGCTGGATTATTATACAAAATAGGCAAAAAGGGGATGTGTCATGTGAGTTTCTAGGTGTTCTAGTCTATGTACCTTAAAACTTCATGCCTTTGGGCAGATTTAGAAGTGCAAATGTGTACTAAATATATTGATTTTCTAATATTTGAGGAAAATATTTGCAGGTTTAACTCACTTTATTCAGGAAAAACTGATTTATTTCCTCCACTTGTTCTGATAGCCTTTCTTTAATTTCTTCTACTTGGCTCTCAATTTGTTCTTCTTTCAGTTTTCTTTCTTTTCACTTATTATTTCTCTAAATGGAGACATTTCTTTATTTCTTTATCCCTACATCTGCTGTCTAGCCAGGGCATGATACCTTTTTTTTTTTTTTTTACCCTCTGCACATGCAGCCCTGTAAAAATGTGGCAGATTGCAGAGTTCAAGTGCTCCGAAATGTGAAGCGAAACAGCTGCGCCTAATCACTTGCACAAGGAAGGTTTTTGGAGCTTCAGTTTCAGCTCTCATCTGCCTGGAATCCTGTATTTCCTGTGTCCAGATCAAGTGGCATGCAGTGTCAGAGGTCTGTGATATATGGGCATCATATTCAGAGCCTGCACAGGAGGCCATTCGTTAACAGCCGCTGCGTGTTTTTTAATTTGATACAACTTCCAGACATTTTGTTCACCTTCCAGTAAGTGTAGTTCCCAGGGAGAGACACACACACAGTTTTTGGTAGTCATTTATCAAGGCAGAGGTAATTCATGCTATTAGATGGAATGGTTTTTTAAACACCATTCCTGCAAGTTATCTGATGAGAGGACCAGAAACAACAGATGTAAATTGGAAGGGGATAGATTTAGACTTGACATAAGAAAGAAATTTTTTACAGTGAGAGTGGTGAAACACTGGAACAGGTTGCCCAGAGAGGTTGTGGATGCCCCCTCTCTGGAGATGTTCAAGATGTGGCACTGAGCAGCCTGATCTAGTGGGAGGTGTCCCTGCCTATGGCAGGGGGGGTGGAACTCAATGATCTTTAAGGTCCCTTCCAACCCAAACTATTCTATGATTCTAAGTCATGGAGGACACCATACAGACACCATACTTGTTCTCTCAGAGAACAAGTCCATTGCCTTCATTTCTTTAACTCACTTTGAACATGGCCCCATTAGGACAGCTTTCCCTCAGGATGTGCTCTGCTCTTCACTTAAACAGTATTCTTGAGCTGAACTGTCAGCCTTTCCTGTTTACACATCCTGGACACACAGTTTTTACAAAGAGCTGGTATGGAGTTTATTTAGAGTAACTCAGAATAAAATGATGCAGGGGGGCTACAGGATCACAGGATAAGGTTGACCAGTGGCATGATAAATTGTCTTACCTAATGAGGTAGAAAACCGTGTGGGAGCAAACTACTTCCTCCTGGGTGATGTATGTCACACAAAGTAGCTCACAAACTTTCTGATTCAGGAACAAGGGTTAAAGGTAAAATTAATGGAAAACATAGATGAAATGAAAAGCCAGATCTCCTCCAGTGTGTAACTGTCTTTGGAAATCTTGGAGTTCAAGCTGAATATGGTTTCAAAAGTATGTGCAGACAAAAAGTGAATCATGAGAAACTGTGACTGGTAAGTTTTCAAAAAGATGACAATTAGATATATTTTATTATGTATTGCCATTGCATTTATTTATTTAGATCTGACAAATTGCTGCTGAAATGATTTGATTTAACCTTTTGCTACAACATTTTATCAAACCTGTCTCTGTGATCAGCAATGCTTTGGAATGCGAACTATGCAGAAGGCAATACTGGATGTTCAGTGCTTTCAAACCCAGCTCTGTTTACCAAGCATAAATGCAAATGCCAGTTAAACTACTTCCAGCTCTATCCTTCTGCTGTTTAAGTGTGGGAACAATTATCTCCATCAATATTTAATGGCCTAATCCTAAACAGACAGTTCCACAAGTACAGGCAATAGTCCTGTTAACGTGCTGTTAATTTTCAAGCATAGAGGCTGAAATGGACTGTACAGTCACTGAAAATGAGTAGAAGTATATTTCCCTAAGGTAAAATACATTCACCAACCTCTGAATAATGGAATTAGATTTTTTTTTCTATAGTTCTGTTTAGTGGATTAAATCTCCGTAGTCCTCTCCTTTCATCTCTGGAATGTGTCTATTCCAGCTTTTTTCCTAGTGTGTATTGCAAAGAAAGAAAAACTGTCTTGGTCTCCACTTGATCACTGTGGAGTTGGAGAGGGACAAAGCATTGAGGAGGGGTCATTTATTTGATTTCTTCTCAACCTAACTCCTTACAAGTGCTTATTTCTCTAGATCTTTACATGTTAGAACTCAAATTCTTCTTGATCCCTTCTCTACTGCAGAATTTGTTACCATTCCACCACATGTGAGTCACTGATTTCTTCAACCAAAAAAAAGAGCATGTGCCTCCACAGTTTTTCTTTCTTTCAAAACAGATGCAGCCTACTAAACTTGTACCATGACTGAAATTTCTGAAATCATACATTTTAAAGTAAATAGTTGATTGCCACACATAAACTTTAAAGTCCACTGTCAGTGGAGGAGATAAATTGCTTAGAAAGATGCAGGGAGTAATGGTGGAAACAAAAGCTCCTTTTTTATTTGCAGGCTAAATACAGCTCACAGCAGCTGCACTGCATGCTAAAACCATGTTATCCTCTTTATGACCTCAGTTGTGACCTTAGTCAGGGTTTCATGCTCTGCTTAAAAGCAGATAGTATTTTTGTTTCTAACCTGACTTCTCATGAGGCTCCTTTGAATCCAAGTTGCAATTAGCCTAGTTAAAATAAGCAAAATACCTGCAGCTATAGGTTTCTTTATTTATGGGAAGATAAAGCCATGCCATATCAAGTCCTTGAGAGGACTTCGCAAGTCACAAAGTCAAAAATCATTGTTTGTCTGTTCCTTGGTGTATTCCCAGAAGACAAAAACTAGGAAGACACCTGCCTTCACATTACAATTTAAAGCCTAGGTACAAATCTACTTATTTAGAGCTTCCTCCTATGCAAGAATGTGTTTCACAGAATTTTAGGATTCTGCTTCACTAATCTCTCTGAGTAACTGTCTAAATCTGGAACGATAGTGAAACGTTTAAGGTATTAATACAGGGGTTCAAATATAATATCATTTATTGTGTAAACAGTGGAGAATAGGTCAGCTACCAAGTTGCTTTGCTAAAAAACGGGAGAAATTACTCTATCTGAATGCCTGACTGAGCAAACTGATCATGAAATTGACTGAAAATGCTAGGTTGATTTTTTTCCTCAATGTGTGCAGAGTGCTGAACATCCACAAGTCCAAGCCTCTTAAGAATTTGCAAGCTGAGAATTTACTTTTCTAAGAAAGAAGGAGAAAATATAAGAGGAACATCCAATAGTCTGTCTTTATGGCCTGTTGTCAAAGGTGACAAAACATGTCAATAAGTCAATTCAGGGGGTTTCTTGGTAGAGCATGCAGATAAACCCAAAAATGTAATTTCATGTGCAGTTTTGGTTTTCAGGGTTAGACAGCAAGTACTTGAAGTCCAAATGTTGCACTTAGGTGACCACTGAGCACCAAAATCCTTTTGATCTTGCCCTTTCCTCAGACAAAGATGAAAGACATGCAATATGTTTCAATGACACAGCGTTAATGCTATATCCTTAATAACCAGATTAACCTCAACTTTGGACCTACTTCATCCATATGCAGGCTTGGTCTCGACCTGTTCTTGGGCTGAAAATTGCCACTTGGAACAAATCCTGTCAGTTGATAACAGTTTTTATTTTATTTTACATACAAATGTAGAAGTATTGTGATACATCCATCCAACTTTTCATTCGCTTTTCTCCAGCTCCAATCTTGGATGCACCAAGACATAGCTCAATGTGTTAGAGTAAAGGCAGGCCCTTCCCAGACTGAACTATAGGGCTGTCTGAGGTTTACTTAAAAAATCCTTTATGATAAGACACATCAAAATTCATTAACTGCACCTGGAAAGACTGTACAAAATTATAGACTTCTATTAATATCTAAAGGGTCCCCATACTGAAACTGTAGTTATATTTGGGATTATTACCTTCAAATTCATATAATTTTTTTGCAATTTAAAAATTATATTCATTGAAAACTGATAAAGTGGCATCAAAATTACTTCCTTCTTCATCAGCATCCTAATAGTTGTAGGCACAGAATTCTTATTAAATTCTTCGAATTTCATGTATTTTCCAAAACATGTTTGCTCTCACAGCTGCAAGTTTCTCTCTTCTCACAATTCTCACTGCTAATCTAGAATACTTTTTAAACCTAGAAAATAAAAAAGTTGAAAGAAACTTGTGCATTGTGCCTATCACAAACAAAATATTTTGGAGTGTTCTGGGGAGGTTTTGTTTTTCCTTTTGGGATTGCTCTGCTTTGCATAACTATCATTGTGTAAAGAATTATCCAGCATTATTGCAGTATTTGCAATTCTATCTGGAGTCAAAATTCAGAAATACGTTGAAAGAGAGTGTTCCTGAGAGAAATCTAGCTTAAGTTTCAGATGAAACTTGGATAGGATTCAAATCAATTTTGAAGCTTTCCCTGAACTGAACCTCCAAAATTCTTCAGCTCTCATACTGGTAAGTTTAAACTTTTCTTAGTTAGCAAAAATCCCTGAACCTGGGATGGAAATGAAATTGACCTGGTTGGAAATCAAATTCTTTTTTTCTTAGCTCTCTGCCATGGATTCTATGTGGTGTAAATTTCCCACCTGAGAGCTACAATGATGAACCCACATCTATAACTTTTAACCATACAATGTAGACAATGGAGTTTTCTACCAAATGACCACCTCAGAAGGCTTAGAACTACATTAAAAAATGCATGGGAATTTGGGTGGACAGGCTGGGAAGGATCCTTTTCACAGAGAAAGTAATATTCAGAATTTTATATCTGTTTTATATATTACACCTCTACTATATAATATAATGAAAGTCATGAGATGTAAGGTATCTTGACACCTACTTCTTCCCCAGATCTTTTCTGTGGTAGTGAGCCCACTCACTGTGAAATGACAGAGAGCAAAGCATGGAACTACCAGCTGACTCATGGCCATGCCCTCAAGAAAACCAGTGGGCCAATAATGATAAACATGGCCAAATTTTGTTCCTCAGCCCAAGACAAGTTTGGGCTTGGTAAAATATGGCAAAAATAATGTTCTTATGTGCTTTGAGAAGACTGTCTTCCTTGTATCTAAGTGAGCATACACAGAAGGCTAAAACAAGACCACAGCTAAAAGGATCAACTCTGCAAACTTTTGAGTGATCTTATTCTGCACCTGCTACTTGATTGCAGACTCTTTTCTGTGTAAATCAGTGGTCAGCACTGCGTATCTTAATCTCCAAGAAAAAAGAAGGAAGGAGATTATAGCTTTCCCTGTACTTCTCTACAAGAGAAAGATACTTCTATAAGAGATGTGGAGTTATTGACTCCAGAAGTTCCAGGCCTTCAGATAGATACACTTTTTTATAGCCTTAAAAATATGACTTGTGCCTATGACAAACTGGACTATCACTTTAAATAATTTAGAATCATGGAATCATAGAATGGTCTGGATTGGAAGGGATCTCAAAGATCATCTAATTCCAGCCTCTCTGCTCTTTGTATAAGCACTTATAAAAACAAATTATTGTTTAACTACTGGGACAGCTGTATTCTATGTCTAGTAATAAATTTATTTATTAATAATGGAGCACTTACCTGAGAGATTCAAGCAGTTCACGCTCAGCCATTCTCAACCTTCATGTAAATATAATTTAGGGCATAAAATATGCCTATTGAAAGCACATCTTTAAAATACTTAAGAAAATTAGTATCTATACATATGCTAAAGCCATTTTTTTCTGTAAAACTTGGCAGTTTTTCCTCTCCTTCGTGATATCAAACAAAATTAAACTATGCCCTATTAGTAGCTAATATCTTGCAAAATTAGACACGGTGACGCATACCAAAGAATTACAAACTAGGTCACCAAAGAAAAGGCAGCATTGATGGTTTTGAGAGTGCCCTACCCTTTCACCTTCCATGATCAGGATTCCATTTTTTGCCTTGATCACAAGCAAAAACAATAAGCATGGTCAGGGATGAGAAAACCCACATCACCACTGGCAGTTTCTGCTGGAGAAAGATGTAGATCTTGAGCAGAAGATAGCTCAGAAAACACTTTGTGTGGGGAAGCTAACACTAATTTAATCTATATTAAGATTACTCGGGGGAAGAAAGAAAAAAAGTTAGATCAGTACCAAATGCAAGAGTTTTTAATTTTTCTAGTTCTTCTTTATAATTGATCTGATAGTTTCCCATCAAGTCCGGAATTTCTGCAGCACAAAAGAAGGTATGAGTAGGAAACATCAAACTTTGGTGTGTGTGGATTGTTCAAATCGCCACTCTGACTGATTTAAGGCCTTAACTTTTCTCCAAGTTTAGCTGTTCCTCCTCCCCCCTCTCCCCCACAAGAATAGGTCATTATTGATTGCTATTCTGTCTTTGCAATTAATCAGCTTTGTAAAGTGCTTCGTTTGTTGTGTCCGCATCGTTTCAATAAATCTGGAAACACTAACCTTGCCACGTTCAGAGGTCGAGTGTGAGAATGAATCTTTGGAGTACAGAGGCTAAAATACTTCAAGGCGTATCCACAAGAGATTTCATAGGGACAATCGGAATTTATTTTACAAGTGGATGGTGTACCCAGTGTAAGTGAGCACTGTGGCATATTTTAAGGTCTCCTTAACCTGTCTGTGCAAATTGCATAAATCACAGCAATAAAGTCTCTCTATTCAACATGCTGGACTGACCAGCTTTTGACCTCCTATTCTGGGCCCCAACTGACCCTAACTGAGAAGTTCAGGCGGTCAATAGCAGGTCAGCAGGGGCATATGCAGTCTTGCTTAATTCCAGTTTGATTGCAAGGTTAAATATAAGCTGCACAGGTACCTTTGCCAACTTCTTTAAGCCTTGCATGTGGCACTTGCAAAGCCACCAATGAGATAGAGAAGCAGAGGAGGAAAAAAATAAAAAGCAAAGTGGCTTTCTTGCTGGCCATCTCCAGCCTGGCACAGACCAAGTTGGTCATTTATCAGTATAATGGATCTACAGACAGCCCTAAACAATTGTCAAACATTCTTTCAAAAACCATTAGTTTTTCAACTAATATATATCTGTTTCATGCATTTGTTGAACCCTTCACTTGTCACTGAAAAGGGCCTGTTAAACTAAACAGAGGCCTGATCAGTTTTCAGTGAGCTCTGAGCCTCAGAGTTCACCTGGGTCACCTAGAAGATTTATGAGACCCCGGTACTGGCATCCGACTGAAACCACAAGTCCGGCGGCGAGCTGAGCCTCCTCCCCCAAGCTCCAAGTCCTGCAAGGCTGCCACACCGTTCCTCTTGGCTGCCAGAGAGGCAGCAAAATTGATGACCTGTGCAGATACCAAAGTGGACATCAATAAAAGCAGATGGATGTGAACCATCAGAGTGACATGCCTGGCTGCTGGAGTGGCTGGGGAGGTGGGAGAACAGGTTAAAAAAACACAGGAAAGTTATTTATATAAGCTTCAAGGACAAGGAGTTTGTCACTACTTGCTTGAGAATTTAATCTCAACGCATCATTCTTTCTTCTGGTTTCTATCATTCTCCAGCTGACAAAATGGCTGTCAAGGCACTGCAACAGGGAGATACCTCTGTCGTGAGCTCAAGTGCTGGAAATTGTGCTTGTAACACAAATGTTAACTCAGTTGTTGCAATCAGGGAAAATCATCAAAAATGCAAAGTGGCCTCCTCCAACACATGTCAACTGATGTTTTCAGCCTAATGAAGAAGGAGCCAAGATCTTCTTGTTTAGTGCATTTCTGAGATTCACCTGTGGGAGGGATGTTCCTGAAGCAGGACACTGGGGCCAGACACTACTTCACCCAAAGCAACCTTCAAATGCAGGCAGATTGTGGTCAGTGTTGTTTTCCTCAGTAAAAATCTCCTCATTTTTAAAACAGGCTAAAGAAACCAACAAGGAAACTGTCCTCAGAATTTCTTTCTGTATTATGCTTGAAGTGTTTACTTGCCCTCTGGGACATTTTCTTCATTCTTATGTATTATGTAAATGAGATCTAAATCTAAAATGTGATTTGTGTACTTGGAAGTGTTATATATTCATCAACATAAGAAGCAATGGCAGATGTTTATGAAGAGCTGCTTCACTCTCCACACACAGCACCCTCCTTCCTTGAGAATGACATTCTAAGGTACAGAAGCTGAGACATAGAAAGGGATGGGAACAAAAAATAAGTCCTTAAGAAGCTGCATTTTTAAATAGAGTTGATGTTAAGCATAACCTAAAATCTGAGGAGATTGCAATCTATTCAAAATTCATTTCCATTTATGACCAAGAATACCTGTGTACCCACAAGTTCCAGCTTCCTATAGGTGATGTAAAAGCAACATTTAAAAGCTCAGGAAAATAAATGTATGTTTCTATTTATGATTTGCTGATACCTTCAATGGACAACATTAAACTGTAAGTAACAGTACATTTTTTTTTCCTTAGAATCAGAATAAAATGCAATCTAACAGTTACAAGAGATCTTCCAAAGGTGACTAAATGAGTTACATCTGAAGCAGAAGTAGTGCCAGTGGAATGGATATGTTATGTGAGGACTCCTTAGCTTGCTGCAATATATCAGCACTTCATGATCACTTGTGTTCTCTCTAGACAATTTATTTCATGATTAAACACACAGATTTTACAGCAGTAGGGACAAATACTGAGGAAAGGCTTGAACTTTTCTCAGTTTAAAGAAACAACAAAAAATTAGTAGTCCCATACCGCTGAAGATGCGAAATATTTTTTAGTGATTTCTAAAGGACTTCTTATTAGAGAAACACAAAACCTCTTTTTAATCAATGCATATGATGTAAACCACTACTTTTTTTCCAGGTTCTTTACATCACTGAGCAGCCATGGCTGGATTGGTTTTCAACCAAGAAACTCTTGAGAGCACATTGTCTCAAATTCTGCTTCTTGAGGGGAAAAAGTGTTATTTTCAGCCAATTCTTTGTTTTAAAATTTTACAGCATTTTTGTGCCAAATGAGTACACTTAAGTTTTTCTGGAGTGTTGTAATAAAGAAAATAACATCATTAATCTTTTAAAACATTTTCAAGCTGATACATAGATGTTAAGTCTGTAACTGGATGATTGTTCATGTCCTCAACTGCTTCTACAAGAATATGAACTGTGTTAGATTATGATTTTTGATAGGTTATTTCTATTTTTCTCAGTGAAGTACTAATCCAGTGAAACATTCAGAAAAGGTCCAGCCATAGTTGATAAATTCTCCAGACCTTACTGTCAGTTTACAAGCTCCACAAGATCTTGCATGGATCTGACAAACCCCTGGGAGTCAGGGAGGTCTTTCTTTAAGCCTAGAAGCTCTTATAAAGGATCTTATAAAGCATCTTATAAAGGTTGCAGGTGGGCTTGTGTGGCTATATAAATCTATTCAGTAGTCTACCAGTATTTTAAAAAATCATCAAGAGCTTTTATTCTCTGCTATGTCTCTTTCCTCACCTCAGATTTCAAATTCTGAACATACAAAACAAGTCACATCTACCCTGACACATAATATTTTGTAAGACCACCAAAAACACCTTTTCATTATGCAGTTGCTAGATAATTCCACCTAGTTATTTCTGCTATGAAAGATCCTAAAGCTCCAACATTTCCATTGGTCTTGAGCAACTGAGATTGAAGTAAAACAGCAATGAAGAGTGATTTAAATGCATACAGTGGAAAATTTAATGTGATGTAGTAGAGAAAATTACTACAAAATTCATAACTGGACCACAATGCCAATTTTCAGGATGAATGTTAAAACAAACCTGTGAGGAAAACAAGATTAAGTCATTTCATTGTAAGACATTCATATAGAGGAAGTATAAATCCTCAATGACATGAAAGATTTTTGATTTGAACATTATCTGATTCCCTTTAAATTTCCATTTATTTTATCTTCCATATTCAATGAAATATACACACCTTATGGGAAATTTTTCCTATGTAATTTACAAATAGATAACTTGTACAGGTGAAGTTCAGAGTAGAAATCTATTAAAATGTTCACGGAGAAAAAATTCTGTGATAACCATCTCGTGAAGGTAAAAATGTGCTCTCTGGTTTGCACTAATTTCAGGAGGGATACGAAACATATTTGTGACTAAGTACAGCATTTATGGCCAGAAAAAAATTAATGCTCAAATGTTAGCTTTTTTCAGTCAGGAGATGCACACCAAGACTATAGACAAACCCAGTCCTCTACTTGTCACTTGTAAGAATCACTTTTCATTATTTTCAGTTTGAGATATATTGGAGCAGACTAAGCCCAGCACTTCCTTTTCATTAGAAGTAGTGTCCCTTCTCATTGTTCATCAGCTGCTACTACATCATGTTATGGTAAGTCTGCTAAAAACTGGAACTGTAAACTATTTGTTTAGTTAGGTTTGATACTGAGATAAATGTAAGCTTCCAGGTGCATGCAAGACAGATACTTCTGAAATATTACTGATGAACATGCAGAGGGTACACACACACACACACACACACGCACACACACACACACATGTTCCCCTGATGAGATTAGGAATTAACATCTCCAGAGGAGGCATATGATGTCTGTTAATGTGATATCACACCCTACATAATATATTTTTAATGTATGTGAAAGTACTGCCTCCTTTCTTTGCAAGCTCACAGACAAAGACTGCACTGCCAAGAGGTTTCTGTTATTATTCTAGTCATATTTAATATGCAGGTATCACTATATTTTGGGCGGAGTGGAGGTATTGGGGTAGAAACAATGTTAATTTGTTCATTATCAATAAATTTTTGTTATCTGGATGCTGTAGCTGTAAAAAAAACAACTTTTAGAAAAAGATAAACCACAATATCTAGGAATGCGTTTTTTGGGAATGCATTTTTTGAGAATGCTTTTTTTTTTTCTTACTCCTACTTGTCTGTTACTATACATGGCCCAGCAACCTTGGAATTAAACTAGAGGTGATAGGTACAACCCAAATCTGCAAAAGATTCAATTTTTTTTTCTCCTATAGAGCAGCTAATGGTTTCCCAGTTTTAATTATAGTGATGTACATTATAGTGATGTACATCATTGACTTTTGGGTTTTCATAGGTTGTACTCACAATACTAATGAAGAATGGAATTTTAGGGTAAGTTTAGAATGATCCAGACAGTCATGGGATCAATAGTTTGCATGCATTTTAGACTATAAGAGCAAAACTATTAGAGCAAATTATGGTTATTTACACATTCTCATTCTCAAATGTGCCTATCCTTTTTCTAGCTATTGCATTTGTGATCACTATACTGTCTGCCAAAGCAGAAATTTTGTCAACTTCCGTTGAGAAACCAACAATGTCAATGCATTAGTTCTTTCTTCCTCTATGTCTTCTGATGTATCACATTTATTTTTCCTCATATTTTGCTCATTCCTGGGCATCATGACAGTGTCTGTGGAGAAAAGTGAGTCACTGTGTGCTGACTAAATGTTTTCTTTTTTATTTTTTTAAAAGTAAAATTCATTTTATATTTAGTACTTTAAGATTACAAACATACATATTCCAGAGTGGAAGATTTCTACTCTAAATAAGAGGAAAGTCCATTTCTGATGGAGTTTCTGTTGTTATTTGGTAGGAAACAAGAAAAAGTTTTTTGCAGGAAAAAGTTGTGCAAATCAGAGTTAAAAAAACTGTAATATATATACAATGCTTTAATTATCATGGGGTTTATGCTGTTTTACATTATTTTCTGGGACTGAGTGCAAAAGCTTTGTGACTAGTGATATTGCTGTCTTGTCCATGTCTTGTCCTTTAGATTTTTGTTCTTAAGCTCTTCTGAGCAGGAATTGTAATGTTCTTTATACTTCTGTGCCTAGCACACTGGGAATGACAAGATTTGGGGCTCTATCAGCTGCCAACATATACAAGTGAAATAAAAAGAGCTGAAAACAAAACAAAGAGTCTCTTTAACATCTTTCATCCTTTGAGTGAGGGGATTTAGAGGAGAAGAAAAACATTAATTCCTCTGCTTTGTAGCTATTGCACTGGGATAGTGGATAGGCAAAGAATAAGGCCTCTTTCATTTAAATAACTATCTTTGTGCATGTCTATGCTTCAGACTTCATTGCAGTATGCAGATATCCTAATATACTAACACATGAGCAGCTGTTCTGCAAAAAAAATATTCTAAAATTTAAAAAAATTGATAAACACAGCAAATAACTTGTAAATCAAAGACTGCAATGAGCTCTACAGTCTGGATGTCTTTCTAGCCCTGTTAATATTATTTAATGTGGCCTGTGCACTGGCTGTAGCCACACAGTAGGACAGTCCAAGGTAGTGTATAATCTTTGGAAAGAACACCCTTAAATACCAAGGTTTGGTTGAGAAAATAATTTTTATTTTTCTAGTGTTGTACCTAGCTGCTTTTCTCACTTTTGTTTTGAATGGGTAAGTCCACTGACCACTTTTTTTTTTTTTCTTTTTTTTTTTTCAATGAAAAACACAGTGCTTATTGGAAGATAGTGAGTACTTTGAGTTCCTCCCAGCTAAGCTGGTAAACGTTGTTCAGGTTAAACCTTTAAACCTCTTAACCATCATCTAGAACTAGGCAGTACAAATGTGATGATGATGATGAATCAATTGTAATTATCTTATTTCACCTGAAACCATCAGGCAGATTTTCTATCTTGTACATTCATCGTAAAGTAAATCCTTTTCAAGGGGCCAGTGACAACTCTAATGGATGATTTACAATCTACAGAGCTTCTGGATTAAATAACAGTGAGTCTGTAAACCAACAGGCTTCTGAGGAAACACTACTAATTTGTTTACTGCCCTCTCACAATCCCCCAATTACAATTGATCTCCACTTAGCAGCTGAGTGCTGCTAATTGTTTGGGAAAGAATAAAATGACTTAATCTTTATAGGCATCTTCTAGCCTAGGGTTTGACTTCATAATTCACTGTGTCAATCTCACTAAAGCAGAGATAAGTGAAGTGCATAGATATGTACTGTACTGTAGCAAATAATTTATAAACACAGGCTCCCATAGATATCAAATAAATATCTGAAAAATTGGTGCCACTGGTGACATCTGGCTTTAAGCCACAGATGGGCAGGAATCAGTCTAGGAGGACACATTTACACTGCCATCCTGGCAAGGCTCATGCTTGATACAGAATTTAATCAGCTCTTTTATCTCTTTATTGCTTCAAGCATGTCAATGGCTGTGAGTATTTAGCACAGGGCAATCACTTTGAAAGGCTGCATGAACTGTTTATTAGTGTTTTTATCTGGAGATTGCTTAGCTACAAATGCTTGCATTTTCAGAACACAAAGGTACTAGGATTGGTGATGATAATAATGTCTTTAAATCATATTAAGGGTGAAGGGGGATGCTGCAAGGATTCAGAACTGAATATTCAATATTTGAGTTGCTCTTTTGACCTGGATCTCTTTTACAATGACAAGGCTGGACAAGGCACTGAGCAAATGATCTAGTAGGAAGTGTCCCTGCCTATGGCAGGGGGGTTGAAATTTGATGATCTTGAAGGTCCCTTCCAACCCCAACAATTCTATGATTCTATGTAGTCTCTAGAAATTGCAAGTTGCATCAAAAAATGTGAGCATATACAGGAAGTATAACTCTTTGGTTCTGTTTGTGGCATACTCATGCAGAAGTCCCAAATTCTGGCACCTGCTTGAGTTCAGGGAGGAAAGATCTCGTGTTGTTGAAAACAATTTTCATAGGAGTAGAATAACCTGAGGACAACCTTCCTGCTGTTTTTAAACCTAGTGGTGAGAGCTTCCCCTCAACAAATTGAAGTACTTCTTGACAGAAGTAAGAAGGTGGAGAGATTAGAAATCCATCTAGTGCTTTTTTCTTCAGTGATATTACCAAATAAAAAGACAGCTTACTATTATTTAAGCATTATTCTCTTTCTTTCAGTAATCTTATGGTCAGCTTGCCCACTAAGCAGGGTCTTGTCCAGCATCCATTAGGAACAGGATTCAAAAATTGCCCAATATACTGAATGGTACAATTTGCATCCTTCTCAAGGCAGTACATGCATTAATAAAATATTAAGAAAGATGTGTTTTTGCAAAGCTCCTGTCTTCCAATCCAAAATTGTATTTCAGAATAACCACCAGGAAATCAGCATTGTACTCTGTGATGGTTTCATCGACAGCTCAACAGTGCTATTTTTTCCTTTCAAAACTTACTCATGCTTTCACACAATTGAATTCTAAGAAAGAATCTTAATCTGGTCACTTTTTACTTGTGTTTGCTTTTCTCTAGTCATACACTGCTTCTGGCTTAGATCATCGGTTAACTAAACATCAGGATTGGCTTTGTCCAGATGTATATTTCCATACATTCTTTCAGGTTTCAGCTCCTGTTTTCTGAGTCAACTTGATTATGTTGTGTGGTATAAGCTTAGGGAGCATCAGGAGAAATTATTGCACTTGTCAGAGAATCAGCAGTGGAGGATCAACAGTCGATAAGAGAGGATCATTAAAGCTGATTCAGATGGGGTCTCTTGGGATGAGATAGTTGGAATAGAGCAGAAAAATCAGTTTGCTCAAGTACACTGGTAACGAACTGATAGAGCTTTCAACAGGCTGATTAGTAAAGGATACCTGACAAAGGGAACTGCAGTTTCATAGAAAGGGATTTCCCACTAAAAGCAAAAGAGGTCAAAAAGAGAAAGGCTGGGGAAAGAAGAGGAGAGTAATAGCAGACATGGGCCTTTTTTCTGAACCGTAATAAAATTGCCAGAGTATTTATCAGTATCTAGGTATTCTGGCTGAACCTTACTATAAGCCCCAGTGCCCATGATCATAGAGTCATAGAATCATAGAGTTGGAAGGGACCTTCAAAAGTCTTCTACTTCAGTCTCCCTGCAGTGAGCAGGGACTTCTTGCACTACAAGAAGTTTCTCAGAGCCTAATCAAACCTGTCCTTGAATGTCTCCAGGGATGGGACCATCACCACCTGTGTGGGCAACCTGTTTCAGTGTCTCACCACCCTCATGGCAGAGAACAGCATCCTAAAGTCTAATAAAAACCTTTCCCTTCTAATAAAAACCTTCCTTCTAATAAAAACCATTTCCCCTAATCCTACACATCTTTCAAGGGGTACCTGCCCTTGCAAACAGACCTTCCCCAGCTTTCTTGTAGGCCTTTTCAGGTTTTGGTAGGGCACTATGAGGTCTCTCCCCTCCCCAGACACTTCTCCAGGCTGAACAACCCCAAACCTCTGAGCCTGCCCTAGTACAAAAGGTGCTCCAGCATGTGGTGCCAGGGCATTGCAAAGGGTCAGTGCTGTTCCTTATACTGTCTTCTGCACTGTTTCAGTTAGGAACTGGTTGCAGTAACCACAGATAAGCAGAGCTGAAGCATGACAGAGACAGCAAAAGTTGTTAGGGAATTAGTTCAAAAGGACCAGAAGTTAATCACAAAAAGCTTGGATAGGCTTTTGTGAATATTTTCAAGTCACAGGAGGTGAACATGTAAAGTAGGTCAGCAGGCAAAGGAGAATGTCTACACAGCACCCAACAATTTCAGCTGGAGAAATGAATATACATATCCAGAGCAAGAGTATAATCTTATGTCATGAGTATGTTTGATCTAAAACAAATTACAGTGAAACTTGCACTAAGGATGTATTTCAGTACTCAATATCCTCTCCTAAGACTGCTTCAAAATATCCTCAAGATTTCTAGTACAATTATATCCAGACTTAGTAAAATGCCAACTCCACTTGGCAACTGACTTTTTTTTATTTGTAGTCCCTGGAGTAATAGCTTAAGACATCCCTCAGTACACTTCACCTGTCTGAAACACTATTCCATGTTCATAGGGCTAAATTACTCATTTTTTTTATAATCCACAGTATAGCTCTAAGATAATCCCTAAAATAATTCTGAATAAAAAGATGCCATCAAACAAGCTTTCAGCATCTGCTCATCACACTGTCTAAAGTTAGTATGCAATGCATTTCTAATTCACTCAATTGTTTTCCCCAGATTTATTCTAATTCTATGCTAATAAGTACAAGCACTAAAATCATGATGCTTCTGTGATAGAGAATACATTTAAAATCACAAGTGAAAGATTTAGATCAGGAAGTAAAATGATTATCTGCAATGTGGCTGTGAAAGTCTTTGAAAGGTTACAGATATGTGACAATGAGCTACCCCAAATTTATGCTTACTAATTTGATTTCCAAATAATATCACCTGAATAGAGTCGAACCATTTGAAGACACCAAGACATCAAACTGGACTGTAGTACAAAGGATAAACAAAAAAGAGCAGATCATGTGCCATCAAAAATGCACCTTTCTCTTGCCTTGGTATTATGCACTACCACTTCCAGAGTAAGGATAAAACAAACCTGATTATGTTGGCAACCTGTCTACCCTCTATACTACCATCAGAAGAACAGTGTAATGCCTAGTTTGTGTCCCATCTGAAATTAGAACTAAGACAGCAATTTGGGGGCAAAATTTAGGGTGCCTTCAGGTGGTTACAACTTCCTACCTTTGACATGGTCCCTCTCCTTAAACTAGTCCTCAGAAGAGGTCTTGATGGACACAGACATTATGCTGTATTACTGCAGAATTACACAGTTGGAAGGGACACTTAAAGGTCATCCAATCCAACGGCCCTGCAGTGAGCAGGGACATCTATTGGTAGATCAAGTTGCTTAGAGCCTCATCAAACCTGACCTTGAATGTCTCCAGGGGTGAAACCTCCACCACCTGTCTGGGTAAGTATCTCACCACCCTCATAGTAAAGAATTTTTTTCTAACATCTTATCTAAATCTCTGCTGCTCCAGTTTAAAGTCATTGTCCCTTACCTCATGGCTCCATGTCCTTGGAAACCATTCATCCACAGCTTTCCTGCAGGCCTCTTCAGGTACTGGCAGGTCACCATGAGGTCTTCTCAGATCCTTCACTTTCCCAGCTCTCTCTGCCTGTCCTCACAGCAGAGGTGCTCCAGCCCCCTGATCAACCTTATGGTCTTCCTCTGAAACCTCTCCAACAGGTCTTTTTTGTGCTGAGTACTCTAAAGCTGGGCACAGAACCCCGGGTGGAGCCTCATGAGAGCAAAGTAAAGGGGCAGAATCACCTCTCTTAACCTGCTGGCCATGCTCTTCTGGTACAGCCCAGGATACAGCTTGGCTGCAGGTGCACACTGTTGGGTCATGTCCTGCTTTTCATCCATCAATACTCCCAAGTCTTTTTCCACAGGGCTGCTCTCTATCACATCATCTTCCACTCTGTATTGTTAACAAGGATTGGCCCAGACCAAGTGCAGCACCCTGAGCTTGTCCTTACTGAACTTCATGTGGTTTCCATGGGCAGAACCTCTCTAGCCTGTCCAGGTCCCTCTGGCTGACATCCCACTCAGATCAATGTCATCTGCAAACTTGCTGAGGGTGCACTCAGCCCCATTGTCTAGACTGTCTATGAGGATTTAAACAGCACCAGTCCCAGTACAAATCCCTGATGACACCACTCCTCACTCCTCTCCACCCAGACATCAAGCCATTGACCTCTACCCTCTGGATGCCACCATCCAGACAGTTCCTTATCCACCAGAGCTCACCCAATAAAATACATATCTCTCCAATTTAGAAAGATGTTGTTGGGGACTATTTCAAAGGCCATGAAGAAGTCTAGATAAACAATATCCACTGGCCTTCCCATGTCTACTGATGTAGTGACTCCACTGTAAAAAGACACTGGATTGGTAAGGCAGCTATTTCATCATCTTAACCATTAGATATTCACCATACACTTGAGCTTTGCCAATGGTTTACTTAGAGGAGCTGGCATCAGTCTAGAGCCAATTTCTCACATTTCTTTAGTTTTAAGGTTCACACCACACCCAAGCACCTCCATCCCTATTTTCTTTGTATTTAAATTTTTATTAATAAAATAGTGCCATTGTCAGCTCCACACTAATGAGCAAACTATACTGGAAAGGGATTCTGGCAAATCACACTGTTGAATGCTATGCTTTCTTTCACAGTAGGCTTATTATGTTCAAGCTCTGAATTGTAAGAAATTTGAAGCAGTATTAACAATGTTAGGTAACCATCTCAGAGGTAAGAAACAATGAAAAAACACAACAAATGTCTATTATTCCTACAATATGCATTCTTCCCTAAATAACTTCCTTTTTTTTGCTTGATAGTGCTTTTTGTTTCCCCTATTAAATAGTGCTTAAAAACCACAACTTCAGTCAATCAGTAAACAGGATTATTATTTCTAAGTGTTTTAGATTCTGAATCAAGGGCTTCATTTAATTTTCCAAGTGAAATAATGCATATAGATGAGGATGTCAAATTGCAAATAACCTGTATTAGAATGGTGTGTACAGTGCTTATGGTAAGTAATCAACATTATTGACTTAGCTTAGGGATTTAAAATGCTGAAAAACACTAACAGAATAAATTGATTGGAAGAATGGAGAAGTGCATCGCTGTGTTAAAAGTCTGAAATTAGACTAAAATGTTGCAATAGTACTTTTGAAATCAGAAATATATATGCATAGATAGACATATACATATATGTGGAAAATGCTACAATTATTGATTTAGCTTTCCATGGGGGTGAAGGGAAGCATGCTGATTTTTATTTGGATAGCTATGCTGGCATTCATTATCAATATGTTAAAATACAAATTATTGGCTGCATCATGCCCCTGCTGAACTTTTTCCGTTAGTCTTTCTTTTCTTTAGTTTTGAATGCCATTTATTTTTCCTTCCTTCTGTAATCACTGTTGTCATGCTGGAAATCTGGCAAAATTCAAACTATTAATTTCTAAATCCAAAAACTGTAGACTTATATCTGTCAGTGGGAGCACTGCCATGTATTTCTTAGCAAATTCTTGTATTTCAGTTTGAACAGCCAAGGCTGCCAAGGTGAAGTGCCTCTCAGCATTTTCACAACAGACCCAGCTTTGAGGCTTTTACTATAGCCCAGAAGCATTCAGAGCTGAACTTTCATTCCTAAGATTGCATCAGACTTGTGCTGTCAGTGAGTTGAGCCAGTAAAGAAGCTGCTGCTTGTAAGGATTTCATTTAATATTTCCAGCAGTGGGTGATTGTGATCCTTGGATTTGTTTGCTTTTTGTATGCCTGGGATTGAGTGCATCAAAAACAAAGCATGCCAAAGCCCAGATGTGATATTTTTGCCTGTGTTAAAGATCTTCAATACCAAGGACTGTCCTGCTTATTTTTTTAGACCATTTGCTGCACAAAATGTTAATTGCAAAAAGTCTATCATCATCTCACCCTGAGTACATCCAGGCTGCCTGAGCTGGAGCTATGGTTCAGGGACGTTTTAGTTGCAGAGTCACCTTGAGTTGATTTCTTGTCAGATCTGATAAATGCTGCGGCCATCCTACACAGCAGCTGGGGTGACATAACCTGGAGGGAAACCCAAGCTTCTACTGCTGAGACAGGCGAATGTCCCTGCCTGCTGGTGCCACATCCAGGCTAGGATAATAGGAGAGGTTACTTATGCTTCTTAAAAGTCTGCTTTAAATTTTTTTATGGGAAGTGGAATCATAGAAACACAGAATCTCCCAGATTAGAAGGGATCTTTCGGATCATAGAGTCCAACTACCAACCTCAATCTGACAAAATCCATCCCTAAAATGTGATGACTACATCTACCTACTTCTAAGGTACCTCCACAGAGGTCTAAAGTGCCTCAGCCCCTTCCCTGGGTAAATAATAAATAATCATTCTAGTGTCAAAATTTTTCATAATATTCAGTCTGAATTTCCATGGCATAATAAGAGACCATTTTCTTTTGTCTGTTTTCTTGGAGAGGAGACAATAATCCCCAGCTACACCCTCTTGAGAGTGAGAAGGTCTACCCTCAGCCACCTTTTGTCCAGGCTGAGCACCCTCAACTGCCTCTGTTACCTCTCATAAGCCTCGTGCTCCAGTCTTCTCACCAGCTCCATTGCCCTTTTTTGGACCCTATTGGTCCTGGACAACTTTCATAACTGGCAGAAGTGAGTTATTAATTCCACGATCTTGTGCTGATGCAGAATGTGCTGGCCAAGGATCACTGCCTCCTTTCTGAACCTCAGTGCTTTGCTTCACCAAGTGATCACAAGCTTGGTCATGGAGAAAGTATTGTCTATCTAGCTCTAAAAAGCCATAATTTGGAAGGCAGCAGGGGTTGTCATGGAATGAAAGGTGGTGTATAATGGCCTAGCCTCACATATTGTTTCTGGGAACTATACTAGTCGTAGGCAGTAATGGGTCAATGCCTCTCTCTGGTTTTAAAAGCATTAGTGGAGATTTTGCCTGCATACAAGCTGTGCCATTAGGCCTTTGTATCAGGTGTTTTCTATCCACCTTTTCTATCGTGTGGTGCCCACACTGTAATGATGTTATATCGTTGCTGCCTACCCATAGTGAGCTACTTTATAAACTCCCCTAGTGGAGTGAATAATCGATTTCTGCTGCTTCACATGAAAGACATCATTTGTAGTCTAAGTTCACGCAAACATTTACATCTATATGTGGCCTGAGAGTGTGGAAACATACATATTAATTACAAATCTCCCCCATGTTAGCCTTGCAAATGAAACCCTGTGCAGTTAGGCAAGTAAAAGCTGTGATGCATGAAATGACAGATGTCTTCCTGCCCATGCAACTTAATTTGGACTTCTAGAGTGTCCAGTGTGTCTACTGATGAAAGGAGAACTCTTTGGAAAGTGTGCCTGCTTTGGTTTGAGAAATCCACAACAACTGTACTGTTGTTCAGACAATAATTCTCTCACGTGGCAACATAAGAAGGGGAATGAGGAGACAAAGAAACCTGAGGGCTGAAGTATGAAAAGTTTAATAGAGTAAGACTAGAAAATTTACATTATTAACACTAAAGAACCAGTATTGAACACGGACCCTATTGGTCCCAGACTGTTCTATCTTTACTTCCCTCAGGGACAGCCAGTGTGCAACACTGTGAGAGCAATGGCTTTGAGATGAAGGAAAGGGCTCAGGGCTTCAGTACCATAACAAGGAGTTCTCAAGGGGCCAGTCAACAAGGGGGAGGGAGAGAGAGAGACAGAGAGGGAGAGATTGAGAAAGAGAGAGAGAGAAAAACTCCTCATCAAACTTTCAAATTTCTATTGAATGTGACATTCACGGTATGAAATAATCCTGTTTGCAGCTTGGGTCAGGCGACCGGGTCTCACTCCTCCTTGTCCTGCACCTGGCGAGCTTGAAAACACTGAAAATTTAAAACCTCCATACCAGAGCAGCTATAAATTAAACATTTTCAAAAGTTCTGGCACTAGAATCTTCAAAAAGTGCAGTTTTTGCAAGAATTAGATGTAAAATTAAAGAAAAATTAGTCCTGTGGTTTTTATTCCAAATTATTCAATCTATTTTTTTTTCAGCTGATAAGACAATGGACTGTAAAGTTTTATGGGTAGTAGTAAGCAACATGTTCCTTAACTTCTCAGTGCTTGACAGTTGGAAGGTACCCTTCAGATCATTGAGTCCAACCATCAACACAGCTCTGACAAGAACTACCCCTAAACCATGTCTCTAAGCATTATGTCTATTCATCTCTTAAATACCTCCAGGGATGGTGCCTCAGCTACCTCCCTGAACAGCTTGTTGCAATGCTTAATAACTCCTTCAGTGTCAAATTTCCTCCTAATATCCAAGATAAATCTCTCCTGTTAAAACCAGAGGCCATTTCCTCTTCTATCTCTTATTCCATAGAAGACACAATATCCCCACATTTGCATATTATTACCTTCTTCAGGTGAAAAATAAGAATAATTACATTATTGTAGCTGTAAAAAAAAAAAAAACACCAAAAAAGAAATCCACAAAACAAACCCAGATACTCTCTTCACTACTGCTAAAGCCTTCCTCTCTTTTATACATCAACTAATGCTCTTGGGCTGTTAGTCTTCTACCTTGTCTCATCCCTGCAGTGTCCCACACCTTTCCACAGGTGACTTAGCATCTCCCAGTTGTGCCACAGGCAGCTGGCACTGCATCATCCTCTGCCCAGCTCCCCTTTGGCAGGGTTGGCTGCCAGCTGCGATTTCCTGGGGAACATGAGCGATGGAGCGAAAGGAAACGGCAATTATCAGCTATTCATATGGCAGCAGGACCTGAATAGGATTGCATGGGAGGCATAAAAGAGCACTTCTCCCTCCCAGAAGCCTTTGCTGGCTCAGTCCATGAAGGTTTTAGAGCTATGAGAATCCTTTGGAGTGGAAAGCTGGAGCTTCAGCTTCCTCTGTAGCATTTGGTTTAATTATCACCATTCAAAATGTTAAATTCCATCAATTCAACTGGCCACTCTCTCTAATTTTGGGCTTCTTTTAACTTTGTCCTTGGTATTAAATTCCATCAATTCAGCTGGCCATCTTCTACTTTTGGGGTTTTGTCCTCTGCACTATAGCTAACGTGTCCCTTTGTGGGAAAGTGGGTTTATTCCAGGGCATAGAAGTGACCCACAAAAGGCCAAAGCTTGTTTCCTTTCTAAGTGCTTGCTACTGGGTTCCATTCCTTTCAGTTCCAAGTATTCATTCAGCTCATAGCTAGAGTTACAAAATTCAGTTCTTCTCCTCTGGGCTCTACAAATCATGTATAAAATTTACTATTAGGATGTCACGCTGCTATGGGGTACACCTGCTGCATCCAAGGACTTCTCCATACACTGTAGTATGTTCTACTCAACAGCATGATTAGAGAATCATAGAATCATGGAGTTGGAAGGGAACTTCAAATCTCATCTGCTTCAACTCCTTCTGCAGTAAGCACAGACATTCTGCATTAGATCAGGCTGCACAGAACCTCATCAAGCCTGAGCTTGAATGCCTCCAGGAATGGGGCGACTACCACCTCTCTGGGCAACCTGTTCCAGTGCCTCACCACCCTCATGCGGAAGAACTTCTCAGTGATGAGTCTGAACCTCCCTTACTCAAATTTGATGTGATTTTCTTTGAGTTAACTGATTCTTACACCACTTGACAAAAGAGACTATTAAATTACTGACAGCCTCTAAACGAGAAACAGGAAGCAGGGTTAAATTCAGTTTACAGAAAAGTCTTCAGGATTAGGAACTTCTAAAACACAGAAAACTTTAAAGCTTCATAAAGGAAAAGATAATATTCCAAGTATAACTAAGAGACTTTACAGGAAGACATGGAAAGGGTCTAATTTAGTAACAGTCTGCACCATAAAATATTAGTCAAGTGCTAGCATAGCCATTAATACTCTTTTAACACAAAGCAATTTCACAGCCTCATTTACTAACTGGAATCTCCCAAGTCTAGTTGGTAATTGTGCTTTTTATTCATCTCAGTAAATTCCATTTAGTGCTTTTTAGCAGTTTCTTAGCATAAATGCACTGGATACTATTAAATTGGATTAACAACTTTTATATGTGATGTATGTTATATATACATTTAACTGAAGGTGTTTCAACTCATGACAGTCTTTTTTATAATGTGCACTTTTCTTTTTTATTTTTTATTGATTCTTCCCTTCCCACTGGTAATATTTTTGTAATAGATATTCATATGATATGGTTCATATATCGGGGCTTCCAGAGGTCACAGTGCTATGGTCAACTTTAGCTCAATTCACATTGTTTTGACCTAAGGTAAGCTCAGAGAAAAAATATTCTCAGGTCAGTTAGGAATGAGATAAATAAGTAGAATAGTAATACAGTTATGAATTTCTTTAAATGTAAATCTGTCTAATTTTCCTTAAAACAGATGCAAAATTGGAGTATTGTGCCCTGGCCTCATATTTTGAAATGCTCCTTTGGAAGACATTTTCAGAATCATAACCAGATGTTTACTATAGTCTCTGTTGAGTTCCTCTATGATGGTTCCTGTCATTCCTCAAGTAAAATCTTCATGAAATTGGTAAACAAGGTATGTAGTGCTCAAGTGATTTTGAATATTACAATGTTCAGTAGCCAGGATACATGAGTTGAACTGTTGTCTGTCTGTATGAGAGAATTTTTTAACCTGCAATTTAGTAGATTAGTCAGTCAGTACTTCAAAATAGCTCACTGATTAACTGATGTCATGAAGCACCATCCTTATTTATCTTTTGTGCCATGTTCCATGCTTTCATACTTGTAAAAGATGCAAGAGTGGCAGAAGTATAGAACCCCATAAGTCCTTTATGGGGCAGCAAGAGAAAGCCAACACAGCAGCAGGTTTCAGGACTGCTAAGTGTACTGATAAACAACCCAAGCTATGTAGATGATGAAGACAGAGGAAGAGTGGTTCTCATTGCAGGTGTCCAATGAAGAAGAGGAGGAATAAAATAGCTCCTATTTACCTCAGCTCACCTCAATAATAACAGTCCACACCCCCTGATACACGCAGCCTAGATCATGCCCTCAAAAGCATCTCCTGAGCTCCAGTCCTCAGGACAATAAGATAATGATGAGAGAAACTCAATGAAGCTGCAAGAAAAGGAGAGAATAATCCAGAAGTGAAAAACTTGAGAGTTTAAATGAAGAGATTCAAACGTGAATGGAGATGTTCCGCTGCTCCAGTGGTGAAGAAGACCAATAGCATCCTGGCCTGTATCAGTACTAGTGTGTTCAGGGGAGCTAGGGAAGTGACTCCCTATAGTTGGCACTGGTGGGGCCCCACCTCTGCTGCTGTGTCCAGTTTTGGATATCTCACTGCAAGAGGGACACTGAGGTACTGAAGTGGACCCAGAAAAGTGCATCAGAACTAGTGAGGTGTCTGGAGCACAAGTCTTGTGAGGAGCAGCTGGGGGAGGTGGTTATGTTCAGCCTGAAAAAAAGGAGGCTGAGGGGAGATCATTTTGCTCTCTACAACTCCTTAAAAGGAGGGTGTAGCAAGAGGGTGTTAGTCTCTTTTCCCAAGGAACAGGTAATAGGACAGGACAAAATGTCCTCAAGTTGCAGGGGAGGTTTAGGAAGGACAGTAGAAAAAATGTTTACCCAGAAAGGATTATCAAGCATTCAAACAGGCTGCCCAGGAAAGTGGTGGAGTCACTATTCCTGAAGGTATTGAAAGACTTGTAAAGATGGTGCTGAGGGACATGGTTTAGTGTTGGATTCAGCAACCTCATGTTAAATGGTTGGACTTGATGACTTTAAAGCTCTTTTCCAAACAAAATAATTCTGTGAATCAAGGGGAGACACTGATGCCGAGAAACATGAAGAGTCCCAGCAAAAAATAAATCCACATACATACGTATATATTTATAACCACTTGCTGGCATATTTTGAAACATAGTGGAAGACAAGCAGAAAATACAGAAGTGTTTTGTGGATCCCACTGGCATCTGTTTAAGTTGATCTGTGTCCTTTGTTCTGGCTTATCCACTTGCAGAAAAAGCCCCTATCCTAACTTTCCTGGAATATTTAGCACATACACTGATATTTCAAAACACCAGCTCTTTCAAATGCAGCCATAATTGCTACAGTATTATTCGGGCACATCTAATACATTTTTCTAGCAATTGTTATGGAAAGTCTGAGCAAATGTGTAGAAAGCCCCTTAATGTGCAAGGTGCTATAATTTGTTGTGTCTCTTCAATTTTTGCAAAATGGAATCATGGAATCATAGAATTCCCTGGGTTGAAGGGTCATTTCAGATCATAGAGTCCAACCCTTAAACTAACTCTGACAAAAACCATCACTAATCTAAATTAATGTTTGAGCTTGCACATTTCTGTGAGTTTCCAACACCCACAGCAGTTAGCAAAATTCTCTTTAAGTTCTGAAAAATGCTTACAAGACTGAAAACTGGTCTGTTGCTGGGCTTTCTGAGCACA
>VZTY01028800.1:35593-76336 GCA_013400935.1 Turnix velox | reverse complement strand
CAGAACTAGTGAGGTGTCTGGAGCACAAGTCTTGTGAGGAGCAGCTGGGGGAGGTGGTTATGTTCAGCCTGAAAAAAAGGAGGCTGAGGGGAGATCATTTTGCTCTCTACAACTCCTTAAAAGGAGGGTGTAGCAAGAGGGTGTTAGTCTCTTTTCCCAAGGAACAGGTAATAGGACAGGACAAAATGTCCTCAAGTTGCAGGGGAGGTTTAGGAAGGACAGTAGAAAAAATGTTTACCCAGAAAGGATTATCAAGCATTCAAACAGGCTGCCCAGGAAAGTGGTGGAGTCACTATTCCTGAAGGTATTGAAAGACTTGTAAAGGGTGCTGAGGGACATGGTTTAGTGTTGGATTCAGCAACCTCATGTTAAATGGTTGGACTTGATGACTTTAAAGCCCTTTTCCAAACAAAACAATTCTGTGAATCAAGGGGAGACACTGATTCCGGGAAACATGAGACAAGAGTCCCAGCAAAAAATAAATCCACATACATACGTATATATTTATAACCACTTGCTGGCATATTTTGAAACATAGTGGAAGACAAGCAGAAAATACAGAAGTGTTTTGTGGATCCCACTGGCATCTGTTTGAGTTGATCTGTGTCCTTTGTTCTGGCTTATCCACTTGCAGAAAAAGCCCCTATCCTAACTTTCCTGGAATATTTAGCACATACACTGATATTTCAAAACACCAGCTCTTTCAAATGCAGCCATAATTGCTACAGTATTATTCGGGCACATCTAATACATTTTTCTAGCAATTGTTATGGAAAGTCTGAGCAAATGTGTAGAAAGCCCCTTAATGTGCAAGGTGCTATAATTTGTTGTGTCTCTTCAATTTTTGCAAAATGGAATCATGGAATCATAGAATTCCCTGGGTTGAAGGGTCATTTCAGATCATAGAGTCCAACCCTTAAACTAACTCTGACAAAAACCATCACTAATCTAAATTAATGTTTGAGCTTGCACATTTCTGTGAGTTTCCAACACCCACAGCAGTTAGCAAAATTCTCTTTAAGTTCTGAAAAATGCTTACAAGACTGAAAACTGGTCTGTTGCTGGGCTTTCTGAGCACAAATTGTTGCTAGATGTGGCAACTGAAACCTGTGTATCCATCTGTAATAAGACTGCTTTTTAAGGAACTCAACATCACAAGAGTATGTGCCTTTGCTGTTATTTTATTAATAATGGCAAATAATTTGTCATAGAAAAATATTCTGTTTGGAGGACATAAGTTGTGGTAGACAGTATTAACATGTAATGATCGGGGATGAAGTCACTAAGAGGAGGAGATAGAAAGGCCTCACTACTGCCAGTTTTTCATCATCAGGGATTCTAAAACTCCCAAGATAAACCTCTAGCTTAGTTCTAGTTTTGGTCACAATAGATTTGTGGCACAAAGTGATACTGTTCACTCTAAGAAATATTGCTGGTTTGTTCCCAGTGTAAACAGTCCCAATTCTGATAACTGTCATACACTAATAAAAGCTGAGTGATATTTGCAATCCTTTATTTTCTTTCATCCAGGGGATAGAGGCAATGATTCAATTATAATCCTCCAGTTTTCCACTTCAGAAAACAGTTTCCATCTTTGTTTCAATTCAAAAAGTATTGTTATTATTTGCATACAGAGCATATATTATTATGATGTTTTTATCCCCGAAATCTGTAACATTTTATTACTGTACTCGGGACAGGTGTAGCTGATGTATTTCTTTCCTGTGTGCAGCAATCCATTATCAGTGGTGTATTTCCTGCTTTGGAAATGATCACTGAAAAAATACACAAAACTCACACGAAATGGCATTGAAGACACAGCACGCTCAATTTTTGAGTGAAAAATACCAGCCTGTCTACTCTGCATTGGCTATTTTTATATTTTTTTAAGTCTTGTGATTTTTTTTAATTTTTTTTTTTCACTTTGTAGCGAAGTAGGAATTGTAGCTGCATATTTGGATCCTCTCTGGCTGCAATCAATACTTTCAAAATAAAACCCTGCTGGGGTACAACATCAGCTCTTCAGACCAAACTTCAGACCTTGCCAATCACAGGTCAACATATGGAGGCTGACAGGCAGGGAGACCAAAGAACTGTCTGCAGTCTGCACTGGCAGATCTTATTCGTGTCTTTCACTGTGGTTAAGGGGGTTTTTGTGTTGTTTATTTTTTTTATTTCCCACTAATAATCATAGCAATTAATTTTAAATTCAAACTATTGTCAGAATACAAAATCATGACCAACTGAAAAAATTGCAGCATATTGTTTCTGTCAACTGAGATGGGTTTTCTTCCATACTATTCTTGACAGTAGTTTGCATCTTTTGCCAGAATGCTGCCAAAATTCTTTGAAGACCATTCCATTTTTCTTTGTTGGAAGCATCTTAAAGAGCTGGATGGAAGACAGAAATACTCCCATATGCTCCATAATCTTTAATTTAGGAAAATTCAAATCCTGACTCTATTTTTTGCATTGCTTACTGTCTTGATCAAGCAATCCTAGCAGGTTCCGAAATACAATCATCCCAGATAATTAATCTGGATGCCTCAAGTTTGGGTGGTTTATTTATTCCCACCTATTTTTAGCTTCATGGCCTCGTGCTCACACAGGTACCATGATGGGGTTCATTTAATTACATAAAAATCAAAGCAATAGAGTGAAAGAAATTAGCACAACCTTTGTTTCCTTGGCTGGAGTGGGAAGAGAGGGAGTTGTATTACTCTGGTTAATAACATATTATTCAATATGTTATATATATATAAGGTAAAACAACACTAACAGAAAGAGTGGACCAGACAGATTATTTTCTAATTCTCAAAAAATAACTTATTATTCATGGCAGCTAGCCCCTCTGTAACTTCACAAAAGTATCCTGAGCTGCATCCCCCACAGCATAGCCAGCAGCATGAGGGGAAGGGGGGATTGTAGACCTCTGCTCTGCTCTGGGGAGAATCCCCTGCAGTGCTGCCTCTAGCTCTGAGCCCACTGACTGCAGAAGGATATGCTCCTGCTGGAGCATGGCTAGAGGAGGCCATAGACATGCTGCATGCGCTGATACCCATCTGTTTGAAAGCAGACTGAGAGAGGTGGAGGGGTTCAGTCTAGAGAAGGTTTAAGGGAGAACTTAAGGTTTCTTCTAGTCCCCGAAGAGCCTCTAGGAATGCTGGAGAGGGAGTCTGGAACAAGGAGAGGACGAGGGGGGACAGTTTCAAACTGAAGTAGGGAAGATTTCAACAGGAGGCAATTCTTTGCTGTGAAGGTGGGGAGACTCTATCTCATGTTTCCCAGAGAAGTTGGGGCTGCTCAATGCCTGCAGGTGTTTAAGGACAGGTTGGACAGGGTTTGGAACAATGTGGTCTGGTGGGAGGTGTCCCTGTCCAGGACAGGGGAGTAGAATGAGATGATCTTTGAAGCTCCTTCCAATTCTTAATGGTACAATATTGGGTGATCAATAAAACGATTGCCACCACTTGTCTTTAGTAAAAGACACTGAGAAAGGAATTGCTTTTTCATGAGTGAGAAACTTTTTTTCTGGCTGTTGTCCTTATATTTGTACAATACATGTTGCCTCACAATGCAAAAATATATCTTAAATACATTTCACATATATTAACACAATAGATGTTAATTACATTTAACATTTAATACAGGCAAATCTTGTACCATGCTTTGACAAAAAAAAAATTATCCATGTGAGTACTCAAAAGTCTTTTTCTGCGAGCCTGGCTCAAGAACATCTTAGTCAAATTAATATTTGTGTAATGGGAATACAAAAGAGAGTGTGTGTTTCTGCATATGCTCTGAAAGGAGTACCCATCCACCTCTCTTAGCAGCTCTCATTGCTATAAAACTTGGAAAATTTTGTCTCCTTTACTTAATAGTTTCTTCAATTATTCCTGAAGGGTTTTGTCAGGAACCTGCTTTCACCTGTGACAGCCACAGGTAAATCTCAGATTAAAAATTTCTGCTCTATTCTAAAACGGATCCTTTCTAATATTGCCAGAGGCTGCTTAGGTTATGATTTTTGTGGTGTGTTAGGATACTATTCAGTGATAAGAAAAGAGCAGAGATAAGATATGTTCCAAGCTGTGTATGTGTTCCCTCTTTCAAACAGCTGAGAGAAGCAGCCTTTAAAGGAATGTTTCAATTTTTTTTTTTCTCCCTGAATTGATATGTGTGTATTTCTTTCTTACACAAGGTGACAGCATGGGTGAGATGTAAAGACTAGTTTGCTCAGGCAATTACCCCATGTTGATAGCAGATTATTTCCTCTGGCAAACTTGAAAATAACTTGTTGGTGTGTAAGTTACTGCTGTTCTGGGGATGCAGTAATTTACTTTCCTGTCTCTTTTATGAACACATTTATTTTAATCAGTAGAGTTTGGAAAGACTCTTTTTCATCTTAATTCCATTTCTTTTGGAGTTATGCACCCCCTTACAATGCAACAAAGGAGAGTGCATTTGCACACACAGGAGAAAAGAGGTTTGATGCATTGCAGAGGAGCATTCCTTATATAGGAAATCATACCCCATATTCTTTTTCCATGTAAAGAATGTAGCATTCATTTTCTACAGCAGTGGCACAAATTATTTTTATGAATAAGGACATGGTTCACCTGAGTGAGTTACCAGACATTATCACTCTCAACTGAGAACAGAGTCTCAGAAAGTAGTGATCACATACAATTGGGCTATGAGATTATGTCAGGAGAAATCAAGAATTTGTAGCTCCAGTGCTGTTTGCTCCTCTCTTCTTCTATTCAATATTCTTTCTTTTCCTTTCTTTTATTTTCACCTTAGAAGTTTTAAAATAAACTAAGCGTTTTTGTGGAACATCTAATGCAGAAAAAATTACAGACTATAATCAAAAAGTTATCCATCAAAAAACCCAAAATGTTTGTATTGCATTTCAATGTGAAAACAGAAATAAAAGTGAAAATTAAAACTCCCTGGCTGGAGAGTTTTCACAGTGTAGAGATATTTGCAACTTGATTCTACTACCCGGGCCTCAAAAGTAATTTCCCTGAGGTAAGCACAGCAATTTCCATGGCAAGTTGCTACTTTAGACTAGTGTAGGAGGCACTAGCCTACCTATGAAGTTAAAACCTACCTTGTAACAGCTTTTGTCAATACACAATTATAACATGATTGATAAAATATTAACGCCAAACTATTACACTACCTAGTTAAATGCATTAATAATTGAATACATTGCCAAAACAGCACGGTTTCAGCAGTTTCTACTTAAAAATTAAGGGCCTTCCTTGATGCGTGTGAATAGCCCACATTAAAATAAATGGCAATTTTGTGAACATTCTAGCTTTGTAGAATAAGAAATAAGTGCTATCACACATCCTATGGGGCAACTGTTGCTAAATATTAACTTTTTTTAGTGACCTCACCATGGCTGTGGAACCTTAACCTTTTTGCACGCACCTCTGCTGACTAAGAATTTACTGCTGCTTCTGCTGATGTCCCTTCAAATTCTGTTGAACAAAATCAGAATTTTTCTGCACAGCATGCCTTTGCTAAAGCCAGCTTTGCCTTCATGTCTTTGTGCATTCTGGTGAAATATACAGTGCCCTTAATCTCCCTGGCTCACAGAAGTTACATTTATTTTCCTGTGATATGTGACGTTCTTCCACGATCTATTGTGGTAAATTCGTGATTCAATAGTCATATGCTGTGTGTTGGAGATATGATTAGTTCCTGTAATTTGTCTTTTTCTCCCTAACACTCCTGATACATGTCCCCCATTACTGGTTTGTCCTGTTTTTGAGGGGGAAAAATTTAGTATTTCTATTTGTATCTCTTTTTGCTGGTAAGAATACTAGCATTTTCCCTGTCACAAAAATGACCTGTTGATGTTTGTTTTTTCCATGAAATGTCATTTGCCTAGTCTAACTATAGAGTCCTGCATTTTCCTCAAAGAATTCATATCTTTGCTATGCATTCATGTTAGGGATGTACAAGGGAGGAGGATAAAAAGCTGATTCTCACTGACACTATTTCTGCAATATCTATAGGAAAACTTTTAATGCACCTGATCCCACTTTGAGTTGTGCATTCACTTGCACTCTAGCCGACTGTTGTGTAGACCTCTAAGACCAGAGGTGAGGCATCACCTCATGATCTTTGTGCATTCCCAGGCTCATTCAAAGCCTATGTGAAAGTCGGAGTCCACAGACAGGAACCTCTGCTCATCAGAGCAGCTGTGGCTTACAGTGAAGATCACACAAGATGTTTGTAGCATGATGCTGTGGAAATATGACATGTCCAGCAGCTGAATTTCACAGCTTTTCCAGTGCCATGTCTACTTGAGGGGAGCAAAACTTCTACATAATCAGCTATCCAGAGTCTATCATTTGTCACACACTGAACAAAGCCCTTTTTCAATGGTGGGGAACCAGTTGTACTGAACACAAAAGGGCTTTTTCATGTCCTGTGTATGAATAGGTTAGTATGTCTTTAAATTGTTTGTAAGCCCTCTAGCTGTGCATTCAGTGCTGTAGGCAAGAAACAGCCAGAATATGTGACTAAATAGGGCCCTAACATTTGTGAATAACCCATCAAAGGCATTTATTTGAAGCCTATGCAGTTGATGTGGTTTTCTGGTGTTCGGTAAAAGCATAAAGGATGCAACATTTCTTCACTGATGCCTATTGAGTAAGACAGACAATCACCTTGTCTTCTTTCAGTAAAAGAAAGTGAATAGATCTCCCTCACAGCAATTACAAACTTTTTTTTTGTGTGTGTGTGTGTACAATAGTCCTACAAGTAACAGTGCAATGCAGGATATGGTTACAGTTCACACAATATTTTAAATAGAATTTTTTTGCTCCTCTTTGTGTGATACTTTCCTGAGATTCTGTACCCCAGGGGACCTTGGTCTCTTGGGAAACAAATAAAAGCAAAAAATAAAACAACTCCATATGAGCATTTTACAAATCAGTGATAGATTTTACACTTTTCTGCTATGTGCCAGACAAGAGAGAATGGACCAGCATGAGAGTCCACAAGCAAGTCAGCAAAACTGCAAATGGAAGCTGAGTATTGCATCAGCTGAGCAACAAGGTGCTCCACTAGGTGACAGGCTCAATGTAACCCTGAAGTCTGAAAGGAGAAGACATTTTCCCTTCCTTGGAAGCTCTTACAATCTGGGGAGGAGAAACTTGAGTCCCCTTCTATTGTTTTCACCACTTAAATATCCTTTCACCAGTTAAATACCCTTTCGCTTGTTTTCAAGCAAAAATTCTTGGTTTGGTTTCAACATGAGAGGACCTACCACTGTGAACATCACTGCTGCTGGCATAGACCCCACTGTAATTGCAGTACAGGAAAATCTTCCATTTTACCTGCAAGGAAGCATTTAGCCTCAAAGTGTCAAGCACACTTCATTGATGTGAGCAAAAGAGGTGTGTAGATTTTAGGATGCATAAAACAGTGACTTCTAGACATTAAAGCTTGGCCTCTTTGCATTTCTGTTTGCAGGTTTTTGTGTTCTGTCAGTTGTCTATTTGTACTTTGCAAACCTGTAGAAGACTCAGTGCCTGATTGCTTTGAAGGGCCTTAAAATCTTTCCATGATACTTAGGGGAAGATAAATGCATTCACTGAGCTCATGGGGATTCCAGGGGGACCCACACTTGTAGCTGGAATTTTGAAATTAAATGTTGTCCTGAAATACTGAGTAAAATCCCTTTGGTTTTATTTTGAGAAGACAGAAGTGCTCACCAAGAAGTCTAAAGCACAAAACAGCATCAAAATACTGTCTCATTTGGAAAAGACAAACTGGAATTGCTGTCCAGGCCAATCACTACAATCACCATCCTTCAGACTACCAAGAATATTTTAAGATTAAACAAGGTTGTAAAATATCAGGTTTGGAGGAAAAGTGTACAGATTTGATGTAATAATTCTTTGCTCCATAGAAGCTGGAGAGAGGTGGAGGTCGGTCTCTTCTCCCAAGGAACAGACAATAGGACAATAGGAGACAGCCTCAGGTTGTCACATGGAAGGTGTAGACTGGATATTAGGAAAAATGTTCACACTGAAAGGGTTATTAAGCATTGGAACAGGCTGCTAGGGAAATGACTGAGGCACCATTCCTGGTGGTATTTAAGGGACAGGTAGACGTGGAGCTTAGGTATGGTTTAGTGATGGTTTTTGGCAGAGTTAGATGTTGGTAGGGTTAAGTGATCTGAAAGGCCCTTTCCAGTCTACATAATTCTATGATTCTATGAAATTAGGTGTTTTGGAGCTGCTGCTCTTTAGACAAAAATAAATATTTCACTCACCTTCTGCTTCCTGCCTGGGAAGACCAGCAGATGAAGACCAGCAGTGCCAGCTCTAAGAACCTATCAGCAAAGTTAGCATCCAGAGAGGATTTCAAGTGTTTTCAAGAATTTTCTTTGCAGACATAAACAACCTGTTTATGGTGTCCCTTACAAGTTGTTTTAAAGGGATAATGTCCCACACATTGTTAGACTTCCTAGTGCCCACCATTAGCTGTATCTCAGGTCCCTTGAAGCCTCAATTGGCTGCTTAATTATTACACGTGAAGCTTTCATATATTTTTCCCAGTATTTGAAGCTGATGTGTGAGAGTTATGGTGAACACACACCCACTCCCACACCTAAGTGCCACTGCACGTTGAAGTCAGACACTACTAAACAGGATTTCCTTTCTCTGCTACCCATCTGTTGTGTGGTCTTTTTCAAGCCATTTTACTTTGGTCTTTCTTCGGTCTTAGAAAGTTACTAGAGCAGCCTGCACCAGCTATTTTGCTAGATGTGGCTTTAGATGCTCCAACTTGGGGTGACACAACCCCCTAAGAAGTAAATCTTGTGAGGTCTCTTGGGGTTTTCTATGCAATTGTGACTATAGAATAACAGTACATTTTTGAATATTTTATCCATGCTTGTGCACAAGATAACACATTTATGTAGCATGGATACTTTATACATGCACTTTTATGTTTATCTATAGATTTCCACCTCTGTGTTAATTTATGTACACACAATTGCCTCTATACTGGATATTCAAGTAACCTTGGTATAACACATAAGAACTTAAAGCAAATATCATGCTACTCTACATAGTTCTCTTACCCTTTCAAAACAAGCCTGACAATGAAGACAATACTTATCCAATTAATTATGTTTTGTCCTTGTTGCCAGTTTTAACCCACAGCATTGTCTTAGGCAGTGTACCAAGACCAGAGAGATAATGACAGATGCATTGTGACATTCCTGGTACAAATCATGTTGCAGTTTTCCTAGTAATAATTTTGCCAGCCAAAGCAAAGGTAATGCTTCTAAATAATAGCTAAGCAAAATAATAACAGCACATTACTAGCAGGTATGGAAGGCTCCTATGACTCATTTATAACAATGCAAAGCTACAGAGCTGTTATCTTTATCAGAACAATTTTCTCTGGAGTTGTGATTTGTGCCAGTGTCAAACAAGCAGTCCCACGCTCAGCCTCGGCACCCGACAGCAGTTTTGGGATCAGTGTGGGTGTTAATGACATAGTGAGGAGATAAATACTGGGACAGGAATCCAAATCCCACAACAACCCTCCTGGAGTTCATGCCATCTCTGCAGACGGCATGTTCTTGGAGCAAGGCCAACCGTTGGGGTCGCCAGATGAACTCTCCCTGACTTTGCCATGCATTAACATCCCATGCACCCAGGGATCCACAGCCTTTTGCTTACGAATCACTTAGGGGGCCCTCGGTGTGTGTTTTCTGAATTAAGTCTTGGCAAATGCATCCTCCCCACACTAAAGAGTACAATGGCTTAGCACTGTCAGGCAGGTTACCGTGGGTTGTATCAACACACAAGGATGTGTCTTTTATAATTTATTTAGGATGGATTTTTAATCCATGAATCTGTGAGAGTGTTGCAGATTGAGTAGCATTCACTTCCTGAAAGGCTGTATGATATCAGCAAGGTCAGTTTACTGTCATTTTTTTTTTTAATCATGAAAAAAAAATACTTAAGGGGCATTTAACATATTTTGACAAGGTGACCCATAATTATCCATTAGTGTTATATTTGTCTAAGCCCCTCCGCATTGATATGCAAGGACTATGTAATAGTTCATTGATGTCCCACTTGGGGGTGGGGAATAAGGCAAGTGGGACTTCTCCAAGGTCTTTCACAGCCAGAATGCATGTAGCTATTGCTGTATTGATTAAACATTTGGATAATTAATCACCACAGCTAAGCCCTTTTAACCTGCCAAGTGCTATATAAAAAAAAAAAAAAAGGAGCCATGAGGATGATGCAATTTTTATTTTCAAAACCCTAGTACACAATAAGGGCACAGAAGATTCTCTGATTTAGATGTAGTTCTTGATTCAAATATCAGGCTTCAAGACAACCTTGAGGTGTAGTCCCAAGTCTGAGTTCTTTACTCAGTGTGAAAGCCACTAACACATAGAGTAACTTTTAAGTTCATTCCACAAATGTGCAGAAATGGGGTACTCATCACAATGATGCACATCTTTGTTTCTAAAATTTTCCTTTTTATACAATGATTACTGCATATTCTTAAAATATTACATAGCCATCATAATTTTCTTTCATGGTTGGTCAAGATTTCTTCACTTCCTTTGTAAATCAGTTCCCAAACTGCCTTCTAAAAATTCTCCTCTTCTAAGTAGGTGGCATTATTCGGGTCAATAGGTCAGTGGTCACGATCTCCCTGTGTAGAAATTAACTTTTACCTCCTTCTCTAAACTTGGCAGTTACAGGTGGTTTATTCAGTTTGCCATCCAGGTCCACAGTTCATAATTCTCTTGTCAGAAATATCCTATTTATTAACAAAGTTACATTTTTCTAGTTGTAAGTTCCTTAATTCATTCTTAAATTCATCATATCTTGTTACTATTTCTCAGTTAGTGTTGGAAATTCCCAGGAATTTCAGCAGCAATTTTAGGTTCCCTTGGTTCTTTCAATTTCATTTCATTATCTAGTAAATATCCGTTTTATCAGAACAGAAGTATTAGGCAGAGAAATGCTGTGCTAATTCCTGCAGGTTTCATCAGGTGTCTTGATAAACCATGTATTCAACAAAGAAGGCAATATTTTTAATTTTTTCTACACTGGAGGGAACATAAAGATTAATTCAAAGTTCTTTAGCAACTGAGGATTATTTTCAGTTCTACTACACCTGCAAGACAAAGTATCTGTGGGGGAGATATACCTTTACTGTGTAAACTCATGAAATTATATCAGAATTCTGTGATGTGCATTAATTCTTGAGGGGATGCATGGGAGAGAATTCCTAAATGAATACCGTATACCTGCAGTGATAATTGGAGTCACATCATTGAAGACAGGCTGAGAAAGTTGGGGCTGTTCAGCCTGGAGAAGAGAAGGCTCAAAGAAAACCTTCCAAGGGCCTGCCAGTAGCTGAAGGGGCCCTGCAGCAAAGCTGAAGAGAGATGGGACAACGGTTTTAGAGTAGGAGAGGTTAAGAGACATTAGGAAGAAGTTCCTCACAGTGACAATGGTGAGACACTGAAATATGTTGCCTAGAGAGGTGGTGAAGGCGCATTCCCCCCTCCCTGGAAACATTCCAGGTCAGGCTTGATGGAGATCTGACCAGTCTGATCTAGTTAAAACTGTCCTTGCTTATTGCATGGATAAAGTAAAACCAAGTAGACTTGGGCTGCAGTTTTCTTTCCTTAGAAGAGTGATGGCCATGCATACATGCAAGACCTTAAAGAAAGAAATTAAAGGCCCAAATGCAATACTCACCTGTGTTCTGGTTCTTCCTGTTTGTGGAAAGGCTAGAAAAAAAGGTTGGCACATAGTGCTGACTGTCTTAACTGAGCTGAATCTCTGAGCATGATCAATGTGTACTAAATTGTAACCAATGGCTAACATACTCTTTTGTCAAGTTAGAGCAGAATCTTTAACTGCTCTCCAATTAAGCTACCTTCCTCAGAATTATTAGCCAAATTGTAGATTGGAGATTAGAAATTAACCCTAAATCTGTGGAGTCAATTACAGGGGAGACAACCCCTCCTCTGCTCTATGTCCTCTCCTCCTCACTGTTCAATCTTGTATTTTTATCACAAGGTTAAATCTTGCCATCTGTCCTTGACAACACTGATTTAAATGTGGATAATATTTCTGTTAAGTGTTCTATAAAGTTCAATGCTGTCCAGACCATGCCTGATTAAAAATTTGAGGAAATTTTCCAGTAAAGATTCCCTAAACAATTATCACTTCAACATTTGACATTACATTTGCTGTTTCCAGAACTAAAGGTGTGAAACATGTAGAGATGAATAAATACTCATTTAATAAATTTACTTCAAAATCTCTGTGGTTCCCCATTGTTTATCAGAGAAATGGCTGTAAAAACAGTTAACTGCAGTTTGTGGCAACTAACTAGTTTGTGCTGCACCTGGACACAAAAGATTTGGAAGAAAAAGAAGCAACTCAATACTTAAGTAAAAAGAGAATGAGCGTGCTGAAGTTATTTGCTCTGACATTCAGGCGCCAGCCAAGGTTACCCTCATCCTGAACCGCATGAAAGTTGGCAGGTACCTCTTAAAACTACCTGGAACTGTATGAAAACAATTTTCCTCCAAAACAGAGGTCCATTGGATTGACGACTGCTACAAAACATCAAACTCATACAACTTAACTGTCAGGTGTCACATAACTAATACCAGAGTCATAATAAGGTACTATGTCCTTTTGATTCTAAAAAAATAAATCCCCAAAGCAAGTGTACTGAACTGAGGGTAAATAATTCATATGTTTTCTTTTGCCTTTACTCCTGTGCCAGAGGTGGTGGGAACTGTGTCTACAGTCCAAGAGGAAGCCACTGATAGCACAGACACTCCAACTTACCCCACTTTCAAAAGATTTCTTGCTGTCAAATCAGTGCTGATGTTCAGCTCTAACACCTTCCAAAAGTGCCACTTCTCTTTCTCATTTAAATGACAGCAAAGTTTTTTGAATTTTACAGTATCTTTGCTGTAAACAAGCATTGATTCTCTGCAGTGATGGAGATGGATACACCAAAGAGTCTCATAGCTCTGCATTTCTAGCCCATTCAGAACAGAAAGAAAAGAAAAGGACCTTGGTTTCATCCTTCTCTTTTTAATAGAATTTATCCAACAACAGCCACTCTCATTGGAATATATTTGTACATGTTTTAATTTTCTATAGCTAAACCAATCAAAACTTTTAAATGAAATGAAACACGTGTTCCATCACATTAATAAGTATATCTTGGGTGAAAGTGAAACCAATTTTAAATAGCATAACTTTATAGCAGTGAGAAGAAGAACTAAAAAGGAAAAAGAAATAACATCATCAATATTACATCTTTTAATTCACAGTTAATGCATTTGTTTTCTGAACTGGTGGAGTATGAATGTCAAATCAACCACTTTTAATTAAAAGTCATATTACTCTTTATCTTATACCAAAGACCAATGCTAACTTCTCCATTTATTTTGCAGTTTCCAGTTATTTAAAGAACATGCTGTCATATATAGGATCATGTTAAGATATTAAAATAATATCTCAATATCAAAATCCTTTTAGTGGCTTGCAAATGACTGAAATTATTTTCAAATTCACTTGTGGATTGTTTTTTCAGACAACCAATGATTCTTTTAGCAGTTAGTTACCAAGATTTCCCGTGTTTGTGTGAAATGAAAATAATTCTCTCCTCTTCCCATTTTTCAGTTGCATTGTACTCTTTCATTCACTACTTGCCCGTGGCAATGTTCAGTATTTTAATCATTAGTGAAAAGAGAGGGACTGTAAGGAAAATTTTGCATATCAAGATTTGTTAATAAAAGGATCTTCTTTCATGATTGTGTGTAAATAGGTAGTTTAGTAAGGAAGTTTCTGCTGGTGATGTTGTCACTGGTAATCTTAGAGGAAAGCACACTCAGCATCTTGCAGAAAGGCATTTGCAGGATGAAATGCAGAATGGTTGCTGGTGAAATCTGTGTTATAGCAGACTTTTACTCTGCTGTATATAAGCCAGTTTCAGGGTATGGGACAGACAATCAGTAAGCATCACCCATATGAAGTTCAATGTTGCTGTAACTCTGTCCCTAACTAATTAAAACAGGCTTAGTTTTGTATTTTTTTCCCTCTTTGCACACAAAACCTTTTGCTAAAATACCCTTCATCCCCAGCCACTTTGTTCACATTGTTTAGGATATTCTTGGCAGAAATGGGGAGACATTAGTCAGGTAAACTGGGAAGAGGAGATATTTAAATAAGGTGGTGTTAGTACTTTCATCAGTCAGAATATCTGTGCCTGTAACGGACAAACAGAAATATGTATCCCTTTAATTTTTCACAGTGCTTCACTGTGTCTGGTACATGATGTGCAGTGCGTTATACCAGCCTCTTAACAAAAAAAAAAAAAAAAAAAAAAAAAAAAAAAAAATTTTAAAAAAAAAAGGAGANGGGGGTTGAAGTTACATGATCCTTGAGGTCCCTTCCAACCCGGGTCATTCTGTGATTCTGTGATTCAATAAAAAGAGAACCTTCTGTGTGACAGGTATTATGACTATATAATTCAGGTGTGTTTGTGAATGCATATATGCAGAACTGTAATATGTGTGGGTGTTTGTACATTAGAGAGCATTAAACTTTAAATCACTCCATGATTTTATACATACTATATATCAGAATTATTAGAAGCATAGTTCCCCAAAATCTCTTCTCTGTTATTCCTAGAGCAATGAAATGAAGTTCTTTGAAAAACAGTGACATATGATTTA
This sequence comes from Turnix velox, assembly GCA_013400935.1. Classification (NCBI taxonomy): domain Eukaryota; kingdom Metazoa; phylum Chordata; class Aves; order Charadriiformes; family Turnicidae; genus Turnix; species Turnix velox. The sequence goes on along the minus strand of VZTY01028800.1, from coordinate 61,560 downwards.
AGCTTTCCTAAGATAAAACTGAAAACAAAGGATTAACTATGCTGTGTAAATTATAATTATAGTTGTAATTGGTTAAAATGAATGTGTAATAAGAACCTGAAAGGAAGTGTAAACAGAAAGTGAATTTCAGAAATTAATCAATAGATGATGATGTATTCATAATTCTGTTTTCCCTTTTTCGTCTAATTATAAGTGGCAAAGGATCATTTAATATTAATAAGATATGCATAATGCAAATACTGTTTTTTAAAGTTGGAATCTTTTTTATGACTGGATTAAGAGACAATGTTTCACAAATATTTGTTTGCATTTTTAATGCTTGATAACTCTAATTCCTTACTTGAAATAAAATTTTAATGCTGAAGATACTTTATGGTCACAGGTGGAAAAGTGTAACTGGGAAACATGAAAAAAAACCACCACATTTTCATTTATGCAATAATTCAGGAGAAAAACTTCCCCACTTTACTCTTCTTGTCCTAAGATGACTACAACTGTAAAAAGCCATCAAATATGGAAAGTAACAGCTTCACAATGTTTTGATTTAGCAGCTTAGCTAAATCACAGGGGCCATCATAATCCTTGAATCAGAGTATCCCAGAATGGCAGAGGTTGGAAGGGACTTCTGGAGATCATCAAGTCCAAAACCCCTGCAAAGAACATTGCAAGGGAGTTGTGATGGAGAATTCATCACTTCTTTGGGCAGCCAATGCTAGGGCTCTGCCACTCTTACTGAAAAGAAGTTACTCTGCATATTTAGGTGGATCTCCTTATACTTTGTACAGATTTGCTCTTGTCCTGTCAGTGTGCACCACAGTAAAAAGACTGGCCCAAAAGACTGGCCCTTTCTTCTTGATACCCACTCTTTAATTGTAAATATTGAGAAGCCCCCCCACCTAGTCTTCTCCAGTTTCTCCTTCCACATTTCTTCACAAAAGAGATATTCCAGTCACCCGATAATCTTTGTGACCCTTTGTTGTACACTCTCCAGCAGTTCTCCCTCTCCTTCTTCAGCTAGAGAGTGTCTAAATGGGCTGTGCCATGAGCACATGGAGGTTGTTCACCTTTCTACTAGAGCATATCCCAGTAAGGCTTTGGTGGAGCAAGGAGACAAGCGCTAATGTGCTCAGCTGATCGGACCAATGACCCAACAGCAGTCTATTACAAAATTCTTATATTGATTTTCAATCTTTAATGGTACTGTTTGATAGAACTTGTTGAACATGTTGTGGCAATGTCACTTCAGAGGTTAAAAGGATGAAGAACATACACATGTCTATGGGAAGGAGCAAGTCTGTAGGTCTCGTAGGGCTACAACTTGGCACATGATGAGAGATTGGAAGGAAGTTAACTAAGGGAGAAGAGGAGACTGCCAGCTGTCTTTGAAGAGTGAGAAAAGGAAAAGGAATATTTTTGGCATAATAAACATAGTCTCAGCCTAATGGCAAGTGCAATAACAGCATTTCTGTAGGTGCTTTTTTGACAACTTGTTCTGGAGTTTTCCTTGCAAATAACTAATTTTTGTGTGCAAATGTGTAGTCATTGAAACGTCAAGTGTGTGACTGCAAGATTGTCTATATGACAATGCATAAAAAATTAATCATTTAAGTATCTTTGGTGAAAAAATATCATCATTATTGAACATAAGGAAGTTATTTGCATGAGCATGCCTTAAATTGGCAAATCATTGATTTCTATTTAATGCTTCTTGCCACTGTCTATGAAGTAAGGCTGTTTTATATGTTTCCAGAAGTAGAAAGGTTTATATAATAACCATTAAAGAAATATATGAATGTCAGCTTAGAGGCTGGTATTCAAACATTTGTCTTTTGGAGTTTTTTCCCTAAAATGAACTTTTATTAACTCAGGAAAAAACAGCTAGTGATATGAGAATGCTGCTGAACCTTTGAATATATTCCATTTTATCACTTTTAATGCATCTTTAATATTTAACATTCATCTTATTACAGACAGAAACCGTGAGATGCATGCGTGGTTTCCACATAGTTTTAAAGTTCAGTGCACAGTCACAATTCTGAGGGGAGATTTCACACATTTATGAGAAATAAGGCGTTTTTGCAGTAAAGTTGCAAAGTGTGAAAGAATTCTTGTTTTATCTGCCTTACTTATCATGTTTATGAGTTATTTTGCCTGGAAGTAAATTGACAAGTTGTCAATGAACAATAGACACGGCTTCAGCTAGGCTTTTCACAGGTTCGGATGCCTTTGGGCAAAAGGGCTAAATCTGTGGTTTGCAATCTAGCATATGGAGCACTGAGAAAAGTGGCAATGGGGTGAGAGACATTTCTGAGAAATTCATGTGGCTGCTGATCTCTAACCACTCCATTTGATCTGAGGTTTATGAATTCATGTATAAGTCCTCCACCCTTGTACTTGGAGAAAGGCATTTCAGTTTACATATAATGACCCAATTCCATTTGTTCCTGCAATACTGCTATCTGCTCCATCAAAAATAAATACTCTTATTTTTCACCAGAAGCAATGGCATTGCCACCTTTAATAATCATGCTGTCTCTAATACAGTATCATATATGGTTATGCATATTCTTGTTTCTCATTGCAAGAACTGTCCTATAATTCCCTTGGGGGCACTGATGGATGGAGAGTCCAGTGTGCACGTGCAGCCCAGAACCCAACTGTATCCTGGACTGCATCAGAAGAGCCATGGCCAGCAGATTAAGAGGGGTGGTTCTGCCCCTTTATTCTGCTCTCACGTGACCTCACCTGGAGTCCAGCCCTGGAGCCATCAGCACAAGGAGAACATGAATCAGTTGGAAAGGGTCCACAGGAGCTCACAAGGATGATTAGGGATCTGGAACACCTCTCTTACTAGGGCAGTCTCAAAGACTTGAGGCTGTTGTGCTTGAAGCTGAGGAGGCTCCAAGGAGATCACTTAGCAGTGTGCCAGTACCTGAAAGTACTACTCAAAAGATGGGGAGAGACTGCTTGTAAGGGCATGGAGCAATAGGATGAGGAGAAATGGTTTTAGTCCAGAGTAAAGGGAGTTTAGATTAGATGTTCTTTACTGTGGGGTGGCGAGTCACAAATTATCCAGAGATTCCTGGAGTCATCCAGGATCAGGTTTGATGGGGTTCTGAGCAACCTGATCTAGTCCAAGATGTCCCCGATCATTGCAGAAGCATTGGACTAGATGGCCTTTGAAGGTCATTCTAATCATTAGTATGCTAATCATTACAGTGCTTAATATCTTTACCCTACTCTCTTTATAAACACACTTTTTTTAGCTGTCAAGCACAATGTACACTTTTCAATAAGATGAAGGTGATTTCAAACTCCCATACAGGAGTAAGAGGAAATGTCATTCTCATTTCCTTTACATGACGATGTATTTGTCAGGAGGTTTTAATGCACAGAAGTGAAAAACATGATGCCAAAAGCTTTTCCAGATACTCTTCAAAAAGTATTATATATGGTGAAAGGATGAGGGGCTATTTCAGAATGTCTCTGGCTGGAAAATCTCTTACTTTTAATATTGGCCTTCCCTTCACTTTTCTATTGCTGAAGCTATTAAAGTGCAGAAACTAAAATATACACTGTGTTTACCTGGGCAGAGACAAATTCCAAATGCTTTAGATATCTGTTACTCATGCATCCAGCAGGGTGCTTTTAAAATAAGCAGTGAGAAATGCCAAACTTTCTTGTTAGGAAATATTTATGCAGTTATGTAGTTTAGGAGCACTACAGTTGGCAATTAGCGTAAGAAATAATACTGTGAGCAGTAAAAGGGATAATAAATGACTGATGAAAGGACACTAAATTAGTCTGGTTATCACACTTAATTAAGAAACAAACTGTGCTTCTTGCTTGATGTCAGTATCTTACATCTGAGGAAAAGGGTAAATACCCTTTTCAGTTATTATGGTGACCAAAGAAAGCACAACTAAAGCAAGGTTGGATCTGAATTGTAAATACATTATGTCCTGTAAAATGCTAGTCAACACAAGGAAAGCAGTGAATGAATTATATTTTAATGTCTTACAAATTCTTCATTTGTTAATGATCATACAGACTGTTTTGGCTGCCATGTTGGAATATTGTTTAGATCTTAACTATCTGAATGCAGCAATGAAGCTTGCTTTCCAAGCCCTGTGATTTGGCTTAAAGACAGAATGATTATGACCAGTTCCATTTTTAACTTCTTTTAAGATATTTTTTTTTTAATTAAAAAAAAACATGATCAAAAGAAAAATTCTAAAATAGCTACTGCTGGAGGTTGCCAGTCTTGTGCCAGCCATAAAGGCCTGGATCTCATGAGCTATAATAGTTGCTGAGTACCCAGACTGCCTTTCAAAATTCTGCCACTTCCCTAAGCTTTTATGAAAATTATGCTGATCATAAACCTGAACATATGCTGATCATAAATGAGAGCACTATATTTCTTCCAAAGTGGGTTGAATCATTCTCAGTAAAAGAGAAGAACGGCAACATGAAAACTCATTTGCAAAAATTGACTGGATTTTAAAGTAGATGGTTATCTTTAAGACTGCTGAAGGTGTACAGCAGCTGCTGGGAATGCCCTTCATGTGGGTTAACAGCCACATTTTCTTAGTTAAATGTTCTTTTCTTAGTTAAATGTTCTTCTCTGCTCCTGCAGCAGCACTGAACTCTCCTTCAAACAAAATAGACAACTCCTACCTTTAGAAAGCATAGAAAACCACCAAATTTGTGAAGAATAAAATAGGTCTGATACAGTTAGTGTCCATGACTCCTCTAAGTGACACTGGAATTTCTTCAGTTCTGAAAAACAGCACTAGCTAAGAAGAGAAGCCTCTTTTAGGGTTTGGCACACCATATAGAATCATAGAACTATATAACATACATTATATGTATATATACATTAAATACCATCCTGTCCCCACCTCCCTGACCTGGGTGGGAGGGGACACTTCCACTAGATCAAGTTGCTCAAAGTCCTGTCCAGCCTGACTTTGAACAACTCCAAGGATGGGGTAGCCACAGCTTCTTCAGGTAACGTGGGCTAGGGTCTCACCACCTCCACAACCACTTTGTTAATATGTCATAGAAATCTCCCCTCTTTCATTTTAAAACCATTACCCTTCATCCTATGGCTCCACCCCAGATCCAAAGCCCTTCCCCAGCTTTCTTGGAGCCCTTATGGACTGGAAGGGGCTCTAAGTTCTCTAATCCTTCTCTTCTCCAGGCTAAACAACTCCACTCTCATCCTGTCCTCTCCTCAGATGGGCTCCATCTCTTGCAGCCTCTCTGTGGCCTTCTCTGGACCCTCTCCAGCACCTCCATGTTCCTTCATGTGCTGAGGAGTCCTAAGTTGGACACAGTACTCCATGTGAGGATCCCTCAAGAGCCAGAGGACAACATGGGTCTTTTTTTCCTCCAGGCAACAATAAATTAAGATAAGTGCCTAGGCAGTTATCATCTCACTGGCATATCATCTCCCCTTTAACTCAATTTTTTTTCAAGAGCTCCTACTCCTTCCAGTCTTCAGAATGAGGCTTTGCACTTGTTGCCATTTGCAGCCTGGTGCAATGTTGTAAATCTTGTGGTAACACAGCAACCCACAACCTGTAACAGTTTAGAAGATTCTACTTAAGTGTTATCTGTGTATTTATAACTGCATTGATCAAACTTAAATTGATTCCTGTTTGGGACTTCCTACCTTAGATCCCTGCAAAGGCTCAGTGGGAGTGGAGTGAATTTAACTCAAAGGCATCACTTCCAAAACACGGTCAAGCATAAATTGGGTAGGTGTAGAGCTTTGTGGGAAAGGGTTATATATTTTTTAATGTGATCTCTTTTGTATATGATAATCTTTCAGTCACTTTGTAATATCACTGCACAAACAGTCTGATTTTAAGTTGTTGTTGTCATTTCTTGTAACAGCTTTCTGGACAGTGTTTAAAAATAGTGAGACTTTCTTTCTCCCTTATAAATCAAAACAGAAATGCCCTTTAAACTATTAATATTCTCACTGCTCTTATGCACTCTGTAACAAATGCAGAAATAAATTGTTTCTTGACCTAGACAGTATGTACCTACGAAGAGGGAAAAAATAATTGCTTTAAGCAGTAATAATCTCTTCAGACTGTATTCCTGGAGTCTAAAATAGAAATTGCTGTAATTATGCTTTCTTGTGCTATCACCATTGCAGTGGCTGCTCCATCCTGTCCCACAATTTCCCAAACCCATTAGAAAGACCTGCCTTGTTACAGTTGTTTTCTTATGCCTCAGCTAAGTTTTCCTTAATTATTTCTCCCATTCTGTCAGCAACACTGTTGCCCCACCAGTTTAAAGGTTAAACAAAGCACCAAATCTGTCAAAGTGAGTGAAACCAACTGGTGAAGAGCTATCAGAAAGTAATCAGTGCTAATAGGTACATAATGGCTAACAGTGAGCTGTTTGCACTGAGATACATCATGGCAGACAGAACACAGACCTCGTCGAAACCGCACTCAAAGAAAACACACGGTACCACAGCCACCTAGCAGCAGAAAATGTGAAAAATACCCTTTTTCCTGCCACCCCCAACATGATGGGCTCTAAACCTTCTTGCCCTTTCAAAAACAGCAGATGCGTGGGTGCTCTGGGTCCCTGAGGCTTTGCTGAATCTCAATCTCGTCACAGGGTTTTTCCTCCGCTGTGTGTCTGACACATGAGGTTAAAAACATGAAAAAAAGCTGGTGGTAGAATTTCAGTGAGATAAAAGGGCAAATGTCAGAAATACCCATTTTAAGGCATTTAACCTTTCCCAGTGTTTTTCTAAAATAGTTGGAAGAAGCTGCAAAAAATGTTCCAGAAGCCCTTTTCCTCTTCATATTTTTCCCCTTCTGAAGATAAATTGTGTAGCTCATTAGCAGTTCCTTGTAATCACAAGCAAAATATAACAGTTGTCTTCGATTTTTTTTATTTTTTTTTTTACTGCATTGTCACCCAAATAAGACTTGTAAGAAGTGCTCACCGAGTTCAGTTTTAAGCAGCTGAAGCCTGATCCTGCATAGGATTGAATCGTGTAAGGTGTTGAATCACATCAACTCAACAGAATCACTGCAAAGAGAGTTTGCTGGTACTGTGCATACATTGTTTGCTGTATGGTAGGACTAATTTATCTTTGAATTAATCAAGGACTGTTTAGGGCAGAAGAGATACTTCATTGCAGCAGCCAGCACATTGCTTCCTCTTTCAGCAGCCCTAAATTGGAGAGGGGAAAGGAAATACTAAAAACTTTCCCTATTTGCAGCTTATCCTCTTGCTACTTGAACAAGACATGGCACCAGAGACATATTTTTGCATGGATCAAATGTTTTTTAAGAGATTTAGAGTGCCTTTCACATAAAATAAGGCTATTTTTGTTTCAAATTTAAGCATTTGGAGTGAGCAATTATAGAAATTTTCATGGCTTGACCCTCATATCTGCTGACAAAAAAAAAGCTATGTACCTTGCAGAAAATAATCTCTTCTGTGAAATACCTGCCACTCCTACTCCAGAATATAAACAGTATTGTTTAATTATTTCTGGAGTGTATTTCTGATGACTCCTGATGGGAATATTCTGGCTTGATTTTTGAATCAGAGGTGTGGGCTTTTTCAGCTTTATTTAGGGAGAAAAATAATCTGTTAACATAGATGAAACAAACTTTTATGTATTTTATATGTATTCGTCATGTAAAGCAAGGTTTTTTTCCCAAATAGCCTATTTATCCTACTCCTACTACCTCAGGAAAACCAACAGAATAAAATACCATATTGGACAACTTTGTTTATCATGACAGAGTTTCCAATAAGAGATGTTGTCATTCCAGATTACATGAGCGGCTTATTTAGCCCTGTTTTCTGTCCCTCAAAGTGACATCAATCATAGAACAATCATTGATTTAAGTGGAGAAGGTGAGAGAACTCAGCTCAGAGAGTAACAGTCACCTTTCATGCTCATCTCTGGTTTAAGATGAAAAATGCTGGATTTTTCAAAAGTGTCTGCAGGTTTTTTAATCAAGACTTTGTATAATTTTGATGCTCACCTAAGTATTTGTTCTGCTAAGTGCTTTGCATCAAACCTTGTTTATTGCATTGACTTTTTCTGATCTTTCTTGCAGACAGACAAAATAACACTCAAATTCCAAAATTACCATCTTTTTAATCAAATTATTAAAATCTGTTTGCATTACTCTCACTAAGTCTTTCTGAAGACTTGCAGATGTTCTCTTGTCTCTTCCATGAATCCTTTCTTATTGTTGTCTTGGCTTTTGAGTTTCCATACAGCACCACTGATACACAGTGGCGAGAACTAATCAATCATTTGGAAATTATGGAAAAATACATGGGATACAGAATAACACTTCTTTTTGAATTCCAGTGCCTCTAAATGTTGCCAGCTGTTCAAAGGTGCCTGTCTTGTGGAGAGTTACCAATGTAAATGGATTAAATTAAATTTGGAAAAGAACTGTTGAAAAAACCAACCCCTCTAAAAAAACAACCACTTCACCATTTCTTTTACATTTTCAAGGTGGTATTCAGCTTCCTTTCAGTGCATTACATTAAAAAAAAATTAAAAGTTCTGCAAGTACCAAAAAACAGCTTTTGAGGTTTTCCTAAGGGTGAATCGTAACAAATGCATTTGAGTATATGCCTGCATTATCAAAGCTTTAGTATAGGGCACCAGGGCTAATTGATAACATAAGTATAATTCAAGTCAGCAGAAAGCTATCTCTGACTTTTTATCTGGCTTTGAGACATAGCCTTTCACATCCAAAATGTACCAAGGATTCCTTAAGTCATAAGCAATCAGGATCTTGTTTTGACCTCCTTAAAATGAATATCTTCACTCATAGCACACCGCTGAGCTTAATATTTATTCAGAGGAAAGGGTGAATCAGCACCATTGTTTTTCCCTTGGCCATAGAAAGAACAGAGCTGACCCTTTTTAACTGGTAAGATCTGCTGAAAGCAGAGGCATGACTGAAAATTTCCAGAAAAAATCCTTTCACAGCTGAGGCAAGAATAACTGATCATAGTCACCAAACTGAAAGTATACATGCAGAGAGATACCAAGTTTGAACCCTGAAAAGTTCATCTTCAAAATTAAAATATAAAATCTTTCAGAGGAGCAAAAAATGTTATTTTTTTATCACCAAATTATATACCAGCTCGCCCAGCATTTCATGTTTTCTCCAGCCCTAAGGTTGGAGAAAGGTTCCAAAATTGTCCACTTTCACATGACCACTGAAAGACATTGAGAATTTTGTAGCTGTAGCAAAGCTCAGCTGTAGAGCTGCATAATAAGTTGTTGACCACTTTTGGCAAAGTAGTGGGAATTTTTCAATTCACAATTGTCACAGTTCTCTATCACAAAGTTAAATTCATGTCTAAGTTTCTATTTGCTGGATGAAATAACCATGAAACATTGCATTTGGTCTTTAAAGTGTTTCTTAATATTTCAATATCTAAATCATTTGGAATTCAAAAAATCTCAAGGAAAAAAAATAGTTTTGGCAAAACACTTTAAATATTTAAATTCCTCTAATACTCTTGTCTAACAGTTATTTTAATTTGACTGATTAAAATATTTCCTACGCTTGGGAAAAGGCCATGTTTAATTACTGATTTTTTTCTGATTTCCTGCCCTACTCACATACTTCAAACTCTTGCCTTCTACTGCTCACATGAAGAATTTACAAAACAAGCTGCAATCCATGAGCATCAAAGTAAAAAAAAAATTGTCATTATTTGTGCATCTATTTATGTCTGGGCCAAATTTACAATTAAATCTCTGATTGATATGTATTTGTTTTCTAAAATCATGTTAGTAGTCAGTCAATGTCTAGGAATGGCTATTTTCTCTGAAAAATTAGAGATTAAGAAAGAAGCATATTAAGATTTTGAAACTGCAGTATGTACAAGATAGGATACTGAAGTTTACATGTTAACTTAAAAGCATATGCATGAAACTGAGGTATTTAATTTTACTTTTAAATTAGAATTGCTTTTGTATTGTTTAGCTAGATTGGAAAAAAAAAAAAAGCTGTCCAAGGAGAGTCAGGCACGATTCAAGCCCAATTTTCTTTTTTTTTTCCATTTATGTGGCTTAATATTGAAAAATACTTCTGCAGGAATTCTTTGTTAATCATGGACTGTGTCATTTGCCCTTGAGTGCATTCAGCAGTATCTAAAAATAGTTTGTAGTATATTCCACAGGTCATGCAGGATGGTCACCTTGTTGTTATAAATAAGGGCTTTGGGGTCAAAACTGTCTTTTCTTTGAAGAGGTTATAAGGTTTCACCCAGAAAGCAACATCAGCCCCAAGTCTGGAAAGCCAGTTCCCAAAAGGATTCTTTGAGCAAGCGCCTTTAAATAGCTAAGAGTGAAAGAAATGGCATGGCAAATGTCAGCTTACATAAACCCAAATGAGAAAAGATGATAAAACTGTGCCCTCTAACTGCTCTGAAACCATTGAAAGGAAAAGTGCAACAAAACAAAAACAGACTCAAAAAAAGGAGCTTGCTTATTATACTGGTATGGCTGTGCACCAATATACCAGTATATGCCTCTCCTTGGCTCTTCATACCATGATGGTTACATGCTTTGAACAGAGAAGTACCTCACTGCATTTTTGGTTCTATACTGTTAAGTCAAACCATTTTTTAATTTACTTTCTGTTTAAGTGCAAGATTTGAATGCAGAGATTCTAATTTCCTTCCCCATTATTTAACAACTGTAGCAGTGAGATGTCCAAAAAAAAAAAAAAATGGAAAAAGAATGCAGAAACTCTTAAGTACCTCATTTAAAGTGACTTTGAGTTAAATTTGACCTTTAAAGTCTAGGCCTGGACCCAAAGCCAGACACAAATCAAGAGCTTCCTCTTTCCTGGATGAAACTCTTGCAACACTGTTAAGAAAGAGGAGGGAGTTTGAGATCTGTAGCAACAAAGTCTGTCATCATCATTATGAGAACTGAGCAGGGAAATGTGTTTATTGTGTAACATATGTGGGAGGGCAGCAGTTCAGGTTTTACAGAGACAGTGGTGGGGAGCAAGCTGTTACAGCAACGGTAGGACCTTAGTGGAAGTTCTTTTAACCTGTCCAACAAAGTAGTTGCTCATAAATCCTGTAAGACACTTTAAAAAGTACTTAAGCATAGTTGAGTTAATATAAATATTTTCATCACTTATATGCATTGTTGAGTTTCAGTGAGATGTCAGCCCACAGTGTCTTTCACGTTGGACATTATTGGTTTGGCTTCCTCTAAGTAAACAGCAGTCCCATCTCTCCCTAAGGTTAAGGGTTGGTGATATTCAGGATGAGTATTCACAGCTTCTTGATATCTTTGTGATAGATTATGTTCTCCTCTGATTTGGCAATAAATTGTTTGTTATGCAAACACAGAGAGCAGCAAGTTCCAGGGGGAGAAGGGGCTGATGATAGGGCACATGCACAAGTGGGGTGAACTGCAAAAACAAAGCTCACACCATTATCTGCATCTGTTCAAAGGAATATATAAAAAATGCAAAAACTAGGTAGAATGGAGGGAAGATCGTCATCCAAAAGCTTCTGGACTAGGCACCTGTTTTCATCAATAGTGACAGAATACCTGGGAAAAGAAAGAAGCTACCAGGGGTCAGAATTTCTCAGAATGGCAGAAAGCCATTCAAGCTGAGTGCCTCCAGGTCTCAGGCCTCCTGCAAGCACCCTCCTGTTTGGTTTGGGGGTCAGCACTGCATCAGCCAGGCCTGTCTTAATTTTAGAGCTCCTGGGAGACTTTGCAGGGGAAAAAAACGGAGGGGGAAAAAAAATTAATAAATGGAATAAATGCAAAGCACATTCCCTTCCTTTGAAGAAAGGCACAATTTCATGTTGTGGAGAATGAATAACTTAGATGATGAGAAACAAAACACAATCCCACAAGGAATCTGCCAACAGAAGAGTAAATTCACAATACACATAATTAGTAAACTGAAAGTAGAGAGGCAAAAATTGCAAGAAAAAAACCCTCATTTTCCTCTCTCTCTCCCTGTGTCTGTGTTTAGAAAATATTGCTGCTCTCAGCTAAATCTCAGCACAGCTTCATGGGTATAAAAAATTCCCAAGGAATGAGAATTAAGTTCCCAAATAAAAAAGGAACCTGAATCACACAGGATCACTGTCAAGAGAGCAGAAGCTCAGACTGAAAGTATGTACTAGGGAGTTTTTTTGGAGTCTTTCTCTATGTTTGTGTCTAGACTTGAGTGCTGAGTCACTCAGCAAAAGCATTCCAGTGATGAGCTCTGTGAAAACCAAACCTCAAAGGATTGTTAGATTTTTGATAGCAGGAGGGTATTGGATGCAATAACAAAGCACAGTTTAAACTTTTACATTGAACTTATGCAAAGGTACAGTTGTACCATTTGTACCATTTGATCACCATTGACAGAAAACTGCCCCATCTATGACACCAATTTTCTGTGACCTTACTAAATAAAAATGCAGTCAGCTGCTTCTTCTGAATCCCTAGGTCTAGATAAAAGGCATAATTAGTAGAACTGGCTCATTATTCTTTCTTGCTGGAAGTTGTGTCTTTCTGTTTTTCATCACTAAAAATACTAGCAGTGAAACCACAGTGCAGCTCGAGTCTCTGGCAAGTGACTGGCAAGTCCTCTCAACTTCAGGGTCAAGATTTCACATTATAGGCTCTTATTGTAAGATATAAAGAAAACTCTCCTGTAAAATAAACTTCTGAAACAGAATAAAAAAAAAAACAGGTTTAGCTTCATGTTTAAAAAATTAAAAACAAAACTGAATCACAGACAAAAAGTTCCATTAAATGAGTGATATGCCCATTTGAACACAGTTTTATTTCAGACTTTCATATCCTCTATCCACCTTCTATGATGTGGTATTCACATTGGGGCCTTTTTAAAAGACAATTATTTGCATGATTCTCTGATTCCTGTGATACAATAATTCTCAAGAGAAATAAGAAAAACAAGGTAACTGAGATCATCGGAAGTTATTTGTGTCAAAGGACTAATCCAAGGATGAGAATGCTATTTTATCCTTCCATTTAAGTCTTCATAAGAAATGCAGCTTGACATTTTGCTAATGACAGTTTCTTTGAGGCACCATGAGAACTGACATGATTTTTCTGAAGGACTTGCAGTAAATGATCCTCCTTTACAATTTTGGGGAGGCATAAATTCTTCACTCTAGTTGAATAACCTTCAATTTGCTTTAAAAAAGCTTACAAATACTATTTTTGCTGTATATTTTTGTGTAAACATTTGCATGTTACAAATTTGAGTTTCCAAGGATTTTCTTCCTAATCCAGAAAGCTGGAAAACCCCAAAATTTACAGAGTGTCTTTCAAAACATGAGCTTGCTCTCCAAGCCAGCACTAGAGCCTGGTGGCATCTCACATGGGGGTACCCAACCCATTTCCAGCCATGTCCTGCAGCATCCAGGAGCACGAAGAGGTCATGTTATGGAGTCAGATTCATTCTCTGTCTCAGGATTTGCAACAAATTAAATAAAAGACCATAAGAATGGGCTGAATTTTGTCGAATTCTTCCCATGTCCTCACAGTTGAGAGTAGGTAAGAGCAGGTAGCCCATCTGGGGAATAATTATGGTTTTTAGGAGTAACTGAAAACCAGGCTTACTGGTCGAATACCCTTGAGCTTCCTTCAGTGTTTTGAGAAAAATTCTAGGAAATCCTGTGAGTTTCACCTGTGAAACTGCCATCTTGTGCACACACTCTCCTTTTCTTCCCCTTCTACTCTTCTGTCCTTGGCAAGGAAGAGAATTATCAAGTCATTTTTCCATTTATCATGGAAACAAGAATAAAATGTTAAAGGTTAAGCTAACAATATCCAGTTTGTGGTCCCTCTGGTTACTGGGTTTTTCTCTGCCCAAGCAATCTTATTGCATAAATATGGAAAAGCATTGATAGGAAAAGAAAAAAACAATGCAGCCCTTTGACAAATTATCATCCCCAAAACCTCATTAATTAAAAGAATATTGTGAATTTGTCAAATCTCTTGGATGCCTCTCTATCATCAGAATCAGACATTTATCAGGACAGTTTATAGATGCAATCCTTTTAGTGACAGCTGGAAATTCAAGTCATATTCATTGACAAACAATGACAAAGCCTCACACATGATGTCACTCATTTACCACTAACCCATCCAGAAGTTTCAGCCACTGGATTTAGCCTTCAAAAGTTTTCTTCACCTCATATGTTAGGAGAAGTAGTGGAGATCATAATTATTTAAGAGCCCTCCTAATGACTTTGTCTGTCTCCTAAGCCCTGGCTAATTCTAGGTACCATATCTCAATTGGCAGCATGATTATTACCTATGGCTACTGCTTTTCTTACAGGCACACATGCTCCAGAAAGGGATGGGGGAAAAAAGTGATAATACAGAGACTGAACGTTTTTACTTCAGCTGACCCTTGTATATTTTGGGCATTGCTTTCACATTTTTTGGAATTAGTAATACTTTTCTCTGCCTCAATTTATCTTTTTTTTTTTTTTTTACATTTTTATACTTCTTCATCATTTAGTGTCATTTGAAGCACTATAATTCCTCAGGAATGGCAGCAAACTGTATTGCATGCACATCAAATAAGTGGCATCCCTCAGATAATCATTGTCATTCTGCCCTGCTGAGTCCCCTGTTTGATCAAACTAAGATAGGAGAGATTCTGGGGGCAACTTTCTCTCCTAACAGGTTATTATTACTATCAGTCCAGTAGCTGAGTTGGATGAAACTCTTCGAAATGCAACTTACATTGACCAAACCAATTTCAAACCTCAGCAAACTTTTGCAAATATGCCATGAGATGCAGCAAAACAGTGATACTGCTATTGGCAAGCCCTTTTTACAAGGATTTTTTTTTTTAATAAAATCAGGCCATTTTTTGTATCTTTGTTACCTTCCTAGCACTCTGTTAATGTGTCCTTATTGACCCATGGCAATGGTTTAGCAGGAAGAGCAGAGGATGAAGAAAAGAGTTAGCTCAACAGGGGACATTTTTAATTTACAGGAGTTAGAAGATTTCTCAGGTTTTACTGCCTTAGACATGTAGACTGGAAAAAGTCTGACCTCTCCAGAGAGAAACCTTTTTTCAGGAGGCAGTTTTGGTAGAAACAGTGTATTAGTTGTGTGGGAAATAAGTGCTGGGCATCCGAGCTACCTAACAAAACCACAATCTTTTTTCAGGCTTATACCTGGGATACCACCTTCTTTGACATATTATCTTTATACATCCTCTTTTTAACTTGACTAAGATCTCAGGAAAGGGAAAGTTTGTAAGGAGACATATCTCTTCTGAGGACAATTCCTACATTTAGAAAACATTAGGAAACTTTCAGAAGTGGAAGGCTGGGTGTGCCAGGCAGACAGCTAGATAAATGGCTATGTTTTTGAATTCATAAGCCATTCAGAAGTGTTTATTCCAAATTATATCAGTTGAATAATAAAAATAACACTTCTCCTTACATTTCTTCCTTGTTTCCATATATCACTATATCTAGAACATTATTTAACCTTCAGAGGTTTCTTCCATAATTTTAAAAGTCTATGGAATCCTTTAATGTTCTGTTTCATTAATGCTCATTTGCCAGTTTAGTGAATTTATGGTACTGCTTGTTTATGTATTGGCTATTATCACAGCTAAGGGAGAGCAGCCTGCTGCTGGCATATTCCAACAACTAGCATCAGTGCATATGGAAATAGAATATGTAGGTTTTAAAACTGTAATAGTTTTTGAAAGAAAGAGGTCACTTCAGTTCTTATTGAAGGCAACTGGTTCATAAAGAAACAGTGCATCGGCATTGAAAACTACATAAATACAACCATGTCATAATTATAGTATATAATATATTAGGATGCTATGAACTTTTCTGTGCTGAAATATACATGAAAAGAAAAACAAAATTAGGTCAGCTTCTGCACAAAGCACTTCTGTCCTCAGCAAGACCTGAAAGTTAAGAGGGCAGTGGCAACTGAAAATACAGTCAATTGTGAAGTGCAATTTAAATGTTGTAAAAGAAATCAGATCTGTCCCTTAAGCTGCCCTCCAATTTCCACTACTCTATAGACATTTCTTGTTTTGATAAATGTTTCTGTCTCCAGCACTGCCTTGTGGAAGACCTGCACAACTTGGAGGTGAATCTGACAAATGAGCTTCCTATTTGCAGGGAAGTGATGAAATGCACATAAAATGCTTTCAAGTTTTAGAAAAATTAAAATTTAAAAGATACAGTTTAATAAGTCTTTTCAGAATAATTATCTCAAGCATTTCCTTCAAAAATAAAATGCTAAATATTTTAGCATACACTCTTTATACACTCAAGGGTCCAATCACCTTTGCATTTTTTGTTTATATGCTGCAACAAAACTAAAACAAACTCCGTCTGCTACCATAAGTAATAGCTGGATATTCAAAAACTTGTATAAAAGAAAAAAATTCTCCCAAAAAATCAAGTTGTCCTTTTTCTTTCCCCAGCACTATTTTGCATCTCTTGTCTGTAGGAAATGAAATAAAATTGAGCTTTTAAACTCTTCAAGTCTCAGAGTAGTCTTGGGTACACATAACCAGGACTCAGGACTTCGTAGTAGAAGTAACCAATAAGTGACACTTGCAGAGATCACAGTGTTTCACATTTGTGAGATGAACAAATCTATCAGTTTTACTTATTTAATTTTGACTTTATTTTGGATTAAATAAAATAATCTTATTTTAAAGAAGCATTTCCCCTTAGAAAAACTCCAATAAAGCCCATGCATTTTTAGCAAATAATGTTTCATTTTCCCCGGACAAGGAGAAGTTCCATCACCAAATTTTCATTTGTTTCTACCCAGAGCTGCTGGAACCCACAGTCTCATAGAGGCAAATGCAGAAGTCTAACATGAACAGATTAAAAAGAATCTACAAGTCATCAGTCTGTCTTCTAACATAGCTCTTTTGTCTAATTACTGACCAGCAGAGGACATTACCACAGGCATTTCACTGCACTGCCAGTGCAGAAGGATTCTAGATCCTTCTTCAGGACTATCAGTATTATCAGAACCTTGTTGCATCACATAGTTCTTCCTTTTTTTAACAAGAGCCACAGGATATTATTTACCAGATGATAATATCATCTCTTTGATAATGATTTAAACCAAATCTGAATGTTACTTCCAAGTGGAAACCAGTGACGAGTGGTGTTCCCCAAGGATGAGTACTGGGACCAGTGCTATTTAACATCTTTGTAGGAGCTATGGACAGTGGGATCGAGTGCACCCTCAGCAAATTTGCAGATGACACCAAGCTGTGTGGTGCAGTTGATACACCTGAAGGAAGGGATGCCATCCAGAGGGACCTTGACAGGCTTGAGAGGTGGGCCCAAGCCAACCTCATCAAGTTCAACAAGGCCAAGTGCAAGGTCCTGCACCTGGGTCGAAGCAATCCCAAGCACAGATACAGGCTGGGTGGAGAGTGGCTTGAGTGCAGATCCGTAGAGAAAGACTTGAGTGTGTCAGTTGATGACAAACTCAACATNTCAACACAGGAAGGACATTGAGCTGTTGGAGAGGGTCCAGAGGAGGGCCACAAAGATGGTCAAAGGGCTGGAGCAACTGCCCTATGAGGACAGGCTGAAGGAGTTGGGGTTGTTCAGCCTGGAGAAGAGAAGGCTCAGAGGGGACCTCATAGTAACTTATCAGTACCTAAAGGGGTCCTACAGAAAGGCAGGGGAAGGAATTTTTAACATAATGTCGGATGGGAGAACTGGAAACAACGGATGGAAATTGGAGGGGGGTAGGTTTAGGCTTGACATAAGAAAGAAATTCTTTACAGTGAGGGTGGTAAAACATTGGAACAGGTTGCCCAGAGAGGTTGTGGATGCCCCCTCTCTGGAGGTGTTCAAGACCAGGCTGGACAAGGCACTGGGCGGCTTGGTCTAGTGGGAGGTGTCCCTGCCTATGGCAGGGGGGTTGGAACTCGATGATCTTTAAGGTCCCTTCCAACCCAAACTATTCTATGATTCTATGTTGCAACCTGGAGAAAGTGTTTTACAGAAAATGAGCTGAGGAAGTGGAAAAATGAAAAGGTCAGATGCACACTTAGAGCCAAGACCTGTGGACTTCATGACATTAATTTCTATTATTTTTGGCAACATTAATGTGAGAAAACTTGCTTCTTTCCTTGCAGTATCAAGAGGAAAATCACAGACACAGAGTCATTGCAGAAAGAGGGAGGGCAGAGGAAGGCTGTTGCCATTTATGCCTTCCAGAAGAGAGGGTCATCAAATAAAATGCATTTTATTATGTTCAAGGACAACCTAGTTAAGATTGTAAGCCAGACAATTTTGACATAGAAGAGTGGATAACATCCTGGGTTCAATCAGCTCTCAACCTATTCAGTTTTATCCCTTGTGGCTTAATTTATTTCTTCTTCGTAAGACTCTAATAAAATCTACCTGCCAGCTGTGATCTACTTTGCTTTGAGTAGATATTAATGTTGCTTTGTGGCACTGCCATCTTGGAAAACATGGTGCACAGGAACCAATTAAAACATATGTTCCTAAGAATATCATTCAATATGTGATTTTGTTCTTATTACTTACTCAAGAGGGAGATTGCATAGAAACTCCAGGACTAACTGGTTATATCAGGAAAAGTTCATCCTATTGTATTTTGCATAAGCCGTCTTCCCATTGCCATGTGTAGGATGTAAATATGAAGCAATGCACTGTGTAAATGGTTAAATGAGATTCATAAGCAAATGGCAAACAGGAGTAACCAAACTAGAGGCTGTGGTTTGCCAGCCAAAACAGACCATTTAGTTTTCAAAGACTCTCCACCTAGAGCATATGAAAAATACACAAGTGAGGAGGGCAAAATTATTTTAAAAGGAGTGGTTCCAAACACTCAGGAGGACGCATTCATGGCACATATTTTATGACCCTGAAGTTATGGTAACAAAGAGTTATGATGTGAAAAAATCTAATTATAGGGTATTCCTAGGCAAGTGAGACTCTTTTTCTTTCTGGTCATTTGATTTGACCTAATCAGCTGTAAAACTTATGTTACATTTTGGTGCGGTCATGCTAAATGTGCAGTGAAGATGCTGGTAGTAAACAATAATTTAAGTAAAACTTAAGTAATAATTTAAGCAATAATTTAAATAATATTTTAATGTTCAAAGTAATATTGAGTCAGGTTTTTGCCATTGACCAGTAACCAATCCATTGCTAAAAAATAAAAAACAAATTTCAAATTTCAAACATGCAAATTATCTTTAAAAACAAAAATCTAAGATTCCTGAGTTCATTGTTCCAAATGCAAACAAACACTTTGTTCCATGTTTGCACACCTTGAGAGGGGGAAGGAAATGAAAGTATTAGCTTGACCAACTAATATTTGTTAGCATCTGTAAGTTCAAGAAGTGACCAATTAATTACCCTGGAATAAGGGGGCGGACCCTGTAATCTGCATTATCAGAGCTGAAAATGGTAAATCTAACCTCCCCACACCAAAGACCACTGTGAAATTTTCTGTTCCATTTCACTTCAGTTGCTTTCATTATAATTGAGAGAAGTCCTAGGATTTCAGGCTATGAAACAAAGAATTACGCCATTGACATTTGGGAAAGAGTATAGGATCATTAGAAGTCCTGAGCAGGGTGGCCTATAGCTTCACTCAGTATTGCCTTGCCCTTTAGCTAAAGTCCAGTCCTTAAATCAATGGGATTCTACTGCTTCTCTTTGAAAACTACACCAAACTCTAAAACATCTTTGTCATGAAGCATTTTTATATTTTTGCCTTGTTTTTTTTTTTGGCCATGTCTTGAAAGTAATATGCTTTCTTAATGTCACGTTGCACTGCCTGATGTTACACATATTCTCTTTTCCACATTTTCTAGATCTTTCCAGCCAGTTATCAAACAATTTTTTTTTCTTCTGAAATGTGTGTTAATCACTGTCATCACCATTAATCTCTCCATTGTTTCACATTTTGTTCCTGAATTCCTCTAATAAGGTCACTGCTTTTCTGTTACTGATTGCTTGGAATTAAATGCAGTATTTCTGCAGAAAATTCGGCACCATCAGGGGCAGAACTGCATTGCTTTGGTATTTGGTGCTCAAAATCCTTTGCAGCTATTTTTATTTTGCTAATTCTTTGGAGATTTTTCTGTTCACTGTAATACCAAATACAGCTTTGCTCTAACTTTATTAATTCTAAAAACCTGTGTCTACTTGCCTCCTGTCATCCTATCTGTGCATCCAGGGTGTCCAGTGTTTGTGTCTCAAGTCTGTCTGTAGAATTACTGAAATGATTATCAGACCCTTACTCTGACATTTAACATGTTATGCAGCCACTCCTCCTGGGCCATCTGCTACAACCAACATATTTGAAGACCTTTTCAATGCTGTCCCTTAGTCAGTCATGCTGCTGAATTTCATTTCAACCAAAAATCATGGAAGCTATTGAACAATATTAGCAACAGTAAGATACCATACTGGACATAAATGTTTCACAGTGGTGTTGTTTGAAAAGGCTGTAAAATGTGAATGGATGTGGAGGAAGAGTGGTTCTGTTGAGTAAGATGTTTTAAGAATTACCTCTCTAATTTGATGAGGAGCGGATAGAAGATTCACTCAGAAAGTAATTAGAAAACCTTGGTAATTGTTTTTTTAATTAACAACAAAACTTGGGGAAAAAAAATTCTGCTCATTCCACCTCTCTTCTATATTAATTCTGTTTCATCTGAGAAAAGTGGGGTCACAAAAAGTGTTCTTTCTGGTTCACATTCAAGGTGAACAGTGGAAGAGGACCTTCACTCAAACTAAACTGAATGAACATGAAACACCTGATCAATTTACTCTTGTGTCCCTCTTACTAGTCTGTTTTCAATCTGCATCTTATACCTGTGACACAATATCAGGTTTTGATTTTAATTATTCTCAGGCACTTACTTGCACACAGTGAAGCTGGCCTCTGCAGCCAGACACTTCATGGGACTGCTAGACATCAGTAGAGATGGGACTGCTCCTGGCACAAGAATAATTAGAGTGGATGGTCTGTGCAAAATAATAGCTTGCTTGAGTGACAGTCTTGGGAACTGGCAAGTACAGGACGAGTGATGATGTGCCCAGGATGGGAGGAGCATTGGCACTGAGGACTCACCACACTGGTGTGCAAAACATGCTTTTCTGTATGATCACAAAATCATGCGATAGCATAGGTTAGAATAAACCTTTAACATCATTGAGTCCAACTATTAGGCCAGTATTTCCAGGTCCACCACTAAGCCATGTCCCTCAGCACCACATCTACATGTCTTTTAGATGCCTCCAGAGATGGTAACTCAACCACTTCACTGAGTGGCCTGTTCCAATGATTGATAACTTTTCAGTGAAGAAATTTCTCATAATATCCAATCCAAATCTCCCCTGGTCCAAGTCAAAACCATTTCAACTTGTCACATCACTTCTTACTTGGGAGAAAAGGCTGACCCTAACATTTATACATCCTCCTTTCAAGGAGGTGCCGAGAATGAGAAGGTCTTCCCTCAGCCTCCTTTTCTCCAGGCTGAGCACCCCCAGTTCCCTTGTCAGCTTCTCATAAGACTTGTCCTCCAGATTCCTCATCAGCTCTCTTGTACTTCTCTGGATACCTCTGATGTCTGGACTTTGGATTCCTTCACTCCTTCCATCATCACCAGCAGAAAGCCAAGGGGCACAATTGAAAACTGATTCCACAGTCTCTACTAAGAAAAAGAAGATGCCCTGGGAGAACATGAAATTCCCATGAGGCATGAAAGTCCCAACTTTGACAGTCTGGAGTAGGGGAGGACCAAGTCTTCTCATCACCAGTGTCCACTGCAGCACAAGGCTGTGGGAGGGTGCAAAACCCCTTCACTCAATATTTCTACTGACCTGGCAAAGAAGCCACAGCACTGAGGTGAGCACCATACACTGCATATCAAACACAGAAAGCCACCTCTGTTTATTCATAGGGAGTGGCTCAAGTGATAACAAGGGAATAATGACTGAACTGATCTGAAATTATTTTAATGTGAACTTTAAAATTGTCTTCTCTCAAGAGTCATAGCTTCACACACAGTATTTTGCAGAAATGCATGTTGGGTTCCTCTCCATGACGCTCAAGTCACCTTGAATATGCTTAGGCGAGAGCTTCTATTTCATATTAATTAAATTTTCTTCTCCTGTTCTCCTAATTTACCCTTAAATCCTTTCTCTCTCAGCATTTTTGTGCCCCAGTGGAGCCAGGGTCCTGCCCCAGAATTTTCCTTATTATAGGGGTGAGTATCTTCACAAGCCTGACTCTCTGGTGGTAATAAAGGATAAGCATGTGAAAACATGTTGGCACAGCAGGCAAATGGATGTGTGATATGATAACAGGCCTAAAATGAAATTAATGGTGTGAAGGAAAGACTATGTGAAAAATCTTATGGAGAAGCAGATTGAAAATGAAAATTAGTTGCCTTTTCAAGAACCTGCATTTTAGGTCTACTGAATGATCCAAGCAGCAGTTAAAAATGTTTTCAGAGTTGTTACACTCCCTGGAATTAAGAGGATTTTTTTTCCCTAACAACAGAAAACTATGTTCAAAAGAGGACAAAAGCAAAACAGCTGCATGCTGTTGTTCTAATGACAGGAAAATTTTTTTTGTTGAGGACAGGTCATGGAAGAGAACACGCAAAATCCATCATCTGCTTCTTACCAGAAACTTTCTGCATTAAGCTGTGGCTTTTTAGATGAACTGACACAGTTTAGAGATATGTTCCCTCAGGGATGATGTTTGAGCGAAATAGGTGAAGATTTTCATAATTAAATAAAAAAAAAGTTAACAAAAAACATTAGGTACATAAACATATTTCTCTACCTGCTCAAAAATTATTATGCAGAGGTTTGTCTAGTCTATTATCAAGCCCTCTCTCAGATCTTTCTATACCTTTCCAGCAGATGAAAAAAAAGAATAAATCAGAGACTAATCATCTGTTGCACACATTTTTGTCACCTGCAGAGGCATAAGAAAGACACAGGAGAAACCAATAAAAATTTGGGGTCCTCTTACAGCTTTCTGAAGGCAAATCTGACAATACTTTCCCAACAAGACATGGAATTTTCTGCCCCAATGCCTAAAAACCACAGATTGGATTGGACAAGCTGCCCAGGACACAGCAACAGAGAGACGGGATCTTGAAAGAGTGTTAAATTCCACTGACTAAATGCTGTGTTTTAGTCACATTGGAAAAACTTAGTCATGCCTGAATAGTGGTTACAGGCTAAAGTTAAGAGACTTGCCAGTACCTGATAAGGCTGAGCAAGAAGCCAAGGAAAGCATGAAAATGAGAATTCCTGGAGAGTTTTTAACAGCTAAAAGGAGCTCAGATATTTCCTGATCTGTTTGGTTTCCTACTCTACATCCCATTCTGTTAATCCATTTAGAGCTACAGCAGAGATGATGATGATGACTATGACTATTATTATTACTGCTGATATATACATATATTTTTGCCATTACTGTTATTAGTAGGTTGGTTTTTATTTATTTTTAGGAAGATGTCGTAATCTACTGGAGTGGGTCCTTAGGAGGATGACTTTTATGTGCCTTTGACCACAAAATAACATCTCTCAGCATCTACCCCCCTTGCTCACAATAGGGATGATGGTGCAGTCATCCACTGGAGAACACTTTGAGATCTACGGAATAAAAGTAGGAAGTGGAAGTTATAGAAAGCAAAAAAAGAAGGACCAAAAACACCTGAAAGAGGACAGATTTATATTAGATATTAGGAAATATTTCTTTGCAGTGGGGGTGGTGAGACCCTGGCTTAGTCTTCCCAGAAAAGCTGTAGTGACCCCAGGCTGGGCAGGACTTGGAGCAACCTGGTCTGGTTGTTGGTGTCCCTGTGATTACAGGGACAAGGAGATGGAAGGAGGTGATCTTTAAGGTCCCTGACAACCCAAAACATTATATGATGATTCTATTTTAAAAAAAAAGGAAGCATAAAAAATACTGAAAAGCTTTACTGCACTATTGAAATAATTTCATTTGATTCTGCACATGCAGCAAAAGAGGGATAGAGCTTTAACCCCTTGATTTTAAACCCATTGTTTTTAACTTTCCACTTTTAATCCTACTGCCTGTGAAATCAGTGTAATGAAAAGACTGAAAATACTATTTAAAAAAAAAAGAAAAAATTGTGCTCTTTTATTTTATTAAAAAAAAAAAAGGAGAAATCGGGGAGGAAGTCTCTTTTTAACCCACTCCTTGGGTTTCACACTGCCTGCTCTCCATTTTCACTCTGTGCTCTTCCATCAGCCCCACTGCTATTCTCTGGCTGTGGCTGTGCCTTCCCTCCAGCTGGCAAGGTGCAAAGGGCTCTGTAGAAGTGGTTGAGGAAGCAACCCACACACCATCCCCAGAGACCAATTACTTTTGAAATGTGCCTGATCGCTTGCTGCTGCCGCTTCCCCCTCTCCCTAACCTGCCCCCACCTTCCCCCCTCTCCCCTTCCCTCATTGTGCCGTTGTCACTGCGACACCTGATCAGTCCTAATTCTTGCTTTTATTTGAATTAGGGTGCCACCAATCTTGGATCCATGTCAGGGCCCATGTAATGCCTTTGGGCAACACTGGGGATTAGATTAGCATTTTGGTGTTGTTCTAAAGCCACATGGTCAGCATTATAAGGATCCCATTAGAGATAAAGGGGCCGGTTACACAAAGACTAAGAAATATAAGGGCCAGAGGAGGTTGATGTAATTGGCTGATATTAGAAAGTGCTTTAATTAATGAAAGCATACTGTGGTTACTACCTCTTTTTTATAGTTTAACATGCCTCTTAATTACATTCTCAGTTGTTCGTTTACACTGAGCATGTCTTTCAGGAACTGCCAAACTCTTCAGGGAAAATGAAGAGATTATGTTGTACCGGGTTGGCCAGCCTTACAATTCAAAACCCTGTTATTGGCTGATAGAAATAGTCTAGCCAGTGAAAAAAAAAATTAAAAGGTAGAAATATTTTTAAAAAGATAAATGTTCACCTGATAGAACAGTCCAAGAAAGGTTCCAGACAGGATGTGGGAAAAAGAATGATTAGCAATCTAGGGAGATATCAGGCAGATTGTCTGCATTCAAAAGTTTCATTACAAATACAAATATATATATTTCCAGTACCAGGGAAATTCACCATCCAGCAGCTGTGCAAGCAAGTGCTGCCTCAGCTTAGAAACACAGATCTTGGCAATGCTGCTCCCTTTTTTAAGGACAATTATTACAGGGATCGTGTTCCTGAGCAGTTCATTACACCTCTGATATTCTCCTGAGTTTGCTATGAATTTCATTTACCTATATTGGTGTTCAATAGTTCTTAATACATGTGAGAACTCAATACCAGAGTTACCTTTCATTTCTAGGGCACACTCCAAATTTTACCGTTCTTACTTTTTTTCTTCTGACTCCTCAGGCCACAAGAAAATTATGGAATCATAGAATAGTTTGGGTTGGAAAGGACCTTAAAGATCATCTACTTCCAATCTCCCTGCCTTAGGCAGGGACACCTCCCACTAGACCAGGTTGCTCAGTGCCTAGTCCCTATGAGGTCCCTCCCTGAGCCTTCTCCTCTCCAGGCAGAACAACCCCAACTCCTTCAGCCTGTCCTCATAAGGCAGTTGCTCCAGCCCTTTGATAATCTTCATGACCCTCCTCTGGACCCACTCCAACAGCTCAATGTCCTTCTCATGTTGAGGGCTCCAGAACAGGACACAGTAACTCCAGGTGGGGTCTCACCAGAGCCAAGTAGAGGGTCAAAATCACCTCTCTTGACCTGCTGGTCACACTCCTCTTGATGCAACCCAGCCTTCTTGGCTGCAAGTGCACACTGTTGGCTCATGTTGAGTTTGTCATCCACTGACACCCTCAAATCCTTCTCTTCAGAGCTGCACTCAAGCCACTCTCCA
>VZTY01028800.1:2491-35242 GCA_013400935.1 Turnix velox | reverse complement strand
AGCCATGTTGGTTACCTCAAATCACCTCAGTATCATCCTCCATGTGTCTTTGTAGTGCCTTCAGGAGAATCTATGCCATGATTTTTCCAGGCACAGAGGTGAGACTGACTGGCCTGTAGTTTTCTGGATCTTCTTTTTTAGTCCCTTCTTGAAAATGGGTGTTACATTCCCCCTTCTCCAGTCAGTATGAACTTCACCAGTCTGCCACCACCTTTCAAACACGATGGACAGTGATTTGGCCACTTCATCCACCAGTTCCCTAAGGATTCGTGGGTGGATCTCATCAGGTCCCATGGACTTGTGCACCTCCAAGTTCTTAGATGGTCTTGAGCCTTATAATCACTCACAGTGGGTGGATCTTCCTTCTCCCTGTTCATGCCCTTACTTCTTAAGACATGAGTGGTGCAAGCAGAAGCCTTGCCAGTAAATACTGAGATGAAGAAGTTATTGAGCACCTCAGCCTTCTCCAAATCCCATATGATCAGCTTTCCAGACTCCTTTCATAAATGCCCACATCTTCCCTAGTCTTTCTTCTGTCACCTATATAATTGTAAAAGTTCTTCTTATTCCCTTTTATGTCCCTGGCTAGCTTTAATTCTACCTGGGCTTTAGCTTTCCTAACATGATCCCTGATTACTCAGACAATCTCTTTGTATTTCTCCCAGTTAACCTTCTCTTGCTTCCACTTCCAATACACTATCTTCTTGCACCTGATCAAATCCAGAAGCTCCTTGTTAATCCATGGAGGCCTCCTGGCATTCTTACCCATCTTCTTCTTCCAGGGGATGCACAGCTCCTGGGCTCAGAGGAGATGGTCCTTCAATACTGCCCAAATGTCTTGGGCCCCTCTTCCTTCCATGGCTGTTTCCCATGGAACTTTGCCAACAAGGTCCCTCAAGAAGTCAAAGTCTTGAAGTCCAGAATGATGAGCTTGCCACGCATCTTCTTGGATCCCCTATGGACAATAAACTCCATCATTTCATGGTCACCATGTTTTACACTTTAATAAAAAAAGAGACCACCAATTTTTTTTTACTGAGCCCTGAGCATTGACTTTCTCATGATGATTTTTTTTAAACAAAGATCACAGACTCTGGGTTACTCATATGGGTATCTGCCAATGGTGCCTTTTTCATCAACTATCAACAGACAACTAGGTTAGCATTTAATCAGCAATAAACCACCCATAAAGCTTGTATGGATAAAGTTCAGTGCTGCTTTCCTTTTATGTTTTTCATATTATGTATATTTCAAAGCCATTCCAGCAGCATCTTACATGCAGATTTAACACAACAGGTGTAAAGATATGTGTTAAATTATTTCAGTTATGCAGAAAGTACATGCTTCTGTCTTTAGACTACAATGTTCTTTACTATTAGTATGCAGGGCTCAAGCTATTGGTTCATTTAGAGCTTTTGTAGTAAGGCACAGTTAAATGAAGCAATGTTTTCCCACCATCAGAGATTATCAAAATACTGAATTTCAGGTTACAGTGATGCAACCATAGCAAAAAAATCCAAAAGATGAGTGGATGCGCTTCAAGGTCACACATCTTTTTCTGCATTAAAATTGTCAGTGAAAAGGTATTTTTAACCTTTATTTACTTATGTGCAACAATGGATGTTTGCAGAATTGCTCATAGAGAACTATGATTTCTGGTCATATCCATGGAGCAGTATCTCTGCTTGATATTCAGTAACTTGTCAGCACAGTGTCATAGAAAGTAACTGAAATTTCCTGGTTCCAATTAGTCACTGATTTGGATATCAATTTAATAAAAATTATTAAGAGAAAGGAAAACAAAGGTGTCTCCTTTTTTGTGTGCTTTCAAATAGTCTTCATGAGTAGGATAGGATAACACCTGAAGAGTTCCTATGTATTTCATAGACTATAAATGCAAAATACATTATAATATCTCATCAAAGCAGCAGCGATGATACTCCATGGATGAGTTCTCAGAAGAAATTTACCAACTGTGCTGTTCTGCTAGATAAACAGAGAGATTCACCCACTCATGAATCTAATACGCATCTTAAGTCCCTTCTGGCTTTAATCATCAGTTTCATTTTGAATTCCCAATATCTGAATTAATTGCAGGTGTCTGCTTCCAAGAAGACTATAGTCTTTAAATTATACATGTCAGTACATCACTTACACCATGTCAATTCCCGTTAAATTTCTTCTCACTGTAAATCTGTGTAACACAATGTGACATGATAGAAGTGTGCTGGAGTGGCACAGCACCTCAAAAAAAAAAAAAAAGTGAAGTTTTAGGATATTATATTCTACTGATCTTTCGATTTATCTTTTGGCGATTAAAATGAGGAGATAATGGATGACTGGGAAAGGTCTTGACCAAGAGCTGAGGGTGAAAAAGGAGTCATCTGATGATCACAAAGCTGCCGTGATTCTACTGTAAGTGGAAGACACCAAGAAAAATATGCTTCTTAAATATGATTAGAATACTTACTGATCCAGAAGATATACATAATAATGAATTGGAAAGATTATGACACTTAGAGAAATGTAACTAGAGAATGGACTCTAACCAACTTGCTTTCATCATAGTCAAACTGGGGCATCAATCCCTTTCTTAAATAACTTCATATTGCAGGTAGTGTCTCCCTCATCAACTCATATTGAGCAAGAATAGTCTTGTGAGGAGTGGTTGAGGGAGTTTCTGTTGTTCAGCCAGGAGAAAAGGAAGCTGAGGAGAGACCTTCTGACTCACTAAACTCCCTGAAAGGGAGGCACAGACAGTTGGCAGTTGACTTCTTCTCCCGGGAAGCAGGTAATAGGACACAGGGAAAAGGCCTTAAATTATTCCAGGAAGGTTTAGACTAGATACTAGGAAAAATTTTTACACTGATGATGGTTGAGCCATCATCCCTGGTGGTACTAAAGAAAAGGATGATCAAAAAAAACAGTGATCAAAAATGTGATTTAGTGATGGTTCTTCTTAGTTTGGTTGAGGTTGGACTCGATGTTCTAAAGGATTTTTTCCAGCCTCTGCCAGTCATTGATTCTGAGAGCTTAGTGCTCATCTACATTAATCATGCAACTGCTGTTAAACAGGAGCCTCGTAACCATCTTGTAACTGCAATCAGATGTCCAGGATGCAGAAAATTTTAGTCCTGTCTTGACCAAAGCATGCAGCTTCAGTCACACAGTAAAAATTGTGAGGAAATGTTACATAAAAGGTAATCCTCGGTCACTTAGGAGTTGTGGTGTTATGAAAGAATTTTTGCTGTGCTAATACAGGAAATAGTTACTAATTGCTTCAATCTTTATACTTAATTTTGGAAATATGGGAATTATGAGACTAATTGGGCACCAGGTTGTGAGGGCATTGCCTCTTCAGAATCTTCAGCAGGAAAACTTTTCAACTTTTAACAGAGGCTAAAACATTAAATCTACCATTCCAGCCACTGTATTGCTGTGGTAGTTAATGTATGTATCTTCCATCATAAAAGTGAAAAATAAGTACAATTATTCTGTTCAGCTACTCTGTAGACATGATTTTCCTGGAAAAATTCCATGTCTGCTTCTCATTGCAAAATTAATAAGAGAGAAAAGGAGTTAAGCTGGACTGAACTCAACAGTCCACTAGCCTTTGGCAGGCCTTTCAAGGAAGAGGCACTATTAATCTATTCCTTATCATCTTTTCTGTAGGTCTCACATCATCCCACAGCAGCTGTTGGCCTGAGCAGCAAATGCCTTCCCACTTAGGCAATAGATCTAAACAGACCCATCTTCAGCATCTCATCCAGCAAAATGACCCTCTGCCTTTAGCAAGGTGCTCAAATGAGCTGTTAATACTCTTTTCCAAGAGAACTACCCTGTTTTCCCTGAGAACTGATACTCCTTTGTACTCTTCACAATCTTCCAAAAATTATCCACCTGGTTCTTGCCCTTACCAGACCACAATGTGCAAAAATTCCAAGTTCTCCAAGAGGCTATGGACCATTCAGAGAGGGAAAGAACCATTACTCATACAAAACTGGTCTGCTAAGGATATTTTGGTAGACACAGTCATTACAAGACTGGGACTAAAGATCACATTCGTCTTGATGAGAGAGAGGTTCTCTCAGGGTAAGGGAAACTGGAATCTCCTGTAATTTGAACTAAATGAGAAAAGTTTTATGCTTTCATGAATCAGAGATATCTGATGTCAAAATGGACAACTAAAAGAGACTAAAAATCTAAAACACCTGGCCTGGAGATTTAAGACCCTCTGAAATGTAATCATCTTGAATGTCAGGCCCAGTGAGCTTGCAGACCAATCTGGAGCAAAAGTTCTCATTATCTTGCATGTTTTTCATTCATTCTTTCTGTCCATGATCTGGACCTTCTCCCCTCTGTGTTGAAGCAGTTCAGTACAGCATCATCTAAGCTAAGATCAACAAGTACTTATCTTATTAATCCTGACTAGTGCTACTGCAAGCTGGAACTCAAAGTGACTTTGTTAGACCATGTCTCATACTTTCTCCCTGCAGATAGTGATGTGATGGATATAATCTGTAGAGTTGGGACTGAGCCTGAGAATGAAGCTAAGCAGTCCATTTAGAGTTGACTGGTAACCCTTGTGCAAGTTCAACAGCAGCAGCATCACTCAAATAATTTGTGGGAGGACACAGTTCCTCATACAGATAATTGCCGCTGAAAGGGCTAACTTTTCAAAAAAAGGCAGAAAAGAGAAACAAAATAGCAAAGTGGAGGCAAAGGCCTCAAGAGCAGGAGTCCTAGAAGCAGCCTGAAGCTGATACCCTACACAAGGCCCTTCTGATATATCTTCAAGGCAGTACTTGCAAAACATTGGCCACACATGCTGCCTTACAGTCAGAGTTACAGGTTCATGTTTCAAATGAGTGAAATATTTAGTTGGACAGGCTTACAGGCGTTTCTTTGTTTTTCTCTATTTTTAATTACTAAGGGAGAAATTTAATGAAGAAAAATTTGACTCAAAAACATTGTGTAGCAAAAGTGATAGATGTCTTACAAATACATAATGCACAGAGATAAAACAGAAGGGAAAAAAAAATCACAATTTATTTAGTCATTGTAGAAACTACATATCTTCAGCAAATTTGGCTTGCACAGTTTATGAGTCCCCTCACATCTTATTGAATTCATCTTTGTAGTTTTGCTCAGAATCATGAAAATAAATTTTTTTCATGTTTTCAGATCTGCTGCTG
This sequence comes from Turnix velox, assembly GCA_013400935.1. NCBI lineage: Eukaryota > Metazoa > Chordata > Aves > Charadriiformes > Turnicidae > Turnix > Turnix velox. Next base: position 30,047 of record VZTY01028800.1, on the reverse strand, counting down.
TTCTCAGAAGTGTGGTAGGAAGTCCACTGTGTGCTAAAAGAAGCAACTGGCTGAGAAGTTACCAAAGTCCACTCACTTGCAAACTATGAAATAGTTAAAGTATAATTTTTTTTTATTTCAACTGCTTTTGTAATTATTTCATTTATTAGATTGGGATGAGATATGATACAATCATGCTTCTCTTTCTCATACCTAAATTTAGTTTGCAATGTCCTTCATTTAATTCAATTCAAATTTATGGTAGTAAGTAGACATTAGAGACCTTATTTTAATGGCTGTTTTGATATAAACCCATGAGGCCTATAGATGAGTGCTGGGTTTTAGGAAAAAGTAGGTTCTACAGTCAGATTCAGACTTTGCATATCACACCTAGTTTTTAGCTGATTTTAACTGACAGGTAGTACCCCTCAGGGATCCATACTGGGACCAGTGCTGTTTAGTATCTTCATCAATGTTACAGACAGTGGAGTTGCGTGCATCCTCAACAAGTTTGCAAATGACACCAAGCTGAGTGGTGCAGTCAACACACTGGAGGGATGAGATGTCATCCAGGGGGACCTGCACAGGCTAGAGAGTTGGGCCTATGCAAACCTCATGAAGTTGAGCAAGGACAAGTGCATGGTCCTGCACATGAGTCACAGAAATCCTCATTATCAATACAGGCTGGGACATGACATGATAGAGAGCATCACTGAGGAAATGGATTTGGGTGTACTGAACATGAGACATGAGTGTATACACAGCCCAAAAGGCCAGCCATATACTGGAGTGCATCAGAAGAGCTATGGCCAACAGCTTAAGAGGGGTGATTCTGCCCCTCTGCTCTGCTCTCATTAAGACCCCACTTGGAGTACCGTGTCCAGCTCTGGTACCCTTAGCACAAGGGTTGCAAAGGTCCCAGACAACAGCCACAAGGATGATCTGAGATCTGGAGCACCTCTCCTGAGAGGACAGGTAAAGAAATTTGGCATTGCTCAGCCTTGAGAAGAGAAAGCTCCTAGGAGACCTTCTCATGACCTATAGGTACCTGAAGGAGGCTCACCAGAAAGCTGGTTTTCCAGTAAGTTTTCCAGAGCACAGAGCAATAGAACAAGAGGCAGTGGTTTTAAACTAGACTAGGGCAGATTTAGATTAGACATTAGGAAGAAGTTCTTTCCAACGATGGGGGTGAGATACTGGCACAGGATGCCCATAGAGTTTCTGGTGAGTCTCTAAACAGCCTGCTGTTGCAGTAGGTGAACATTAAAGGTCCCTTCCTTCTGAACACATTCTATAATTCTATGATTCTATGGCATGTCACAGACTTGGAAGAATATAACACTTCACTCTGATCCTATAAAAGTATGTTGAAACCAGTTTATACAAAAACAATTTGTCCACATCTCTCCAATTAAACGCTTTATCTATATGTATATATGTGTATGTGTGTTTGTTTGTATTTACACTACATCTAGATGTAATGGAATATTTTCCCAAAGATGACAAATTCACAACTGAGGGAATTTCAATGAGGATGTTTGGGGGCCTCTTCATTTAAGTTTATCAAGTTTAATTCAAACAGAATTTCCGTTATTTCATCCAAATCATGTAATGCTTATCTGTTGACAGCTTGTTGGTGGTCTATACTTAGCTCACATATTACCAAAATAAGGCTGTCACTCATGCACATCGTTATGTCCATCTCCTCAAAGACTAGGGAGTTTTTTCACTGCAGTTACACCTCTAAATAAGGATGTCTAGGCTGAGCAGTGTCTGCTTTTCCTCTGCCTTGAGTGCTTGAAGGATTATTTTGTGTTGTCAGTAAAGAACATGTTGTAATTATGAGCTTTACACCACTCAGAAGTGCCACTCAGAACATTCTCCTCCACGAGACCACTTCATTTAAAGGGATTTGTTTGTGATTTACTGACAACTGATACAAAGCAGAGGAACCCTCTGATGGATTGTTTAATGAGTATCTTTGCCTTTAAAATCTGCACCCCATAGCCAGCATCCCAAGATGTTCTCTGGCTCAAGCAGCTAAGCAGGCAAGAGTCCTTTGGGAGACCTTGCACACCTTACCTGCAGATGTATCATGCAAATTAGATTAACAGAATTGTTGGTTCCAACATGGAGTTTGTATATTTTAGGCAAAAGCAGTGAGGGAGAAGAACAACCTATTGTCAGTCCTCTTCTTCAAGTAAACTTCATGTAAACTTTAAATTATCCAAGCTAGCATACAGAATAACTAGACAGAAATAGGTAAATAACTAAAAAGAAATGGGTAGGACAGGATGAAATCCTATATTGGTCTTAGAAGGCTGAAGAACAAAGCAGCTATCACTATTTTCTCTTTCAGAAAAGTAGAAAGTACTCCCTTTTTTGTTCCTTTATTTTAGTCAAAAATTATATGCAAGAATCAAGAATGGACAATATGGCTGTTTCAGTCTTAAAAGTTTCATAGGAGTTGAGACGAGGGTCATGTGCTTAAAGCATCGTGTACACACTGGGTTGAACACTGAGAAACTTCACCTGCAAAAAACCAAAAGATAATATAAAAATGGGCTACTGTAAAAATTTGGGAAAGTGTTGAAAATTGCATTTTCTTTGACTTTCTGTGCTTACCCCAGCCCTAGTCCCACTCCTCAGACCATGCTCTGAATGTGTCTTTAGCTGTCAGAGCAGCGAGACTAGAATAAATTGGGGAATAAAAAATCAAAAAGGCAAGAAGGGAAGGCTCGAATCATTTTCTTTCCTTTGCAAAAGAAACAATGATAGTTGTGTAATGAATCAACTTCAATGACAACAAACTTTTACAGGCAGGAAATACTAAGCTTTCCCAGAAATATTTTTTTTTTTTTGTAGGATTTTGCTAGGTTAAATAGAGCTCAGTACCAATGCACACCAGTACTTTGTATTCCTCCCAGTATTTTCATTTAAAAGGGAGTTGCTGTGCAAAATAATGTCCTTGTCTGTCCCTTCCTCATACAAACCTCCAATCAAATTTAATAAAGCTAGTTTGATACAATGCCAGCCTACACTTGGTTTACCCTTGGTCGACTTTAATAGGGTCAAAAATATTTTCGCATTGGCAGTGTACGCATTAATCATTTTTCTAGAGGATTTAGAAAATTGAAAGAGACAAGGCCAAGCAAAATTTTAAATTAATTGGGCCTACCCCAGCATTCAGGGGGTCACCTTGTGTCAGTTGTCCCACATTTTCCAGGTCATGAAGTTCCAGTGTATCCTACAGCTGCCATGAGGAGAGACCCGTGTTGTGGGCACACAAAGGTGAAAGAATTTCTCCCAGAAAGTGCGAATTTTCCTACGGGCAACCACAACAATTGCAGCTTCCAGATTGTCGCCAGACACCAACCACTTAAATAATGCATGCTCGGCTGACGCCTGTACTTGGTGCATTTTCTAATCGAGTAGTCAGGAAAATTTGCAAACACTCTGTCATTTACCATAAATCCGCTGCCTGCTTACAACTACAGAGTAATTAATTTTAGTGCTGCTCAGAATTATTAATTTCAGCTGGGAAATCTGTCTTCGCAATCATTGCTGTTTTCATCCTCCTTTCCCCTTTTTCTTTTTTTTTTTTCTTTTTATTTTCTAATATTCTTGCTAGGGGTTGGAACATCAAAGAGCTATTCTTAATAGGGGGAAGACTGTTTGTGGCAATGTTAATATGCTCTTTCAGTGCAACACCAGTAACAGCTTCAACATTTCTGATCGTAATCTGCAATAATACCCTCCCAGCATCTGGTGGGCCAGCCAGATGTAGTTGGCAATGCCAAGGGAGGGAAGCAAGTGGAAGACTTACTTTGGAGATGTAATTAATTTATTAGGTTCTAAAAGGGCTTACTGCATGATAAGGAATGTGTATATCTTTTAGTTCATGGTTTTATTCGGAGAAGCAAAGTGTCACAGCCTGAGCTCCAAAAATAACTGGAGGCAAGAAAGTTAACATTTAATGGTTTAGAGATTCTGGGCACTTAACTCTTAGGATTAATAAGCTTTGCAGCAAAAGGAGAAAGAATGGCACCTCACAGGATCATTTGCAAACCTTGAAGTTATGAGAACTGCAGAAGGAAGAGCTCTGTAATTACTACTCATTTATTTATTATTAAGTACTTATATGTAAGCATTGATAGTTCTTTAGAGAAGGAGAGTATTGCTTGTTGAAGTGGTTTGTCCTCTTTTGCAAGGTGGACTTGGAGTTGCATCAGTAAGCACTCAAGATATTGTTCAATCATAGCCTATTCTGCGTCTCTGTTTTCTGTAAAAACTACAAAAAACCCCTATGAACTCCCATCAAAGTTTGGACATAGTGTTTCTGGCCATCTTGCAACCTAAAAAGACAAGTGAACTTTTTCATTTCCACCCTATGCTCTTATTAAAAAAAATAATCTTCAACTGGAAGTTTGAAAAAAAAAAGAAACAAGGTAAACACAAGTCACTAAGAGATTAGGCACAATTAAGTATTTCAGGATGTTTGTGGTTATCTTCACCTAAACAATACTGATAGTTTTCTGAGAATGATTCTGCCTCCAATTTTTATAAAGTCTCTATAGAACTGCTTTAACCCCTTTGATACCAAGCTGACTCTTTTCTTGTCATATGAATCAGTGTAAATGTTAATGAAATTGACTCCTGGAGAGCAGCACAGTGCAATCATTAATTACCAAATAATTTTTTTTTTAAAAAAAAAAAGGCAAGACAAAAAAATTAAAAAATACAAATCGAAAGTAATTTGTTTCCACAATTTGTTTATTCACTTACAAGACAATGGAGAGATCACGCAGCAGCATACAAGTAATGTATTACAAAAACGTTAAAAGCAGAATTTTACACCTAAAGGGAACACTCCACAGAAACACAGCACTAAAACACCACCCATGCTTCCTCATCAGTTTCATGTGAGGATTAAATGACACGTTTAGCCCTGAAACAAAAATTGGTATGGAATTACTGTGTGATTACATCAAAATTTGGATCTGGTGCATCTGTGGTCTATCAGAGTGATGTCTAAACCTCTTTTTTTTTTTTTAAGAACATCTACATAGTACCCTAAAACTGAAATTTTTAGAATTTTTATACTTTTAAAATTTTTCCATTTTTAAGAAACTTCTAGAAATATGCCCAGTGACATCAGAATCCCACTCAATAGGGCTTTTTGGGGTGGGCATTTGAAATTGTCTGAGAGCTCCCAGCATTTCTATTTGGTAGATTATTAAAAAAACACCCTGATGAAAACTGTCACACAGCTGGGATCTTCCTTTTAATGCTGCAATTATTTTTTTTAACAAAACAGAGACTGGGTCTTTAAAAGGGTAGAGCTCAGTCTGCAAGAAATAATGCAAACATTATGACACTAAACCATGAACAAAATAATGTTCAATCCTGTTAATTAATCACTACAAAACACTGAATTGCAATGTTAGATGAGCAATGCTTCTGGTGGTATAAAATAGTATGGGATTGTGTCTCATGTAGAGATGAGGAGCTGTGCTTTAAATGTACGTACATAATACATATGCATAAATATCTCAATGTAATTGTTTCCAAATGATGCTATTAGTGCTGTATGACATTACTCATGTTTCCCTTTTATTAATCAAAAACATTTTCATTTAATTCAGGATATTTTGCTTAAGAGCAGCACTTTGCTGCTCGTCATTGTATTTTGACAGCAAACTGAATTCTTGTTCACAAGTATAGGATTTGTTTAGCTCCAGGCATCTGTGTTTGGATTACGAGAATGCTGATTGGTTCACTGCCAGGGGCACAAAAAGGTCAAGCTGTCCTTTTTTAAAGGCGCTTTTTTTCCCTTCCACCCCCCCTTTTTTTAACTCTCTCTCTTTTTTTTTTTTTTTTTTTTTGCCTAAGAGTTTGGCTCATTAATCAGAGTTAAAAGAAAGGGGAAAAGGCAGTGACTTGAAATCATTTGATTCTTTTTCAAGGGGTATTTTAAAAAGCAGAACTCGATGTTAGTGTTAGAGGTTGAGTAGATGTTTGTATGGATCATACTGACATACTTCTGACAGGTGACCTGAAACCTTTCAAACTGACATCTGTCACAGAGACAGACAGAGGTTTTTTAGCCTCAGAGCCTGTTTTCATGACATTTCATTTTTCATCAGATTTTGAGAGAAGGGGGAAAAAAAAAAAAAGGGAAGATGAACTTGAAAAAATCTTGCCAGGGGCAGAAAATGAGATCAGGTTTTCTGCAGCTGTCTAACTCACCTTTAAAGGTTAGAGGTCCAGGCAGAGTGAAGAAAAAGGTCTCATTTTGATGTTATTAGCTAAAAGGACAGATTATGTCTTTACGTGTATTTCTGCAGTTGCATAGCCAGTATAGGACATTATAGAGGTGTCAGTACTCAAGGATGTCTTGGGTTAGCTATTGCAAATCCTGATTTCCAGCATTTACTTGCTCATTACACCGAACTAAAACTTAGGACACAAGTTTCAGCTCTACACAGGCTTGAGCTGAAAACTGCAAATCTCTACCATATAGATGGTATTGTAATGATAAAATAGGAAACCGTATTTAGCATCTGTCTTAATTTTATTCAAAAGTGTGTTGTGAAACCATGACCTCTATTTTAAGCTAAAATGGATTCAGACACAGTCATATCAACCACTGTCACCAGAGTAAGGCTAGACTGCAAAGTTTAACTTCACTGAATGCTTTGTTGAGGCAAATCTCATGAGAAATATTTTTCTCATGCATTTCCTGGTGGTCACCACAGACTTTCTGGGCTCAAAGGGGAGAGTCATCCCATCAGAAATGGCACATTTTTCCATATCTGACACAGAGTCACTGCATGAACCAAGTTCTCTCTGTAACAATGGAATGAGAGGGTTGACAAAGATTGCCTATGATTGGTTGTCAGCTATCTTCCAAAAAGGCATTGACTCAAACATCATAGAGTATGTTCAATTGGAAGGAACCTTCAAAGGCCATCTAGTCCAACCCTCCTGCAGAAAGCAAGCACGTCCTGAACTAGATCAAGTTGCTCCGAGCCTCATCAAGCCTGGCTTTCAATGTTTCCAGGGATGGGGCCTCCACCACCTATCAGTGCAACTTACTTCAGTGTCTCACCAGCCTCATGGTGAAGAATTTCTTCCTAATGTCTGGTCTAAACCTGCCTGGCTCTAGTTTAAATTCATCACTCCTCATCCTGTTTCTGCATGTCCTTGCAAACAGTCCCTCCCTAGCTTTTCTGTAATCCGAGAACACACCTAAAAGAGGAGAAAACCCACACATCAGGGTAAAAAGCAGAAAGACAGTGGTGTTTCTGTTCCACCACGGAAGTACCAGGTGAATCACCAGGGTGAAACAGGAACCTGGCAATATGGGTTTTATTTAAATTAAAACTCTGTAGTGAGAACTACCAGTAAATGACCTGAACTTTCTCCAGCATGCCTGTTACAGCACTGTGGTAGCAATACGATGGACAGACTGAGAAGTCAGGATACTGTTCCAAGAAAGTCAAATGGACTGACAGTAATTGTACCTCAGTTGTCATGGGAAGACATCTTTAGTGCTTTAGTACTGTAAAGCTAGTAATTTGCTACTGTTTGTTAGTAATTCTTAATGAAGCTAGGACTTCATCAACAAAATCTTGTGCACAACACAATGAGTTTTTGCTACTGACTTGAGATTTCAGAAGGTGTTTGCTAAAATTATTTTTTAATTTAAGCCTAAAAGAAAAGTGAGCTGGATCATATTTTTCTCCCACATCCAATCCTAGTGAAGTTAAGAACCTATATGAACAGAGTTAGTTATTCCTTGTCACTCAGGATCTAAAGTTAATAACAAATCCACTATTTTCATGCATTTCTACATCACAGAACGCACAGGTTTGAGTTTCTGCAGAAACTGCTGGTGTCTCCAGTACTTTGAAGCATCGAGAAACCTTGAGGACAGCTCAGGAGTTACACTATAATCAAATACATCAGCAAAGAAATAGATCAAATAGAGCATTCTAAGTAAACATGCAGCTTTTGGTTTGTATGTACCCTGTTTCAGGATGATGACTTCAGTCCCTTTTTTTCCCAAACATTGCTTCCTTTGCTTTTGTTAACTTGTATTAAACAAGTTGCAAACACCTATGTTTACAGTCTCAATTGTACTCACAAGCACTGATCTAATAAATTCTTTCCTGCTTCACCTCAACATTTAGCATTAGAGTTGAAAGGAATTTGAGAAATCAGATGAAGTTAGAAAGATGTGCTATGTTTCCTTACTAACAGTAAGCAAGTTTCTCATTAGTTTTGATGAAAAATATACCTGCCCCGGTCTTTAGTGAAGCCCCTGCATTTCTCTCTTCACTCCATTTTTTAAAAATAGAGGTGGACACCTACTGCCATGGCTTCAGCATAACGTTCCACATCTGGGATGCATCCAACTCTGTACAAAGATTATTAATGTTAATGTTCTGCCTCCCTGATCCTTGGGCATTCTTTTTTTTTTCAAATGGCCTGTCCTTGTCTGGTTAAATGTGGGTTCAGATAACCCTTTTTCTCCATTAAGTGCAAAGGTATTGATCAGCACTGAAAGGGTATAGATAGTAAAATTTTTTCCTTGACCAATTTAGTACCAGGAACTGTGAGAACATATTTTATTTACATATACGCTGCACAATAGATGTGAATCCAAAAAGTATACCACGAGTAAGAGAGTAATAACCTTCTGCAAGGAGAGCGAAAAGCAGTGCAGAAGACCTGTGTCCCTGGAGGGCCAGGCCTGAACTCCAGATGGATTTTCTCAAGTGTTTGATAGTGTTGTAACTTAAAATCATCCTGAGGAGGTAATCCTTAGCCAGGCAATTCAGCTGCTGCCATGGACCCAACCTGTGTCAAGCATGAATTTAATGATAATGTAGAAAACCAGCAAGGACTTATAACCTCAATGAAATGCCTGTTAGCATCTAGTGTAGGAGCACATGTCTGCAGGGAAATCTTATCTCTTACTTGTGTTGGACAAGAAGAATTCAGACCCAGCTGTGTGCAACATATTTAAGCGCTCTGCACAACATGTAAAGCACAAGAATTATGTGTCAGCAAGAAGGGGCAATGCAGAAAGATGAAGAAGATTGAAAAAAATCAGATAGCACTTTCTATGGAAAAAAGTGCCTCTGGCTTTATGTGGGCTGTATTGTGCAGTTACACACATCTCAAGAGGAATGACTCCTGTGATAAAGAAAAATATCATTGGGATAGGTAATGGAGTTTGGAGGTGAAAGAACTACAGTTCTGCAGGAGTAGGTTATTTTTTCACAGGAGAGCAGGATACCAATCTGAGAAGTCCAAGCTGATCATTTAGGCCCTTTGAGAGGTAACAAGAGAGCTAAGCCCATCAAATAGGAATGAATTAAATGCTGTGAGAATAAAGAAAGAGTCCAGGGTAGTTTAGAAAATGTCCATCTGTTTTTTCCAGTGCAATAATATGTGACTTTTAGCAAATCAAGAAGAGAAGTGGGGAAGAGTAGTTAGTGTCATAGAATGTATTTGGATTGCTCTTAGTTATTGTTTTTATCCAGAAAAAAAAAAAATCTGTACTTTGAACAAAGCTGATGCTAAACATAAAATATACAATAATAGTATAGGTATGTATGTTGCTTTCCATTCCTCTAGAGGGTATGATTGTACTCTTATGGTATAGAGTTTGAAAGGTCCTGGATTCTCTCAGATCCTACTGAGGTTATAGTAAAAATCCAAGTATTTGACAGCTCTGAAAAAGCAAATGTTTGCACTAAAGGTGAACAGTCATTTTTATCATTGCAAAAACATCTGAACCATGGCCTTCAGAAAATTTCTCTGCCCAACTTTTTCCAGTATTTTCTCTATGTAAAATGTGAGGAGGGAAATCTGCCCTTGTCCTCTGTCTTGATGATTCTGTATATGGTAGTGGAAATTCAGGAAGACATCATCAGAAGTCAACACCCATTTAACAACTATTTCCGTCCAGAGACTTCAGTGTCTGTAAAACAGATGGACAGCTAAAAGAGATATGTAATAACATCACATTAGAGAAATAAGTAAACTGAAGATTTCCATACCTGTGAAATCTTAAAATTGTCTTCATCATGCTGTTCATTAACATAAAAATGCATTGTGCACTTCTTAGAAATAAAAACCTCAGCTATATATACGACTCAAATATTTGACTCAGGTCTTCAATACAGGCTATCCAGAGAGGTTCTAGTGGCAGGGGAAGGTGGGAGGACAAGGGGGGAAAAAGAAGGCCAAGGTAGGTAACTAAGCAATCCCAGTATAGGGTTACAACATTACAATGCAAAGTTTGGAAATTTAAATTATTATCTATATCAAAAAGCCTATTATAGTAAACTAAACTCCTGCCAACTTTCACACTTTAAATGTGTGATTCCTTCATTGGTCTTCACACAGACTCTACAACTCCTCCATTTGTAGGCATGGCCTGATGGTCATGCACCTTGATTTTATCAGGATTGAGTTATGTTATTGTAGAATCATAAAATAACCCAAATTGGAAGAGATCTTTCAGATCTCTTAGGTTGGATGTTAGGGGGAAGTTCTTTACTAGGAGGGTGGTTAGGTCCTGGAACAGGNAAGTTCTTTACTAGGAGATTGGTTAGGTCCTGGAACCGGCTGCCAAGGGAGGTTGTGGATGCCCCGTCCTTGGAGGTGTCCAAGAGCAGGCTGGATGAGGCCCTGGGCAACCTCATCTAGTAGATGTGTTTGTTTGGTGGCCCTGCTAGGCAGGGGGGTTGGAGTTACATGATCCTTGGGGTCCCTTCCAACCCAGGTCTTCTGTGATTCTGTGATTCTGTGATTCTGTGATCTTCACGCCCAATCATCAGCCTGACACTGACAAAACCACCACTAAATCATGTCCCTTTACAGTGAACAAGGGTCCCTAACAAGGTATTTTACAACATCTCTAGTTCTTACTTGCCAGAAAGTTTGGGAGTTTAAGACTTTCTATTTCTCATCCCTCTCTGAGTTACAAAGCAGGATCAAATATGTGATGCTTCTTCGGGAAGTAAGAGGAGCCTTGTCTCTGAAAAAAAAATGAAACTATATGGTATCAACAAATAATGTGAGGGTATGTATATACAACAAAGCTAACTAGAAAAAGGCCTCTTTTACAGAAACAGTGTTCAGCCATGAAGCTTTGGGTTTGCAGGAAGCATCCATCTCATGAAAGCAATGCTGTTGTAAAGTTCATCAGGATAAAACCTACCTGACACACTTCCATTTACACTTTATTTAACATCTGTAGTCCTCTGTATGCTGTTCCTCTCACACAGGTGTGTTTATACAGATGAAATTTACCACAAGCAGAGAGAATACAACTGGAATAAATCTGGATTACCTTTTAACGGGAATTAAATGAACTAATAATTTAGATAGAAAACCCTTTTGAAGATTTCTTTTAAGTGCATTGGGCAAGGTGTCATTGATATAATGCAGAGGTTAAAATTGGTTTCAATCAGAGTTTTGCAATACAGGTGGAAGTACCAATCAGCTCAAAATTTGCAAGACATTTGAGATCCCAGATGGAATATTGCTATTCAAGACTGTGCTTAGTAAGCCTGAAAGGAAGATGGGAAGTAGACACACTCCACTAGTGTTTGTCACCCATTAGCCAACTTTGTTTGCTGTGAACTGGGGATTTTTCCTCTTGTTTTCTTTCGTTTTTGATTGGTTGTTTAGTTTGTTGTTTTTTTCCTGGGGACATGGTACTCTATCAAGGGCAATAGGAAAGTCTGTGGAGAAGTTGCTCTTGTGTTGTGGTATCAGAGACAATGAAGACAGAAGTTTTGACATGTTCTTCATTTATTATACATGTGAAAGCAAGGGGAGGAGGCCTCATGGCTCAATGTAAAAATAACACTAATGCCTGAATGGTAGGCACGGGTGATGGGGTTAAATCAAGCAATGACATTCAAATTCAGCAGGATCAGATTGGGTGAAAAAAAGTAAAATCTAGTGTATTTGAAAACGGCCTCATTTACCATAATTAACAAATTCAGTGAAATGCCACTTCACTGTGAAATGCATCAGGAAGGAATAGGAATACCTGGACTATTATACACCCAGGGAGAAGCAAGACACCTGGAAACATATAAAATAATTTAGTCTGAATAGGACACAGAAATAGCAGAAATACACACATCTTACAGGGGAGGCTATAGCAGCATGAATCAGTTAGGATTCAGATTTTATTTTAATTTCTCACAATTTTTTCTTGCATCTCAGCTATGATATCATGTGGAAATCTTGCAATAACAGTAGAAGAGGATAGCTGTGGGGGAGTAGTCAATAGAAAGGAAGGAGTCATAGCTGGGTGCTGGCTTTTCTTTTAGTAAAACCAGTTTCTCCTGCTGTTTAAATTCAAATACAGATTAGAGTAATAGGTTGAATAAAAGGATGAATTTATTTATTCTGCTCTCTATATATCATAATTTTTTCCCTCTGTTTTTTTCATTCCACTGTTTATGGGGAAATACCCTGGGAGACATAAAATATTTCTTGATGTGATGGTGCTGCTCAATTGTTGGAAATCCAGGGTGTGTGTTCATGGCTTTATTTAATTTGACTTTTGTGAAGCCAATATCATAACTCTTATGAGAAGTGAATGATTATTTTGCTATCTACTCAATATTTATTATGAAAAGTCTAATCTTTTACCATTGAACATTGTCAGTCTAGTTCAGCATAACCTCTAACATCTGTGGTGGTATTAATGAGAACAAGTAATATGTTCTTTGGTTTCCACAGAAAATATAAATAGTGATTTCATTTTTCAAAATACACAAGTAGCAAAAAGAACTATTCTACAGGGAACCACTTATAATACTGATAAACGCTTAAGCAGCAGCAAGATAGCAGCCCTAACACTCTTTGGAGGGGAAACATGAATGATGGGCTTGAGGGAGAAACATAAATTAATGCCTGCTTCGGAAGGAAAGAACTCACAGCTTATTTATATATCAGATACAAAAGGTTAAGTCTGTGGACTATTGTTCTGGGCTAAAAAGTGCGAGAAAAGGTTACTTAAACTGTCAAGCTTGTTTGAACCCACATACCTTCAACGTGGAAACCTCTAACCTAAAACACACAAATGACAGACTTTCCTTATCCCCACATGCTTGATTGTCTCTGGTTTCTCTAGTGTTGTTTCCCATCCAATGTGCACACAGCACATACCCATAACACAGACGATTGTATTCATTGTCACCTTCTACTATTTGCAGAAGGGCTCTTACATACCAGGCATTATACATGAAACTATGTAAACCCCTAGAAGCTGCCAACTTTGTTGGTTGTCTTTAAGCTGTTATCCATCACATGTCATGACTGTTGCCCAAAGAGAGGGAGGGGCAGAACAGACATTTGAGAATTTTGCTTCCTTTGTCTTTCCAAATAAATACCAGTGCCTTATGAAAAATTGTTTGTTTGGATTTTTTTTAATTAAGATATTCATTGCATACTGAGTTACTTCATATTTCCTCTTTCTTTCTAAATTATTTATAGGGTCTGATTCTCCTTCTAAAAATACTACCACAACTTACATATGTTCATGTTGAGCAATGATGGTGAACAATTTAATAGAGGTGGTTACAAGTATAAAAATTTTAGTCTAAATGCACCTGTGTTTCTTGAAGACACTTTTGCCACTTAGTAGTGTTTCAACACACGCGGCATGTAGAGAGATGGGGGACACTCATCCATGATCTTAAGGGTCCTTTCCAACCTGGGAAGTTCAAGAATGAGCTAGAGGAATCAAAATTAATGCATTATGAGATTTTAGAGAAGATGAAGCCCTAATTCTTTGCTGTCTCTTAATTGGGATTTTCAGAATCTATTTGCCAGAACTGTGCAGTGCGAAAAACACAAGGGAGGGATCCAGCCTTTGGTGAGAGCTGCCAAACCCACACCAATGTGACTAAAGGCTTATAGGAACTTGTTGAACTTCCAAAATTCCAGAGCCAGAAGGAAGAGAAAAAAGAGATGAATAGGTGAATGATAAATAAGGAGAGTCAAAGATAAACCATGAACAAGTTTCTTGAAATTTATGAATTTTCATGCAATTTTCATTTACTGTTTTGAGCCACATTCTCTCATCCAAATACAGCTTGAAGAGGCATTTAAGATGACACCAGTAGTTTACAATTACTGTAAAGATTTGGCTCTTTTAAAACAACACAAAACAAATGTAAGTAGTCAGCTTGAGCCCTGAAGGAAAAAATAAACAGATAAATTGATTGCCCTGGACATTAAAAAAAAGCTTGACAATTAAAGCTCTAGAAATTCCACAAAAAAGTGTCCTCTGTTTAAGTGTATTTATGTATTTGAAATGTTGTCAAATATACTGCTCTGCAATGGAACAGTTTTTGTGACCACATGCAATTGTTGATAGAGTTGGTAGATAATCCAACTGGGGGCTGGTATGGTAGAAGTTGTTTGTTTATTTATATTTCAGTCCAAATGGTCAATAAGATTGAGAAGGAATAAAAGACATTACTCACTCTGGAATTTGATATCACAGTTTGCTTATCTTGTTGCATTCAACCCTTCAGTTACAGTAATTAAAAGAACTGAGAAGCTAAGATTTTTTTACTACTTCCAAAAAATTTTTGAAAAGTAAAAAAAAATTATCAGATTAATTTGCAACCATGAGCTTCCAGACCCACAAGAATTACTATCATTTTACAAAGCAAGGGGCATTTTCCATTCATTAGTCCTTTTGATCAAGATATATTTATCCAAATTAGGACTATGATTGCACAAACTGGAACAGAAAATGACCCTGTGTATCCAATTATTCTCAAGCAAGGCTTAAAATAAAACAGCTGGATAATGTACACAGACAAAGAATGATTCCAAACCCCTTCATATACTGAATGAGGGATGTGCTTTTATTCACTGTTTTTCAGGCAAGGGAGGGTGATGTTTGAACACAGTGTGAATTTTTATGAAATTGATCAGAAAGAGGCCTGACTTGTTATGGGTTGAGATATCATGAGAAAATCACAGGCTGGGAGGGTCTAGGAGGACCTAAACATCATGTAAAGCTGGCTACTTTCCTATTCCCAGCTTTTGCTGATTTACTAGTGCTGCAATGTCCCACGTAATGGCTTCACACCAGAGAAGAACTTACACTACTTTTTGTGATTCTAAAGTAAGAGTTCTAGGCTTGAAAATAGCCTTAAATCAAGTTTAAATTCACAATTCCAAACCATCTTGAAATCTGCTCTTGATTTTGCATCACACAAGCTACAAAAGACTTGTAAAAACTTTAATTTCAATACTGGATGCTTTTGAGGCAGCTTCTTTAACCTCTTCACAGTAGGCAATCTGCTCTGCACTGCTATGGAAGCACCAGAAGAACTCAACTTTGTGTAATCACAGTAGTGAGATATCCTGCAGCCATGCATGGCAGATTCATGTTGTAAACACTCAAGGAAGGACTTCAAACTGTGTGTACAGATCTTATCAAATGCGCATTTTCCCCTAAAAATCATGGCCAACCAAAATCTCAGCATTTTCCAAATGTCTCTATTCTTCCAAACTCCCAACATTTTCCAAACCAAATCACAAGTTAGCAAAGGTTAGCTCACATGGTATAGAAACATAAAATTGCCCAGTTTGGAATAGACCTTGTCAATCATCTAGGCCAATCATCAACCCAACACTGACAAAAGCCATCACAAGAAGGCTCAAAAATGGGTCATAGATGATTTGTCATCTATTTCCAAGCACCATTCTAAGACACTGTCTTCACTGTGTCTGCTTCTGAGATGCACAGTGAATCCCATGAATGAAAATTTCAGGGCATCTTAGGCACTGCCACGTCTGTCTTTCACTTAGGCTTTAGCGTACAGCAGACATCCCTGCTCAGAAACAGGAGTCACAGACCTCTAACCAGGGCTTCAGTCATGGGTGATGAAAACCTCAGTCAAATATGAGATTTCTCAGCATTCAGGGGGTTTTCTTCATCACTAGGTATGACACTCCAGCAGTTTAATCACAGCACTTCACTATCTCTGTCATTACCATCTCATATTGAAATGTGGATGCCTGGCTCATTTCTCCCTTTTTCTCAGTCCTATTGCTGAAATTTGTTAGATATGCCATTGAATAGAAATTGAAAGACTGAATTTGCTTTCATTTCTGGACCCTGTTCTGTTCTACATGATACCATGAAGCCTTGTTGGTTTCAAAGGGCTGGTGCATGAGCAGGCATATCAGCCATGACATTTCTAGGCCATCGGACAAATCTATACCATTAATTTTGTGGTTTAGGTAACTTCCATGCATATATAAAAGAAACTATGGATGACAGGTTTCAATACTTCTGCATTACATGAGGGATGTATTGTTAATATGTAACAAAGTCATTAGTATAGCAAAAGTATAGCTCATTCTCAGAACTGCAGGTTCACTTGGGTGATCCGCAGTATTTGGAGGTTTTTTCCTCTGTTCCCAAAGCAAACAGGGGAATGTCTTAGTTAGGATTCTCACCTAGTGCTTTGGCTTGAAACAAAGCTTTAAGCATCCATGGAATTAGTGATCTCCACATATAGACCAAATGTAGGTATTTGGACCCTTAAAGGAGTGGTATGTGCAAGTTGCAATAAAAAAAAAAAAAGGAGAGGTGGAGGGGAGATAAATTACTCCAACTACAATAAAGCATCTAAGTACCTGTGGGAGTACAGGTCATCTAGTAATTAACCAACATTACATCAGAAGGTACCAAATCTCACACAAGGCTTTTTTAGGGAATCTGAAATAAAGACCTGAGCTGTTGAACTGTTGAATCGTAGTATCATAGAATGGCCTAGGTTGGAAGGGACTTTTCAGATCTTCAATTCCAATCACTAACCTACTTCTGACAAGAGCCATCACTAAACCACACCTCTGAGCACTGTGTCTGTTGATCTCTTAAACACCTCCAGGGATGGTGCCTCAACCACTACCCTGGGCAGCCTGTTCTGTTTCTGTGGTCAATCAATGCAGGCAATAATCATGCATCTAGATGAGCAGCCCTTTGGTTTTCATACACAAAAGGTTTTTCTCCTTTACTACTCCCCTTCTCTCATATTGTCATTGTGTATACATTCTCAGACTTCAGAGAAAATTTCAGGTGGTGTGACCTCAAAAAGTCTTTTATTCATATAGAACTAAAATGTTTCACAAGAATAGTACTGAGCAGAGGAAATCAGGGGGTTTTTCAGTGTCTTATATTTCCACTCATTCCTGAAGTTCAGAACAGAAAATCTGGATCAGTTCTTAAGCTTCTCTGTGTGTGCAAGACTGTATAATATATTGCACAAGTTACTTTTTAAATACAATTTACTATGCATCATAAATACACTAAAACTCCTACTATATAAATTTATACCTCAAGATTATATAAGAAACCAGTTGGATAAATCACTATATCTTCAAATACTATGCATGAAAGCTATGCATAATAACGAAGAGGTTATATATTGTTTCAACAGAAGGCAAAATTATTTAACTGTTTCTCTTCTGTGGTACAAATATAAAGCAAATCTCAACAAAAAGCATCTGTTACTTCAGAAATTTGGTTCCTTGTAAGGCCTATACGTGATCCATTCACAGCTTTTACAAAAAAGCAGGAAGACAAGTCCAAAATCCTTGCTCCTGGCATGAAATTTTTGAAAAAAATTCATAGACATATTTTTCACTTAATATGCAGCCTTTATATGTAAAATCTGTAAGTATTCTTTTTCAGCTGTTTAAAATGAGAAGATCACAATCTTTATCTGAACCATCAAGAACTGACAGTGATGAAGAAGCATAGATGCAGAAGCTGGGGTTCTGTTTTCATTTGATTTCTGCACTACATAGTGATAAAAAGTGGAGATTCACGGGTCATTAATTATTTCCAGGTGGCAGAAAACCACACTTTGAGGAATCATAACCAGATAAGAAAATGTACAAAAACTGTCAGTAATACTATAAAAAATTTGCTGCTTTGTTTAAAATAATAATAATGTATTTTAATATAATGATTTATTAATATTTATTGGCTTAGAATAATTGTATTAGTAAATTCGAAATTTGAATGCGATAAATATTACAAGTTAATGTTATTGACCTGGAGGCTCAAACCTAGCAACATCTGAAACAACAGCAGTGTTTGTAATTGGTATGAAGCCAGTGCCATCTCCTTGCACTGGAGATCACACAAAGGACGTCTGTCATAGCACATATTCTATAATAAATCTCTCACAGTCATCACAGAGTGAAAATGGCTTTGACATAAGGACATCTCGTGTTTTGGGGTCAGTGATAACAATATTCCTAATCCATAGATCTCAAAAACAATGAAAACAACACAGAACCCCAGACAAAAGAGAATTCTTGTACCTGGGTTTTTTGAGTTTGAACCAAGATAAAGAAGGTCATCTGGCAGCTGGTCAAATCACAGATGTGACAAGTTATAAAAATCAATCCCATCTATATACACTTAGCTTGAGGCTCACCAGCCCCAGCAGTGGTGTAAGCCTCAGCACACAGAGAGGTACCACAACTGGGTAATCAAAAGCTTTGCTCTGGTTTTGCTCTGACAGACCAAGGGCAGGAAGGTTGAGAGTCCTTCCTAGGCAGGTCTGAAAGCATGGGTTGTCAAGGCTTTTATTTTTTTTCCTCTGAAAAAATAAAATCTGTGTCATCAAACAATTTGATCTTTAGAGGTAGGTAAGGTAAAGGACAGGATCTTCTCCCTAGCCCAGAGCAATACAAAAAGGAGTGGTATGCTAAATACACAGCAGTGTTAACAAGACCCCAGTTTCTCCAACAAATAAATCAAGGGCAAAATAGACCAGAAATGCACTTTAATTTGGCTGAGGGGGCAGATACAGGGTTTCAGTTAAAATCCTGCTGAAAAACAGCTTAAATACAGACCTGTTAAGCTCACCAGGTATTAAAGTGACAAACCAGGTATTAAAGTGCTGAAGCTGGCCTACCTGTATGAAGACATGGGACCTGATGAGCATGCTCAGCTAAACCATGTTTGTTCATCATGGGACTGGACAAACCTATGGCCCATGAGCAGCCATAACTTGGACATACCAAGTTTTTAATGTAGATACACATATAATCTGTGTATAGATAGCAATATTTTTTCCCGGATATCCAGGTTATCCTGTTTAAATGCATGTACAACTGTACAGTGCAGCAACATTTCAAGTAGCCAATGATTTATATATGAAAACCAAACTATCAATAATTTTTAGGTGAAGTTGCCCACTCAGAGCCTATGTACTTAAACATAGGCTCTGTAGGTAAGTCAATTCCTTTTGAGGAGAAAAAAAAATAAAGCACCATAAAAGCACATCAAAACCCCACAAAAATATTCTTCTACATATATCTGACTATTTAAAAAGTGGCCTTTTTAGGTTAAATGCATGTAGATTTATAATTAAATGCTCCAATGGTAAAGTCAACTATTTTGTTCCCTTTTCTGTTCTGGCTTTCATGTAATACACCCAGAAGAATTTTATTTTTAAGATCTAAGTTTTTTTAAAACAGGTTTAGAACTTACTACGGATTAGACAAATTTTGGTGTGTACCTCTAGGTGTATATATGCCTATCAGTACATATATTGATTCTATAAGGCTGAATTTTCATCGAGAGCTTATTTTCAGATTGACACCTTGTTCTTTCATATTGTTCCTCCATTTTTATAGCTGCCCCTAAATTCTGGGGAAATTTCAAAACCTGGAATATCAGCTAATGAAACTGAAGTACAAAAAATTGCAACCACATGATTTCTTACCACAGAATACCTCGCTTGGAAGTAGTGGTTTGTAGATTCTCAGGATTATTACATTGAATATGTAATGGTTAATATTTTCCATTCATTGCTAATTAGCCAAGGCGCAGTGCATTGACTATCTCCAGCCTAGTGAGGAACCATGACCCAAAGTCTGGTTGACCTTGGAAGGAATGAAGTTCGAAAATAAAAACCCAGAACTTTCTGTCACATTGTTACAACAGCAATGTGTTTTCTGTCTCAATTGAACTTGGACTAAATCGTGATTTATTCTGAGGAACAGGCTACAGATAACTGGAAAAGTCATCTGGAAACCTTCCTCCCTAAATGATGCCTTTCTGGAAGGTCTTTCCTTCAGAAGTAATTTCTGGAAAACTTCTTGATTAATAAGAGCCTGAGAATAAACTTTTAAAATGATGGCTTTGTTATTGCTTTGGCACAATACTTTAACAACACGGCAAGCTCTGCCAAACTGCAAACACTCTTTCAGGGGGATTATGTCCTTGTTTACATATCCAGCTGCACTGGGGCCGTGTCCGTGGTGGTGCTCAAACAATGTCCCCAGTGGGGGTGCCCATTAGGGGAGGGTATACTAACTGCCATTTACTTTGTCTAAATTGAGTGAGAATTCACAGCGGTCCTCTGATCTTGGGGGGAAAGTGTCAGAACATTGCTCCCTCTGAATCTTGTTTTGTTTAATGTGCATGTTTGGACTGCTCGGGGAAAAAAAAAAAAGTAAAATTGCAGCTTGCAAGATTGCTCAGCAAAACCAGGGTCTGGAGGGAAGTAAGCATAAAGCATAAACGCCCAGCTAAGAGTCATGCCATAAAGCCATTTACATTGCACTCACAAATAAGGATTATGGAGGTTGGTAAAAGTTTATAGAGTGCTCTTCTAAATGAGGCAGAGGACTTCTCTTGGTTTCGTTTCTGCATGACTCTGGAAGAGGCTGGGTTTAACATGTCCAACTGAACCTTCCCACTTCCTTCATGAGAATGTGGATGGTGAATATCTAAATGAAACATGCATGGAGTTGCTTGGGCTTTTTTCTACATGCCTGTAATTTATGTTTAAGGGAAGTAGATAAGTGTTTAAAAGAAGGCAATCAAATCAGTAACTCTATTGCAGAAATATGATAATTTTACAGTACTGTGCTTATAAACTGTTACTGCTTTCATTTTTCAGTTCCTTGCAGTTTTCTACTCTTGAATATGAAAATTTGTAATGGTGAACTTCATTATGTAGCAGACTGAAAATTACTAAGCCAGGGTTGTGGTTCAAAAGCAGTGCAGCTGAAGTGAAGAATTCTGTAGGGAAAAAAAACGGGGATTTTTTTTTTTTATCCTCCAGTAGGTGTTCAAAAATGTATTTAGATTGTTTTTCCTGTTCAAACGTCTGGGTCTGCTCCTTGCCAGCACACATGAAAAGCTTAGATGATTAAGCTGTTTAGGTGATGCAGTGAATTACTCCCAAGGCACAGACATATTCAATTCCCAACTAAACAATGATGAAATATCTTAATGTGTTTTAGATGTTTGTGAATGCTGTTGTCAGCAGCGGACTTGGGATGAAATCCTGACTTTGGTGAAGGGAGCCCTAGCTCTCCCACTGACTTCAGCAGTTTCTCCTTCCCCCACTTCTCCCCTCTGCAATCATTTAATGACTTATCATTAAGACTTGGCTGGAAGATCACCTCCCTACCCCCACTTGTGTCCTCAGTGATTATAAAGGTTTCTTCTGTTCTACATGGGTCTCATAAAAGTTGAAAGGAAAGGGGTCTGGGTTTTTTCTCATCATCCCTGAGAATTGTGCCTCTTTCCTGTAAAGTAATTGGATATTTGACAAGACCTTTCCATTCTAGCAAATTATTTACATGGATCTTATGTCTGGATTGTTCATCTGTCCTCCACTGGGAGGACAATCTCATGTCCTTCCTGAAGGCTTCAAAGAACCTTCAGGAAGACTAGCAAGATATCTTCTGTGAGATTAAGAAGGAATGAGAGTCTGTGTCACCATGGAAGTACAAAAATATGGGGAGTCAGAAGGTGTGAATCACATAGACCCTCTTCTCATTTGAAGAAGTTCATCTCAAGAAGATTCAAATACCATGGTCCCTTTCAAGCAGCCCCAGTTCTCCCCAGAAGCATCAGGTCTTCTGATTACCGATCTCTTGCTCTTGTACACTTCTCAATGTTACCCATATTTTTTTTCACATTGCAGAATTACTGATGCCCAGAGATTAAAAGCCTTTTTGAGTTCTGAGTTTTGAGTACTGGCAATTATTTTTGTGGAATGACTAGGGCTAGATTCTGCTCTTGCTGTCTGTACAACAAGTTTGCAATACAGCCTGCAGACTAACAATATGCCCACCAAGTGAAGTTAGAATTAGTTTATTGTTTCTCCTAGTGTAAATAACTAGTATTTTCTATGCTGCAAGCTAGCATATCCCATCTCCAGTTTGAGATCAGCTCTTAGAACTTTGCAGGTGGTCCACCACAGCTGGGAGTAAGGATTGTGAACATGACTGACTGCAGCAGTGTAAGATAAATAAGATATTGACAGACTTGATTCAGAATGGAAGTATTCATGGAAATCCCTTAGGATTCCGCTGATGGTTTATGAGATTAAATCCTCACTGGCAGGGGAAAAAAAGAAAAAAAATTGTGTATAGCAAGACAATTTAGAGATTAATTGCTGATAGTGTGATAATTGACAGTAGAAAATAAATAGTTTGGACTATATCTTCCTGTTTGCCTCACTAACTACAGGAAAACTTTCTAAAAATGTATAATATCCAAGGACATGGCATTTTACTGGGGTTTTATCACTCAGCTAAATCCAGGCTTACTCTTCTAAACTCAACAACTCTACTGACTCCCTGATCGTGAAGACTGAACTCATTTAAGGATCCACTCACTACAAAACTTACATTTTACAGTCTCTGGCAACAGTGTGTTGATCACATGCTGCATGTGGCTATGAAGCCCCTATCCAGTCAACAAAACTCATCTTCCAGAGGCAAAGTCATAGAATTGCCCAGGTTGGAAGGAATATTTCAGATCATTGAGTCCAACCTTCAAACCAGATACCTCTGTCTTAAATATCTCCAATAAAGGTGTCATAGCATCTTCCCTGGGCAGCCTATTTGACTGCTTGATCATTCTTTCATGTCAGAATTTTTCCTAACATTCAGAATAACCCTCCATTTGCACTTTCAGTCTCGGTGGATGCTAGAAAATATTTTGTTCTCTGCAAGAGTGGTTTGAGATCCTGTATGTTTGTATACAATAAGGAAAATTTTAAAATGCTGTCTGCCTAGAATGTGAACCCAAGTGATTTTCATATATTTAAGCTTCCTGGTGCATATGGCCTCAGGCCCCTGTTTGCACTGCTTGCATTCACTCATTTTCTATCCTTAAAAAAGGCGAAGGAGACCATTCATCCACCGCTGACTCACCAGCAGAAAGTGCTATAATTCACTGAAAACTCTACCCAGAACTGGTATTTAAACAAAAATAAATAGAATACAACTGAAAGAAAAAAAATCTGACTATTGAGCTGCCTTCTTCTACTTTAGTAGGTGCATGAGTCTTTAGAGGGAGTTTTAAGCATAGATATTAAATTGATGGGAGCTTTAATAAATGGAATGTTTGGTTCTCCTCTATTTGGACTGTGTTTTTGCCAGCAGTCCTTCAAGATACTCCTGAAAGTGATGGAAAATGTGTGCTCCTACCATTTGCAAAGAGGACACACTAGTAACCACCAACCTGCTTGACCAGTTGGATAAAAGGGTGTTGCACAGGAGCTGTCAAACTACAGAGGGTAGCGTTGTGCTTAGGGTTGTGCTTAAAATTGTTAATATGGCCCACTGCAAGAAAACCCTCTTCCTCTATTCCTGACTCATTTCCTTGACATTCTTTCAGCATTTTAGGCTTTATCAGATTGATGCCAGTCTACTATTCAGCCACAGACAATGTGAACTGAACCAAAATAAAGAAAATAGAATTAATTCATTTCACCTAGTAGTACCAGGAATCCTTCTGACCAGACTGCGTCAGGGGCAGATGGGTAATACTAATTGGAGTGGGACAATTTCTTTCCCCTGTGCACCCCAGTAAATCTGCTGATGTCCACAGAAAGTTTGTGAGGGATTGGTTGACTTCGCACATGGAGAACCATATTTTGGCAGGTACCCTCCACTGCAAATATTAGTAGTTGAACTTCTAACTACACAATTGCATGTATAATTCAGGCAGGTGCATGTATAATTCAGGGGAGTTTGCTATCCAAGAGACTTTCTAATTTTTTCCTTCCCTGTGGTGTTCATGAGCACAAAATTATGGACACTTATTATTATTGTTATTATTTTTGGTGGTGAAAAATGCGCTGCAAGGAAAGGCTGTTGGGATGAAGCCCATCTGAAAATCTGTTCTCTAATATTTCAGAATACAAATGTAGACATTAATGTAGTGCTCTGTTTTCAAACCTTGGAGCTGATTCACTGGCACATTACACCAATACAATATCAATCATGTTGTGCTGATACATAGCTGGATTAACCCAGAGGTGAATGAAGCTTATTGTTTGCAAGTGACACTTGCCAAAGCAAAAACTATCCATTAAGAAAAAAATATCCTTACCCCCTC
This sequence comes from Turnix velox, assembly GCA_013400935.1. Lineage (NCBI taxonomy): Eukaryota > Metazoa > Chordata > Aves > Charadriiformes > Turnicidae > Turnix > Turnix velox. The sequence goes on along the minus strand of VZTY01028800.1, from coordinate 5,611 downwards.
TATGGAAATTTGGAGTTTTTATTGGCTAAAATGTGAATAAAAAATACGTTAGACTGCATTTCTATATCCCTTTGTCTTTACAGCATAAAATTTCCAGAATATGATGAAGAATTTATACAAGTCCTAGCCAGGTCATAATTTAGCATAAAATAAAACAAGACTTTTAATCCTGTGGAAAAAAAATGAGAATGGTAGAACTATCAAACTATGTGTGCAATTTCCTTGTGCTCAAATTGCATTTTCTCCCTTCAGTGTTATACGGAACAGGGTCTTGCCCTCTAGATTAGAGACTTTTGCATTAGAGGAAACTAGGTTATGTCTTCCTCTGTCAGAGATAGAAATTATGAGCTGAAGTGCATTTTAGCCAGTCACTCTGAAAAATGTTAGCCCAAGGGGGTAATAATTAGAACTGTTTTTGTCAGGTGATTGCATCTTAAGCAGTGGTGTGTCTGAGAATCTAGCTGAGGGGTTTAATATAAATATAAATATTTTTTTCAGTTAGCACTGTTGCCAGGATTTTTTCCTTCCAGTTTTTTCTTTTTTATTTATTTCAAAAGTAAGCACTTTTCAGAAATTATCTACTAAAATTTAATACTGCTTAGCACTACGGTGAACTGATAATATTATTTCCTTCAGAAGCCAATAATTCAGTGAAGTCTATGAAGTTCATATGTACAGTGATAAAATAGCACAATATTTCTTATACTCTCCAGCATATATGCATAGAAAATACATGTAAATAAACAGCATCTTACAATTTTTTTTCTTTAAAAACATAAAATACACCCAATTTCAAGTCATGGTCTTAATACACTGTAAGAAAAGAAGTATCAAGCAAGAAGCTAACAGAATTAACATTGTAATATAAATACTTGTGCCTTGTCCTTTGGAAATTACACTCTTCATCCCTTGACGATGGGAGAAGCATGACCAAATTTGGGAGGTGGGTGGTGTTTCTAGCACCAAGTTCAAGTTTGAAGTCTTTTACTGGTGCTGAAGCCAGATGCTGCTTTTTCTTATGGGCAGGAGCATACAGTCACATAGAGTAACATTCAGGGCTGAAGGCTAGCCACACTCACCACAAAACCCCCCATGCATAGCAAGGACCAGGATCAACTTCATTTATTTTATTAAGCATTTACATAAAGATGGAAATGCTTTTATTGATGACAAATGCTTTGTACTTGTTCTAATAAAACCTCTCCTCTTTGATTACCAAACTTCCTCCTGAATAATTCATTTGCTTTCCTTTTTTTCCATCTTGTGGATATTTAAGAAGTTGAGCAGATGTGAAGACAGCTCCTAGGCTGAAACTGGTAGATCTGGTAAGAAGGGATTTAATGGTATCACTGGCTCCGAAACAGGCTCCAAATATTGCTCATTGGTTCTTGAAGTGGGATTAACTCAGACTACCGTGGACAAAAACCAAATCCAAAAACATGGCCCATAGGTTTTATCACTTGAGAAATTCCAATACTACAGACCCATCCCAGGCAAACTTTACAGTTCCATCTTGCAGAAGTAACAGGGAAATTCCTTTGCTCAATGTAAAAGGAATCATAACTTTTTTTGCCAAGATTATAAAAACTGAAGAGTAAGTAATCAAAATTCATACAGGAGATCTGATATATGGATCAGATCTGTATATTTCAGTGTATTTGCCTGTTCTGCCTGCACAGTTCAATCCTCAGTAAAATACATGGACGAATTCTTTTCAGCATTACTCCTGAGAACAGTCCCATCATTTCCAATAGGTTTCTTGCTTACTTAGAAAGACCAGGATTTGCCTTTGTGTCATTTCTATAGGCAGGTAAAGGTTTTTCTGCATAAAGTTCAATTAATTATGTTCTCAGTGTACATGCAAAAGCATTTCTTTTATATTTATTATTTATTCAGAGGCAGCATTATAAATTGTTGTTTCTGAATCATTAACAGACTAGCTAAATTAAATCTATACTTAAATATGCATATGCAATCTATTTGTTAAATGTATACAAATATAAATATATTTGATATTAAAAGTAAGCAAAATATCCAGTCCTGGAAATTGTGCAAATACTTACTTAGCTTCACATTAAAAAAAAAAATTCAATGCCTTAATGCATCCTCCTTCTAAAGCCTTTATTAGCTCAGGTTTATAAATCTGCTTCTTCTTACCAAGACATAGAGACAATTTAAATATGAATGCCTTTCCTTCCTTTATTCTTTTTTTTTTTTATAAATAAGTGCTATAATAGACTTACCAAGGTTAATATTTGTCCTTGCACCTCCAATGAATCCATGGTAAGAATGTTTTTTATTGCTCTGCCATAGCTAAAATTGCTTAGTCCATGCTATCTATAGGACACATCATTTTTCAAACTAAAACTTCCAAGATTCATCAGAAAAGAGCATATCACTCCTGAGGAAAAGTGAACGAGTATTAAAATACAGGGAATATATGCGAAACCACCCTTAAATAAACAACCTCACATTTTGTAAAAGACAATGAATCCTTTTTTCAGGTAATTATAAAAAATAATGCAACCATAGTTCTGCTGAAAGCTTATGTGTTTCTTTCTGTTAACTGCAACCCATTTTAATTCTTTTCATTAATGTATATGCATGGACATAGCTGTTGAAAAAGATCGGATACGCAGTGAATAGTGACTACAAGAAACAAAATCAAAACAAAAAGGGAAAATGCAACCATCACACTCCATGCTGATGTGAATAAGGGAGCAAAGCTTCCATGGCAGGGAGGTTGGAACTAGATGATCTTTAAGGTCCCTTCCAACCCAAAATATTCAATGATTCTATAATTCTGTGCTCTAGGGAATGTTAACTTCCAGCAAAGGATCACTAACATGTGGAATCTTCAAATGCTCTATCTATTTCCTCCTTCCCTTTTACTCTCTCCTGATGAGACCACATCTAGAGTATTGTGTCCAGTTATGGGGCCCCCAGTTCAAGAAGGACAGGGAACTGCTTGAGAGAGTCCAACATAGAGCCACAAAAATTATTAAGGGATTGGACCATCTCTCTCACAAGGAATGGGGGAGGGAGCTGGGTCTCTTTACCTTGGAGAAGAGGAAACTGAGGGGTGACCTCATTAATGTCTATAAATATGTAGAGGGTGAG
>VZTY01028792.1:0-10681 GCA_013400935.1 Turnix velox | reverse complement strand
TCCTCTGGACCTGCTCCAACAACTCAATGTCCTTCTTCTGTTGAGGGCTCCAGAACTGGACACAGTAACTCCAGTTGGGGTCTCACCAGAGCCCAGTAGAGGGGCAAAATCCACTCCCTTGACCTTCTGGCCACACTTCTCTTGATGCAGCCCAGGACTGGGTTGGCTTCTGGGCTGCAAGCACACACTGCTGGCTCATGTTGAGTTTCTCATCCACTGACACCCCCAAATCCTTCTTTTCAGAGCTGCTCTCAAGCCACTCTCCACCCAGCCTGTGTCTGTGCTTGGGGGTGCTGGTGTAGTGGGAGGTGTCCCTGCCCATGGCAGGGGGTTGGAACTGGATGATCTTGAAGTTCTCTTCCTACTCAAACCATTCTATGAGTCCATGTGTCAGGTGCATTTGGGGTACTCTGTAAATCCCAGTTAACCTGGAACCAGTGGTAAAAGGGTGAGGACAAATTAGGATAAAAGGAGGCTCTGCCCTCCAGCAGTTTGACTCTCCCTTTATTCCAGTGAAGTGAACTCATGGTCATGATTGTCCTGTCTCCTATGGAAACACAGCCCCCTCAGGTGAAAGGAATTTCCAGATCTTCTTCCTCCCCAGCAGTAAAGAGCATGGTGTCCATTTCCCAGTCCCTTCCCGAGTCCCCTTCCCAGAGACACCAGCAGCAAACGCACCAAAACTCCCCAAAACTGGCAAAAAACCCAAGGCTCTTTGAACAGCCCCGTGTCCACACCTTGCACACCCGGCTGGGTCAAGGGCAGGCTGGAGACAGGACGAAGAACCTTGTCTGGGTGAGGGCAGAGATGCTTTTGGGATCTGAAAACTAATTTGCCCACGAGGGTCCTGATGGGAGGGGTGGAGCTGGCCCGGACAGGGGTGTAGGGGGATGGGAAGAGGAAATGGGAAGGAGGAAGTTAGGGGGGAGAAAGAAGAGAAAGTAGGTCCTGGAACATCCTCTCTTAGCAACTCTACCCGTACAGCCGCAGTCCACACCGTGATGACGAACAAATGGCGAGGAATCAACCCTTTCTGCCCCAGCCCCTGCAGCAGGAGCCCAGGAGATCACAGAATCCTCTGGACCTGCTCCAACAGCTCAATGTCCTTCTCCTGTTGAGGGCTCCAGAACTGGACACAGTAACTCCAGTTGGGGTCTCACCAGAGCCCAGTAGAGGGGCAAAATCCCCTCCCTTGCCCTGCTGGTCACACTGCTCTTGATGCAGCCCAGGACTGAGTTGGCTTCTGTGCCAAAAGTCCTACCCCAGCCTTTCTGTAGCCCCCATCAGGTATTGAGAAGCTCCTCTGAGGTTCCCCCCTGTGCCTTCTCTTCTCCTCCAGGCTTAACAGCCCCAGCTCCTTCAGCTTGTAGCCCCTTGGCCACAAGCAAGCCACCTCCTGAAGCCCAGCATGAACAGTCACCAAGAGACAGCAAACGCTGAGTGCAAAACCATGGTCTTTTATTAGAAATCTCCTCGTATAAAAATGATCATGCTCTACACAGTCATTGAATAATTCATAAACATCCAGGCACTGAACTTTGTCGGGGTTGGTTTTTTTTTGGGGGTGCTTTTTGTTTTTTTGACTGGTCAGTACATAAAGCAGACATATTTCAATCCATATGGTCATCACATACATTAATTAACCACCTATAGAAATCAGCACTTTGAACACAGTCTAGGTTTTATTGTATTTTATTTTGTTGTCTTTTTTTTTCTTTTTTTTATTTAAATTTTATGCATTTTTATTTTTGCTTTTCCTTTTTGCAACATAGAGAATTTGGTAGGATAGAGGAGAGAGAGTGAAGAAGGGACTGAGGAAGTCAGGAATGAAAGAAAATGAAGGATTAAACAAAAAAAAAATTAAGAAGGGGGGGGGTGGAAACAGAAGGTTCTGCACAACCACAAACAATCTCACAAATTCCAGAGAAGGGGGGAAAGTTGGGTCTCTTCTTTTTTTTGTTGTTTGTTTGCCAAGATACAGGAAAAAGGAAAAAAAAAAGAAAAACAAATATTTGCCAAAGTCCCACTCCTGCTCAACCCTTCCTCCGTGGGGAGTCACGCTGGTGGGGTGGTCTGTGCTCTGGTTTTATTCTTTATTTCTTTTTGCTGCTGTTGATCATCATCTTCCCCAGGAAGCCAGGAGCTTGTGAGTGTCCTCCCCTCCACTGTCATCTCCACATCCATCCTATCCTGCTCCCCAGTGTGGAGCAATGTGTTTCTTCTCCCTCGTGGAGTCCATGGTCTTTCTCTCTGCCAGGCTGGAGCTAAATGGCATGGTTGCTGTAGCTGACGTAGGTCTGTTTGGTGGCCAGTGCTGGAAAGAGAGAGACAAGCCCCACATATAGCCCTAAGGAAGCCCACCTTCCCTTTCTGGACCCTACCCCTCACCCTGACCCAAGTATCATGCTGGGAGGTGATGGTTAGGATGGGACATTAGGTTTGCCCAACAAGTCCAGGCACTCAGGATCATTCCCTGCAAGGGCACTGAGCCATGGCAGAGGGGCTGAGCCCCACAGCTCCCCTTGGGGGCTCTTTTAGAATCATAGAATGGTTTGGGTTGGAAAGGACCTTAGAGATCATCTAGTTCCAACCCCCCTGCCATGGGCAAAGACACCTCCCACTACACCAGGTTGCTCAGTGCCTCATCTTTAAACACCTCCAGGGATTGAGGGGGCATCCACAACCTCTCTGGGCAACCTCTTCCAGTGTTTCACCACCCTCACAGCAAAGATCTTCTTTCTTATATCTAGCTTGAAATACGAACACCTTCCAGCCAAGAACAGGGATGGACAGCAGAGCCCAAGACACTGTGAGCACCACATTCCTGAGGGAATGCCCAGGAGCTCTCCCTCACTGACAAATGAAACTCACTGCACATTTCCACTGGAATTCCCAGATAACAATTAGATAAGCCATAAGAAATTGGAGCTGACAAAGCTATTTGTTAGCCTCGGTGTTTTCCTGGCCAATCTGCCCATATCAAAACCCTGTGAATTATTTATTCTGTTGTTTATTTAAGGAGACGTGACCCTCCAGTGACAAGAGTGAAATATGCCTCCTCTGCCCTGCAGTAACAAACCCACCCTCCCTCCTGCCCCCAGCACTGATGCCATACTCAGCACCTCACCTTGGAACTCCTTGGGAATGTCCTTCCAGACCCTCATTCCCCATGGGAGGCACATCAGAGCTGGAGATGCAGCAGAGACTCAGCTCTCCTGCTCCTGCCACCAACCATCCTCAGAGGGACATCCTGCTGCGAGTCCCACAGGGAAAAGGATGCTCAAAGCATCAGAGAAAAATGGGAATGTTGGGGATCAGGTTCTGTATTAGGTGCTGGCTGCACCTGGGACTCTGAGCCCTGCTGTAAAGGGTGTTTCATGGAATCACAGAATGTCAGGGATTGGAAGGGACCTCAAGAGATCATCTAGTCCCATCCCCCTGCCAGAGCAGGGACACCCAGATCAGGTCACACAGGAAGGTGTCCAGGTGGGATTTGAATGTCTCCAGAGAAGGAGACCCCACACCCTCTCTGGGCAGTCTGGGACACTCTTCTCTCACCCTCACCCTCACAAAGTTTTCTCTCCTATTTCTGTCGATTCTCCTGTGTTCCAGCTGCACCCATTGCCCCCTGTCCTACCATTGGAGGTCACTGAGAAGATCCTGGCTCCATCCTCCTGACACTCACCCTTTACAGCTCTTTGTGCTGTGGCCAGGAGCTGCCTGTGGCTAGAGGGGTGAGAGGACACACACACTAATGCTGCTGCAGCATCACAGCCTGTGGCACTGATACCATGTAGGGGGTCTTCCCCCTATGACTCCAGCAAGACCTTACCATGGGGAACAACTAGCCTTGCATGGAGTATCTCCTGCATGGACAAAAGAAGGGTGTCAGAGGGACTCTGCCCACTACCAGGTTGGGGTAGGACTAAACAGAGCTGCCACAGAAGCTGACAAAAGCCACCTCCAGCATGTGTGGGGTGGGGTCTACCCTTCACAATGCAAACAGGGACTGCCTACAGTGAGACACCAATACAGAGTGACCACCAGGCAGAGCCATCACACAGAGCTGTGAGGATGCAGAGGTTCTGCAGAGATGCCAAGGCAGGGAAGAGCAAGTGTGGGATTACACACAGTCGTGGTTTTCCATGGAGATGCTGTTTGGCCTCCATCCCACTGAGGCTGGAACCCAGAAACTCTGCTGGTACATGAGGAAAATTTGCATTTCTGTGAGGTTTTCTACAGACTTTGCCAAAATAGGAGTTCCCTTCTCCAAAGACCCCAGCAGCATTGGCTCCAACCACTTCTTCCTCCCACAAGGCTCCAGTTTTGGAAACCCAGATGCAGAACAGGCATGTACCCACTGTCCCAGCACTTCCTGAGCTCTCAGTCTGTCTTTCCAGGGCAGATGGATGCCCCTGTCCCTGTGCCAGCCTTAGCTCCAGCTTGGACCCTTGAGCAGCTGCCAAACACCTTCCTCATCATCTCCATGCTCTCAGGATTGGGCTGACATTAGGATCCTTTTCCAAGTATTCATGAAGATTTCCATGAGTCCCAGCTGGCATCTTTCCCAGCATCAGCATGAGCGTGTCTCCAGCCTATTTCCCACCCCAGCCACCCAACAGCATTTCCCAGAAATGGGCCTGTCAAGAGATGGGAACACCAGGAACAATCCCTATCAGAGGGAGGCAGGACCCACTGGCTTTCCAGTGATGCAAAATAACTTTTCTTGGGTTAAATGATGGAAGGGGTCATCTCCTCAGTGGTGTCCCCACAGTGAGAGCCCAGAATCCCTGAAGCTGGAGCACAGATCCTTGGAGCACACCTCCCTCCTCAGGGTGCTTCGGGCATGGCGGGGAGCAGAGTGGCCCCAGCCTGTGGGATACAGCTCTTCCCACTCCGCTTGGGGATGGTGGGCCAAGCCATGGGGCAGGAGGAAGCTGAAATGTCCCATTGCCAAGTAGCAGTGCTGTGCCTATGGATGACATCATGGCTATGTCCCACCAGCAAGCCAAAGCTTTGGGTTTCCCAGCATCCCAGAATATCAGGGATTGGAAGGGACCTCAAAAGATCATCTAGTCCAATTCCCCTGCCAGATCAGGAACATCTAGACCAGGTCACACAGGAAGGCATCCAGGTGGGGTTTGAATGTCTCCAGAGAAGGAGACCCCACACCCTCTCTGGGCAGCCTGGGACACTCTTCTCTCACCCTCACCCTCACAAAGTTTTTTCACCAGTATATTCGGAACCTCCTGTGTTCCAGCTTGTACCCATTGCCCCTTGTCCTGTCATTGGAAGTCACTGAGAAGAGCCTGGCTCCATCCTCCTGACACTCACCCATTCCATATTTATATACAGGAATGAGGTCACCCCTCAGTCTCTTCTCCAAGCTGAAGACACACAGCTCCCTCAGCCTTTCCTCATAAGGGAGGAAATAATCCCTTCATCAACTTCATGTCTCTGCACTGTACCCTCTCCAGCAGTTCCCTGTCCTTCTTCAGCTGAGGGCCCCTGAACTGGACACAACAGTCCAGCTGTCGTGTCACCAGGGCAGAGCAGAGGGGGAGGAGAACCTCTCTCCACCTACTGATCACAACCCTTCTAATACACTCCAGGATGCCATTGGCCTTCTCGGCCACAAGGACACATTGCTGGCTTATGGTCACCCTGCTGCCCACCAGGACCCCCAGGTCCCTTTCCCCTCCACTGCTGTCTATCAGGTCATCCCCCAGTTTATACTGATCCATGGGGTTGTTCTTGCCCAAATGCCCCTGTTAAATTCCATTACATTCCTCCCTGCCCGACTCTCCAGCCTGCCCAGGTCTCTCTGGATTGGCAGCACAGCCTTCTGGCAGTTCCACATGAACCCCCTGGGGAGCCACATTACCTTGTGTTTCCAGGTTTTCACAGAGCTCTGATTTGGCCTCTCCATTGGGGCGGAAACCTCCCTTCTGAGAGAACTTGTTGGTCATGGTGGCCGCTGTCACCACCGCCTTCAGGCTCCGCTTGCGCTTGGGGACGTTCTGCTCCGGGTGGAAGAGGATGATGTACACCTTGGGCATGTAGAGCATGCCCAGGGACACTGAGGCACTCAGGCTCACTGAGATGGTGAGCGTGGTGGTCTGGATGTACATCTGCAAGACACAAGGGTGTGAACTGAAACCCCACCACAACTCTGAAGGGTACAGAAAGATTCAGCTGGGAAAGGAGGAGAGGAAATGGGGGAAGGTAGAAATGTTTGGGTTGGGAGGAGGGCTGGGAATGTTGGAAGTATCAGATCTTAAACAACAAACCCAACTTGCTGCATGGACCAGGATATATCTGGAGAAGCCTCCATCTCATTTTTGCTGCTGCCCCACTTGCAGACTCAGGGAGGCTGTGCCAGGGCCCCAAAACAGAATCATAGAATAGTTTGGGTTGGAAGGGAACTTAAAAATCATCTAGTTCCAACCCCCCTGCCATGGGCAGGGAAACCTCCCACCACACCAGGTTGCTCAGTGCCTCATCCAGCCTGGCCTTAAACACCTCCAGGGATTGAGGGGGCATCCACAGCCTCTCTGGGCAACCTCTTCCTGTGTCAAACTACCCTAACCATAAAGAATTTCTTTCTTATATGCAGCATGAATCTCCGCTCTTCCAATTTACATCCATTATTCCTAGTCTTTCCATCACACATCCTATTCAAAAGTCCTACCCCAGCCTTTCTGTAGTCCCCTTAAGGTATTGAGAAGCTCCTCTGAGGTCTCCCCTGAGCCTTCTCTTCTCCAGGCTGAACAACCCCAACTCCTTCAGCCTGTTTTCATAAGGCAGTTGCTCCAGCCCTCTCATTATCTTTGTGGCCTCCTCTGGACCTGCTCCAACAGCTCAATGTCCTTCTTCTGCTGAGGGCTCCAGAACTGGACACAGTAACTCCAGTTGGGGCCTCACCAGAGCCCAGTAGAGGGTCAAAATCACCTCTCTTGACCTGCTGGTCACACTTCTCTTGATGCAAAATCTTCTCAAAATGCATGTCAGGGCACTGGCACAGCCTCCCCGTGTACCCAACCCTCCCAACACCCTGACTCTGAAACATCACAGTGACAGAGTCCACAGCTCTGTTCTTCTCCACCTCTCCTCCCCAGCACACACCACCAAGCACAGGCAGCAGCTCTGATGTCACCTACAGTGACGAGCACAGCAAGGACACCCAGTGCCCAGCCTGGGGCACCCCCTGATCCCCAATCTCCCTTCAGCAGGTAATTCCCACTCCCCAGCTGGGTCCCAGAGCCGTTGTCATGTCAGTCACATCTTACACCCCAGCGTTGCCTTTCTGCAGTCAAAACTAATTTCACGCTCACTGTCCAGGACTAACAGTGACAGATGTTTTGCAAAATGAAAGCCCATTAATCTGACTGTAGAATAATCCATTTTTCTATGGAAAGCATTTGGCAGGCTCCTCGCCAGCCAGGGGCATCTGAAGCAGGTGGCAATGGGAGGTAAAGACACCCCTCATCCCTCCTTCTACCCATCCCCATCTCTGGATGGCAGGCAGGCAGGCAAACCCCTCTGTGAGCATCCCATATCCATCAGCATCCCTGCTCCTAGCACAGAGCTCTGACCTCTCCAGCATCACCTCCCCTCACAGATCTGGTTCTTTAGGTCCTTTTTTCCTTCTCCAGCTGTGCTCAGACACACTGCTGGAGGTTGTTCACAAGGTTTTAGGAGGCTTAAGGCAGTTCCTGAGCTTCATCCCATGGCTCTGTCACAGCAAGGTGCCCAGGGTTTCTTCTGGAGGCATTTTCCAAGTGGAAGCCTGGGGAAGGTGGCCAAATCTGGAGGAGCCAGGGGAAACCTGACAACATCAGAGGGGCAGCAGCTCCCTACATCCCCACACTTAACCTGGGGGCTCACTTTATGGCATCAGTAGAGCAAAAAGGTGACCAGGAAGAGAAGATGAGCAAGGGATCTCCTCATGGCTCCCTGGGGAGAAGAGGTAAAGAAGCAGCTCCAAGCCAGGGCTGCCATCCCAGACCAGGACCCACAGGTCCCAGAGACATTTCACCCCCTTCTCCTCCTTCAGAAACACACCTGCATGCTCAAAAAACCATTTCAACTCAACCTAAAAGAAAAGAAACCAAAAGAAAGACAAAACCAAAAAAAGCCAACAAAAAAAGAAAACAACAGAGCTTGCTCTGAGTCAACAGGAAAGTTTTGTTTGTCCCCAGAATAAAACCTATTGCTGTCACATGCTCTGGTTTGTTTGTTCCACCTCCCCTCTCTCTACATGCACGCAGTCAATCTTGGCAGTTTTTGGAAATAAAAATGTCATTTCATCAAGGAAAGTCAAAACATATCTCCGAGCCAGAATATCTGCTCTTTTTTTTTTTTTTTCCTTTCTTTTTTTCTTTTTTTTTTTCCCTCCCTCTGAAACTCTTCTGACTTTGCCACGACTGAGGGAATGACACCAACTCCAGGAAGCTTAGAATCATGGAATGGTTTGGGTTGAAAGGGAGCTCAGAGATCATTTAGTTCCAACCCCCCTGCCATGGGTAGGACACCTCCCACTACATCCTCATCCAGCCTGGCCTTAAACACTTCCAGGGAGGGGGCAACTACAACCCCAAGTCCAGAGTCTGGCACAACCCTGCTTGGCAGCAGTGTGACACTCCATGGGACACAGTGGAGACTCTGTAGTCCTTCAGCCCCCAGCTCTGCCACTAACCCATCCTCCTGCTCCTCAACAGCCAGCCCATCCTCCTGCTCTTTACCAGATGCCTTTTCAATCCAACATTTTCCATCTTTCCTGCCTCTGCAGTGACTCCCATCCATGTCTCAGGACTTGGGGGTGTTTCAGCAAAGAGGGAAAGAGCAGCTTGAGCTGGAGCTCAGACAAGACAGATCCAGATAACTTCCTCCTCCATCTTGGGCCAGGGCTCCATCTCCCAGCCTTCCCCCATCTCTTTGTCCTCCTCAAACTTGTGCTGCTGTTTTGTGATCTCACAGAGCCACCTTCACCCTAATGATGACGACTAAGGTCTATTCCAACCCAAACCATTCTATGATCCTGATGATCCATTAGCCAGAAACAGCCCTGTTTTCTGCAGAGACCTCAATAGCAAATCCCTTTTTCATCTCCAAGAGAAATATTTTTAGCCTGGAGCCTAACCCCAGCCATGAATGAAGCATGGAACAGTTATTAACCTTTTGCCACATCAAAGAAAACATTTCTCACTATTTTTGTTGCTGCTTTCTTCATTGGTTGCCAACCCAGAGGAGCCCATTTTGCTCCTTCATTGATGACACTTGAGCTTCCTCCAGGGCCCTTTGTGGTTCCATTAGAAGCTACAGCTCCAGGTTCTGCAGCAGAGTGGCATCAAGGACTAAGGCTCAGGATAATGATGCTGCATCAAAGGATTTCAGCAGCCCAAAATGCCCCAGCAGATGTCCCTGAGCCCAACACCAGGCTCAGCTTTTACTCTGCTATTAATTAAAATAATAGAATTATAGAATAGTTTGGGTTGGAAGGGACCTTCAAGATCATCCAGTTCCAACCCCCCAGCCATGGCCAGGGACAACTCCCACTCAATGCCTCATGCTCAGTGCCTCATCCAGCCTGACCTCAAACACCTCCAGGTGTAGAGGGGGCATCCACAGTCTCTCTGGGCAACCTCTTCCACTGTCTCACCACCCTCACAGCAAAAAATTTCTTTGCAATACCTAGACTGAATTTCCCCTCTCCCAATTTACATCCATTATTCCTAGTCCTGCCATCCTGGACTCTATTCAAAAGTCCTACCCCAGGCTTTCTGTAGCCCCCTTCAGGTTTTGAGAAGCTCCTCTGAGGTTCCCCCTGAGCCTTCCATTCTCCAGGCAAGCCCCTCCTCGGAATCCAAGTCTGGCCCCAGTTATGACAAATTTTTCACATCCATGGGTGGCCAAGGAAGGGAAAACTTTCCCAAACTACTGGCTGGTGCTTCTCATTTCTTCTTCTCTCCTTCTTTTCCCCGTCAGAAAGCAAATGTGATAAACAGAGAGAGCCAGACAATGACACCGCTGTTCAGCTGCCGCCTTATCAGTGCAGGAAATTGTCTCTTTCTTTAGATCCTCTGTTATTGCTATTTCTGCAATCCGCTGGGACCAGCAGGGATAAGAGGTTCTTTTGAGAAAAGGCTTGGGGGACTTGTTATAATAATATGCCACCTCCATGCAAAGTTGTAGGCACGAGGTAAAAGAAAAGAAATGGAGATTTTTATCCAACACATCCAGACCACCAAGTTCCCTCGGCTGCAGGACTCCCATGGGTGGTGTTTGGAGCTGTGGGGCTGCCCCACAGCATCCTTAGGACTCCAGCGGTGCTCCATGGGGAGAAGAAGGGCCTGGACAATGTTCCTGGCTTTTCTTTTCCCAGGAGCCAAGTGGGGCTTCAGTCCTGGTAGCGATGAGACAAAGAGAGGGGATCCACAAAGATCTGGGGATGCTCTGTTGGGATGCTCTGCTCTGATCCCAGGTGGCACCAGCTCCACCACAGGGTGATGCCAATGCCAACACTCCCAGTTTTCAGCCCAAGGAGATGCTGAGAGCCAGATCCTCTGCATGGTGTTACACAACCACCATGTCTAATCCACCTTTAGGATTTTTTTCTCCCCAGCCTCAACCAGCAACCTCTTTTCTGTGAGAGAGTCCAATGAAGGGATTGCAGCATCTC
>VZTY01028782.1:0-16768 GCA_013400935.1 Turnix velox | reverse complement strand
TGCACAAGTCCAGGCAGATGATGATAACTGATGATGATGACTGATGACTGATAACAGCTGCTTAGGATGAAGCTCACAAAACAAACACAAATTACCTGCTTAGCCTTCCAAGTGGACTGAAATCTCAGCTGCCTGCCAGCAAAACTACTAGAGGACCACTTCATCAGCAACCACCAACCAGTTAATCAGCCCATAGGTTTGATATAAGTCCCCAGATTCATAACCTGCCTGAACTCTGACTGTTTGCAATTTGTCCAGTGACCCACTTAGCATCTCCAAGAGACCCATTGGCCTGCCTACCCCTGGCACATTCCTCCATCCACTAATCACTGTCTTCGATGGACCTTTCAGCTGAACTGTTTTGTCCAACAGGAATATATTATTCAGATGCAGCTCCCATTATCCAGGGGTCTAAAAATCAATCACTGCTGCAAAAGAGACACTCACTGGCTTCAGGACATGTTCTACACAGGTTGTTTGGGGACAGCTGCTAAGGAAGAAGCAATGTGAAGGATAGGTTGAGAGAAGGGATTTTTTTTTTAATGTTGCTGTTTCATAGTGTGGGGACTGCCACATTACAACTTTAATAACCATCCCGTACCTTAGGTACAAAGTGCCTTGGGCTTGCAATGGCAGTTGGTTATATTTATATCACTGATAGTCAAACACATTTAACATCCATATTGCTAGAAACAGGGAGACCTTCAGAGCAATCTGAAAAGCAGGGGAAAATGCTACTACCCTTAGCACATACGTACTTAGCACCCCACCACCACCCAGTATCCACAGATTTTAACCTGAGCAGACAAAAGCCAAAGGCAATGAGTATGGGCGCAAAAATGGGGGGAAAAAATGAAAATTAATAGGTGAAATTGGGTGGCCAGTACCAAGTAACTCAGTACCAAGTTACTGAGTGCCAAAAAATCTAAAATCAACTGAGTATGCAAGCTGGGATTGGAAGCCAGGTGTGGAAACATTTGAACGCAATACCATTACTCACTAAGAAATTCAAAATAAACTATTCAAAATTCTTATTTGTTCTAGAAAAACTACTCCACTTTAATATCTAGAGAAAGAAAGCTGAAGTAGCAGAAAATTGAAACTGATCCTCACTGCATTTAGTACTTTCCGAGTTCTAGTTATGAAATCAAACAGGAGGCTATGACAGAATGGGGATTACATGCTTTTAAGTCATGCCTCTCATATGCTTGAAGTGATTTATGTGAATACTAGGCAATGAAGTCCACATACTTACTTAGAACTGCGCACCTTCCAAAAGAGCATAATTAAGTAATAGAAATTCAACTTAGGTAGAGTTTTTAATTTCCTGGGGCAACCCCTGAACAAGAATGCTCCTCTGAAGACAAGAAATTGGATTAGGACATTTACTGGAAGCAGTGGATGACCTAACCATTAAGCCAGTTGACATTTTATTGTAATCTTTAACTGAAGGGGCTATTAATGGAATTTTGCTTTCATTTCAGGTTTTTTCTCTTACTTAATCCTCTGTGGCATATTAAATGTTCTTTCTACAGGAAAGCAATGCTACTAGAATTTCTTTCTATGAAATACAAGCAGCTGGCATTTGCCATCATTTAATTTTAATATAGTCTCCTCAGCCAAACCTTAATTTAAGATGCATTTTTTTTCACATAGAAACTCTGGATTCTGTGTCTGAGAACCAACTAAATAAAATTCCATTTGTGAACAGCATTTTCATATGGGACTACTAAGATTGAGTCTCCTCTTCATTACAATCATATCAATATTCCTTGATATAATTAACTAGTATCTTAATCTGGCAAGTGTTCTATGCTTCTGAACTCAAACATGTTTTGATTTGATATTGTGCAACAGACATTTGTAATACTCCTTTCCTAGCACATTACATATAAACAGCAATTCACTTGAACTAAGCTTGCAACACAGAGCCAAATAACAGGTTATAGATTAGCTTTAGACTACCTTTTGATCTATAAGATATTGCTTTTGAATTGCTTAATAATGTATTTGGAGCTTTCTCTATAAGATCTCTGACTATGCAGTCAGTATGATGGTATAAATATGTATATATATAACCTTTACTGCACAAACAGAGAAATGAAGGCATGAGATTGGTGCTGGCACAGTACCAGCTCGGGTTATGTACAACTTTTTTTTTTTCCCTTTTGCTGTTGTTTGCATGAAACAAAAATCAGAGTCCTTATCAAAAAGGCAGAGCATTGAAAACTTACAGTAAACAAATCGATTGTGTTCCCCATTTATCCTATTAGAAGAGCTCGGGGAATAGAGCAGTGGAATTCAATCTTCTTTTTTTTTTATAAACTGGCATTATCAGTCTTTGTAAAGCAAATCGGTGTCTGTCCATTATTTGCTGCTTCTTTGTTCTTCTTTTATTTTACTGTAGCTTCTGTCTCTAATCAAAGCAATATAAAGTGAGTTAACCTTGCAATAAAGTTGCTTGGAATGTCATGGGTTGTTCTCATGAATCTGACATGTCATTTGACTTCAGGGAATGGACCCCTTGTACTGGTTGAAGGACATAGGGGAAAAAACCCAGATAAAAGTTCTGTGTTATGATTTTATCCTAGTTGGTGTTCTGACAGAAATTAAGATAGCAGAATTTTACCAGCTAATTTAGACTGCTTCAATATATTTAACACCTCTTTGGACACTTGCATCTTTTCCTTCCATTCCCATAGCTATGAAAAAACCAAAGCAAACCAACCTAAACAATTAGTTTTCTTACAGATTAATTCCTTAGTCCACCTATTTTATCTTTCCTTCTGCAATCCTCTGCCACAAATGCAGTCCCTCCCTTGGAGAGTGGCTGTGAAGGCCCAAGTATGGTGTGCTCTCACAATATCCTGTAGGGAGCAGGGGCCCCATTGACTGACTCAGAAGTAAGTGGTATCTTGGAGGAAGCCCAACATGAGCAAAACTACAGCCTCTGACATATTTCACTTGTTCAAGGAAAAGCTGTCAAAGGTTATTCAAGGATATTCACATTTCCAGATTGGACAGACTATCATGTTTTACATAAATTGATCCTATATCCATTAGATAGCTTTGTTTCAATAATCTGAAAGTATATTATGACCCAGGAAACTAGCAGATTTTTCTGTAATCTCACTACACATCCTTGCTGTCTAAGATCTCAACAATAGGGTGTCCATAGTAGGGTCTTTAATGTGAAATTTCAGTAAGCTGCTTTTAAAAACATGATTGAGACTCCTGACAGAGAAACAGAAAGGCCTCTGTCTTGCAGATACCTGATGATCCCTCCAGAAAAACATTTAACTGAATTCATTTACGAACTTTGCAAATAGAATCTGTTAATTCACATGCCCACGATTAATTGATTGCTTTGAAATTCAGCTGTATCAGGTGTTTGGAACATGGGGCTTTGAGGTCCTTTTAAAAAGCAAGGCTCAAAGTAGGCATTTTTTCCTATCATTCTCCATTGCTTTCATACTAGACATTAATTTGGCTTTGCATTGCTAATTGTTACACAAAAGTGGCAGGAACAGCACTCAGACAATATGATACAATTGCTATACATTATTCTAGGAATCCTAAATGATGATGTAATGCAGGAATGTACAGGTTTTCTCAGGGGGAAGTGATGAGAGAGGAGGAAAAATGCTTAACCTTGCAATATTTAAAACCAAAGATGACTTCCAGTTCTTTAGGGAATTTAAAGGATGTCTTCACTAAAACCAGATGCACACATACATATGTATTCACACATATGTTCACACACTCAAGCTTGCTACACATACCTACAGGAACAAGACTGAACTTGGATAAAAGTCATCCCCTACTCAACAAGCAACCAGTTACCCAGGCAGAAGGGTCACTGGCACTGGCTGTGATCCATGACACGTGGCCTAGTTCAGCCAGCTGCAGAAACTGATCAGATTAAACTTACTAGCTGAAAGAATAATCAGATCAAGGCAGATTAATCTTTAGTAAATCCTAAAACTAGAGGACAGCATTTCCCGTTCAGTCACCAGGAAGCATATTGTTTTGTCATCTCTGTTGCTTATACAGCACTCTTACCTCTGCTCCCAGGTAAGCTTCAATGAACTGACTACATCTTTAGACATTAACCTTGTGCAGGATTGTACTTGCAACCTTGCCTATAGCTGGCACCAAAATCCCAGCAGCAAAGCTGTGTCCGGCAAAATAGTCTCTGTATTTGTCTAGCTCCTTGAACAGCTTTGAAGTTGATACATGAGTGTCAAACATGGCAGCATAACCAGCACTGATGCAAACTGGAAGAGCTAGATTAGCAAGAGAGTATTTTCACAAATGTTACAGTAAATTCTTTCAGCACTCACAAAAATTTTGAACTGCACAGCCACACCAGAAACTTCTCCCAAATGCTATCGAATACTATGGCTTCTAAACAGTCAATGGGAACACTAATATTTGCATTTATCTCTCCTCTTCATAATGCTTTCCTTTCTTGGAGATACTTGTGACTGCCTACCAGACGCTCCAGAAGTGAAATTTACAAACAGAATTACAAAAGATTCACATGCAAAGCCAAATGGTTTCCACTGAGCTCTGTTTTTTACCAGCTTTTATCAGCCTGAAATGAGAAGGACACCTCTGATCAGACACACAGATACATATTTGTTTGGGAAGCCAAGGAGCCTTTATATTCAACACCTTCTGGATTTTGTGCAGTACGTGCTGTACCAACAGTACTGAGTTCACTGCAGGGGAAGATAAAAATGCTTACAGACTTCTGGAAATGTTTTGTTGAATGCTGTATAAATTAAAGCTTTTAGTCTAAGGCCAGAAAGAGATGCCAATGGAAGAAGATTAAGAAGAAGCAGGCACAATTCAGAAGAAACAGGATATAATTTACTACTTACACAACTAGATCTAAGCAAAGAATAACATCAGACCTGCAAAGGTGACTCACAATTAAAATCTAAGGTGTAAAGCCTTCACAATTATGCATATAAACAGTTTGATAAAGGACCTATACATTAGACATTACGTAACAATTGATGGCACGATCTAACTTGATGTTAACACTTAGCTTCCCACCTGGAGATGCCATTTCCCATTAATTTCATTCTTCCTAGCAGGAATTTATTGGCTTTTTTAAAACATAACAATACATCCAGACATTCCAATATTAAGGCTATTTTTTCAATTAAATTTAAGCAATTACATTTCTTAGGCATTTATTTCCTCCAACATTTGCATTTTCTCAATTAAAAGAATTCACAGAAATCAGAAATTTCAGAAAAGTGCTTATAAAAGAAGCTCCTTAGAATACTTTGTTTCTCTGAATTCTTCTGTTCCCAACTTGTGTCTGAGGGTCTACAGTTTCTGCGTCCCATTCCCATTGCCTGCTTGGGCATAAAATATCACAGTCTGTGATGTGGCCACAGCTGCCCAGCATCTGCCTGTAGACTGTGCTACTGTGCTACTGACCAATAGAGTTAGAGGGAGATCTCACTTGACTGTTCACAAACTTGGAGTCAGATTCTAGAGTACTTCTGTGACTGAATATCAACAGTGCTCTCTGGAAAATTAAAACAAACCTCATTAAAGAAAACAATCACTTTCAGAATTTCTGTAATTACCGAAAATACGTAGGACACAAAAATCTATTTTAGCCTCCTATCTTAAATCAATCAAGAAGATCATACATCTCAGGATTCTGGGATCTGTAATTTAGAATTAATATGCTAATATTGTATGTTTTGTAGCTACTAAAACTACTAGATTAGGTTTGATGTCTCTTTCTTCCCTCTGTTGAATCTATGGTAGTCACACAGGCATCTCATCCAGGTAGGAGACAGGTATATCCATAGGAAAATCATCTCCTTCAAAGTATCTGATACTAACTGTGGAGGGAGCCTAACTACTGCCTAAGCCTGGTTCCCTCACTTCTATGTAACCAAGTAAGGAGAAGAGATTAAATCAACTCCTAATACCTAAACATAGTCAAACTAATGGCTTGAACTGGAGGTCTTGAAAAAAGAGGATATGTCATATATAGATGTCCTGATGATTTTCAGCAAAGTGAGATGACGCATATTAGGAGGAATGTAAAACTTCACAACTAATGCTGCTTTAGCTGGAGTGGTGTCCAGCCAATCTGCCATACAGCTGTGTGAATGATCCTGAAGCCATTGCTACCCCAAAGTAAACTGGATCAAGACACACCCTGGTATTCAGTCAGAGAAAAGCTCACACATCACAAGACCCTTCTTTTCAACAAACAGACCAGGGGCGTATTCATGGCACATGATGGGAATCAGTGGGAGACAGCTATTTAAGTAACTGAACACAAGAGCTTATGTGAATGAGAAGATCTGGGTTTTTAGACAGACACCAAGCAACTACTAAACAGACATTCAAAACATGTAGTGGCTGATGCATTTCTGATTCATTAACATCTCAGGAAAGATTAGGACTAGGCATTCACAGAGGTTGTGCTGCAGATAATGGATTATATCCTGTGAAAATACAGTTTGAAGTCTGGGTGATTCCCTTCTGATTCAAAGGAGAGATCAAACAAAATTCTATTTAGCACCATTTCATCTAATTTTCAACAGAAGACATGCTGTCTCAGAACTCCCAGGGCAGCTTTGCCAAGATAGGTAAATCAGACCTCAGGGAGATGCAAGGCATGCATAACATTTTTAAGGGACAGACATTCTGTGTCAAACAGCAGCATCCCAAATGATGCAGTGACTGCTAATCACAAGCAGCCAGTCACCATTTTCAGCTGTACTGTGGCAATGGTTTTGAACTGAAAGCGGGTAGATTTAAATTAGATATTAGAAAGAAATTCTTTACTGCAACAGTGGTGAGACACTGGAACAGGATGCATAGAGAATTTGTGAATGCCCCACCCCTGGAAATGTTCACGGTTGAATCATTCTTTCAACCATCTGGCCTTGTGGGTAGTGACCCTGCCCATGGCAGAGGATTTGTAACTAGATGATTTTTAATGTTCCTTCCAACCCAAAACATCCTATGATAGATGATCAGGACTGTGTGATGTACTGCACAGACAATAGCCAGATAATAGAATCATAGAAACAGAGTTGGAAGGGATCTTCAAAGGTCATCTAGTCCAACTCCCCTGCAGTGTGCAGGGGCATCCTGCACTAGATCAGGCTGCTCAAAGCATCATCAGGCTTGGCCTTGAATGCCTCCAGGGATTCTCTACAATACTGACACTCTATTAATTGAACTTCTGCAGAAACCAGCTATTCATTGTCATTACTGCCATTTAATTGTCATAGTAAGACCAAACTTTGAATTTCTGTACCACTGCCACTGATGTAGATCTGTGGTCTTAGATCCCTTGTGCAACCCCTATTTACCCTACCCTATTTGCAGCTCTGTAGTTTCAATCCAGGTGAAGTGGGTACCCAAAATGAGGTTAAGACCTGGACTCCAACCCAATTCACAAAAGCAAGGCTTTTTTTTTCCTTTCTGGAAGTTAGATGCAGCAAGTCTCTGTCCACAGTTTTGCAGTCAGAACACTGATAAACTCCAGCTGAAGCAAAAAATCCAAGTGTGATGAACGATGAATAAGAAACAGCCCAGGTCTCATAAACAATGCTGGCAGGTGCTGGCCTTGCTTCTGTTACTGTAAGGGAGGCCAGAAGTTCTATTCTTCCAAGACTTCCACTTTCCATACAACTAATTAGAGTTCCTTTGCAAGCACAAAAATTGCTACAGGGGTGCAGGCAGCCAAACTTATGGATTGCGCTGGCTGGCTTTTTTTCGGCGACATAAAATGCTGGAAAGTGGGATCTGAACAAAATCTGAGTTCACATAGTCAGGCTTCTGATCCAGCCTGCATATGAAGCCATGTACCCAGAATCCTGGTACAATCATCTGTGTCAGACCCCATAATGGGCTTTTTGTCTTGCAGTGACAGCAGTACACCCTGATTCAAATTCATCCAGGTGACCAAGGAAATCACTACTGCAAGGAGGGGCAGATATAATGAGTTTTCTGCATTAGCACTGGGCAATGTCATATGCTGCTGTGCACCAGGGCATGTACGTGGCTCTTGTCCTTTATAGAAAAGATTTCAGAGGTCTGTAGTTATAAGCCCCAGATACCGAACTATGAGGACCACAGGCAACAGGATTGTGCTGCATGTTAGCAATAAGAAATGAGTATCTGAGTCTGTTTTCGCACACAAATCATAGATGCAATCAGCTGCAGACTCTGGAAGACTGGAAGTAAGCAAAAGCTTCCCAAAGTAAGTAAAAAAGTAAGTAAAAAGTGAGTAAAAAAGACCCCAGAAGGAAGGAGCAATCCATTGACCACAAAGAAATGCATCCCAGGAACATTAACTTCCTGAGAAAATTAAATACTGTGGGTTTTTTTGGCACACACAAGAAAGCTAAATATATTCCCTTAACTGCAAACAGTTATTAAACACAGTAGATTATGCAAATAGATAAAAAACATTTCATAACTAGTTATATTTTTCTTTTGAAAACATTCTACTAAAATGAGAGAGACTTGCTTGTCAGTGCAATTGGGTTTTAAGGCACCTGCAATGCCTTTAACTACTTCAGCAGCCTAACCTTGTTGTGCTGTAGGAAAAGTACCCTTCAGCTTGTTTAAGTGCAATGTATTTCTGTACAGTGATGAACTGTGTATTTTCAGAAGAACACAATTGCAATATTAGCACTGTAGAAGCAGCAATTACTACACTTAACCACATTTGACTACTGACAAAAATCCTCTTGAAATTTTAACCAAGCCCATCATCAATGAGAAGAACAATGCAGCTGGAATAATACCCTTGTATCTGAAAGAGAACTAACTATAGAAATATAAAGCACCAGGATCAGAACTTGTATTTACTAATAATGATAGATTCACTCCTGAAGTGTTTCTTCCAAATTGGTTCTCAATCTGAGTGGGAAAAATCACAAAGATACTATATCAAGCCATATTCAAGCTCCAAAGCTCCCACAACATGTTTATCTGTCATTAATGAAGAACTGTTTTGGGAACTAATGCTTCCTGATGTTGTATCATTTTCACTACAACCAAGTCTCAGCACCAGTAAATTCAGGTGTCAGTAAAGTGTAAAGTTTCTACTCCAATTCACTAACTGTAGCTTTGCAGTATTACATTCAATGGCTGTCTGCATTTAACTGCTAAGTTGTGTTCTCTAGACCAATCGAAGTATCGTTGCCTCAAATCAGAGATCTAAGTGATGGCAAAGATGGAATCTTCAGCAATCAGAAAATGAAATAAGGACTTGTATGTGGAAGACTTTTACATTCTGTGAAAATGCTGTATATTCATGTCACTCCACAGGTTTTGACAGCAGTCTGGATTTTCCCCATTTTCTAGTCCCTAATTCATTTTCAGCATAGAGCAATAATTCCTCTTTCAGAACAGTTCTCAACTCATAAGCTATCATCTCAAATAAAAAAAGGAGCAGCAATTTATGGAAGTTTTTCTCCAATTCAGTTGTTCGGGTTGGTGAGATTTCTTTCCTTCCCAAGAAAATACTGACACTGATTTTAGCATATTACTGATCTATTCACAAGGACATAAACCAAAAAGAATTGTTATATTAAAAGTATATTTAAAAAAAGAAGAAGAAAAAATAAAAAGAGCACCTCTCTAACCAAGATATGCATGAAAGAGATCTACTTTATTACTATGATGGCTATGTAATGTCTTCTGTGACAAGGATGACACAGATCTAATTAGAGTATTAAATGTGGATGCTTGCTTTCCAACTTATAAGTAAATGAAAACAAATCACATTGGGACTGTGCCTTGATTTAAGAAACGAGACTTCAAGACTTCCACTGGGCTTTAAGATACTTTGTTGCACTGGGCACACTTGATGAATAAAATTATCTGCTACAAAGCACAGAGGTTTCTAAGAGACCTCATTAATAGAAACTAACTTCAGTTCAACGCTATCTGGCAACAGAAATGAGCAACAAAGACAACAAGCAAACAAACAAAGAAACAAGTATATTTAGTAATGTGCATTTGGATCTTCTAAATATTTGCATTTCAGAAAAAGGTAATTTTTAGAGCTTTTCAAAACAAGCAACATTTTCAAATTGAGATTCTCAGTTTCCTGTTATAATCACTGCTTAACCTTCTCAGATAAGATTTTTAAGGTCCATCCAAAAGTGAAACACTAAACCTTCATGTAAATAGGATGATGCATACCAGTCACTCACTCTTCTGCTTTCCTGATAGCTCCTTTCCCCATTCCAGGTTTTTACACAGAAAGCTGCTTGTGATTGCTTCAGGGCATAGCACTGTCTGAGTTAGCAACAAATAATGGAATCTGCTTCTCAACATTATAGACCTTGTTTGACCTGTATTTCACCAGTCTTTGCTTTGAATCAGATAATGCTTCATGAAAGTGGACAGATATAACATCAAGTTATGCTCTATTGAACAGTATTAAAAAATTATCCTTTAGTACAGGCAGAAGGATAGAAATATTTAGGTTGTAAAATACTTTCAGTGAAGAAATTTATCCAAATACCTTTCCTAAACCTCCCCTGACACAACTGGATGCCATTTCCTCTTATCTTCTCATTTGTCATGTGAGACAAGAGATCAATGCCTGCCTTGTCTCCTCTCAGCTTCTTTTTTCTCCGGGCAAAACAACCCCAGCTCCCTCAGTCACTCCACAGAAGACTTGCTCTACAGATCTCTCATCTGCTTTGTTCTCTTTCTTTGGACATGGTCGAGCATCTCAATGTCTTTCATGTTGTAAGGGGCCCTAAAGTGAACACAGTATCCAAGGTGCTGTCTCGCCAATGTTGAGTCCAGGAAGACAATCACTCTTCCAGTCCTGCTGGCCCCACTATTTCTGATACAGACCATAATGCTACTAGCTTTCTTGGCCATCTGAGCACACTGCTAGTTCATATTCAACTGTCTATTCAGTGGCATTCCCAGGTCCTTTTCTACCAGGCAACTTTTCAGCAGCTCTGCCCCAAACTTGTAATGCTGCATGGGATTGTTGTGATCCAAGTGTAGGACCCAGCACTTGGCCTTGTTGAACATCATTCCATTCACCGTGGCTCTGTAGAGACTTCCTACGCTTGAGATCAATACTCCCACATAACCTGGTGTCATCTTCAAACTTACTGGGGGATGCACTCTTAATCCAGAACACTGATAAAAGATACTAAACAGAACTGAACCCACTGCTGAACTGTGAGGAACATAATTTGCAAACAGCCACCAACAAGATTTAACTCTATTCACCACATTTTGATGAATGAGCTTTTTATCCAGTAGAGAGTACACTCATCCAGATCATGAGCAGCCAGCTTCTCCAGAAAAATGCTGTAGGAAGTTATCCCAGAGGTTTGGTAGAGTCTAGGTAGGTCACAGGAATGGTCTTTCCCATGTCCACTAAGAGAGTCATGGAAGGTTAGTCAAGCTCCAATACCAAAAAATGGAAGAAGTCTAAACCAAAACCCAATCTATGCTTCAAAATGCTTTGTGCTTACTTCTATCTATAATTTTAAATAAATTGTTATACACAGAAAGAGTTATGGCTTGGCCTCTATTAATCTATTCCAGTCTGCTTACGTTTGGCAGAGAGAGACAGTTAGTGTTAAAAAATCAGTTAGATTTTACACTCTAGCTTCATGCCTCATTCGCATCCGTTTCCAGAAACATCTACCTCCTTCCAACTGTCCTAAATACCATATAAATACATGTTACTCTAATTTAATTGGGAGAAACCCAAAAGTCAATGCAACCATCAGAATAAAAAATCGAAATGCTAAAAACCTAATCAAGCCTTGATCTCTGTAGCACAAAATTATGACTTTTTCATGTCCAGCTTTGGAAACCATCACAAGTGAATCTTCTACACTGATTAATTTATGTACCATAATGCACAAATCACTAAATTTTGTTACAATAATCCAAACTAACATGTTTTGTAACAGACTTGGGTTTTTTCCCCAAGAGTGGAAGGGACTGAAAATCTTAAAATTGCATTTAGTCAGCTTCTAGAAATCATCCTACTAATGGTGTACATTGTGTTGGTGTAGCAGATGGAACTGTTGGACATCAAGTGTTTTGTTAAGAAAGTAAACTGTAAAGCCTGTTATTAATTAAGAAAAAATTACTCAAATTCTGTCTAGAATGATTCACAACAGCAACAAAATACTTTGGATTTGCCTTAAATTCTGTCAGAAAACAGCTGAACATATTGCAGAATTAATATGTGCTGGTTTAAGTCCTGAAAATCCATCTTGTTCAGAAATACTTAGATATTAGCTGTGTATGGTAAAGAGTAAATGGAGTCAAATTGCTGCAGGGTGAGATAGAGAAGTACATGATCCTGACAACAAAACTAATATATTAATCTAAAAAGTACACTGAATGAAGAAACAAATGTCTAACGGCAGAAGATGCAAACATGGAAGAATTTTAAGGCAAAGTACCTTGGCCTTCACATCAACTCCTCAACCTTGGTACAGAAACAGCACCAAAGTCTACATGCAGACCTCAATTCTCATGGCTTAAGTTCTTCAAGAGGCCTTCTTTCTTAGTAACATTCTTAGAACATTCTTAGTTCACTTTCACCCTGGCTCCTAATTCTGAAATTGCAGGTGTGTGGAGAGCAAGTTACACATTCAGATCTGTCACCAAGGCTGGATGCTCTAACAGACTTCTGAAACAGGAAAATTACATAAAAACTTATAATACTTCAATGTTCCACATGGTCAAACAAATATACAAATGAATGGGATCATTCATACAATGTAATTGATACTGCAGTGATTGTACAGTTGAGAAAGTAGAAAACTCCAGGAGACAAGCAGATAAAGATTTCAGTGTTTTGAATAAAACTGAGTGCACAACAGTGACATTTCTTCTCCATTGAAAGCATATGGTAGGACAAGGATATTTTCACGCAGGCTCAATAAAAAATAAAAAAGTAAAACATCCCAAACCACCAACCAGGAAGTCAAGGTTTCTGTTGTTATATTCCATACTACAAATTGGCTGTCTGGTAAAGCAGAAAGCCTCAAATGGGATTCTTGAACTGTGGCAGTGACACTGCAGTCTGCCTTCACTTTGGAAAGGATATATCCACCCTGCCCTAAAATAATCTCCAAGACAAACAAACCATCAAAACAGTAACAAACAAACAAAACCTGCCAAGACTGTGTGCACATGGAATTCATTGCCATGATAGTATATTAAAATCATCAATGGAATGTCAGCAGTCACTGGAATTAATGTGAAAACAAGCGCTGGTGAGAGTAGCCAGACCAAAGTTGACTGACTGCAGCGTTCTGCACCAAATGCAACAATACTGCAGGATTTCCATTAAAAACATGCTAATGCTGCTAATGATAAAGATGATTTCTCTTCAAAGAATCAACTCCTCCAGAGGTAAATTACAAGAACAACTGTAACATGGAGGAAGACCTCTCCACTCCCTTTAACGCCATTTTAGTGCATGGCCCATGCTCAAAAGACACTAGGAAAGCAGAATACAGGAACACTAGTGTGGATGTTTAAGGTGTACTTTGCACATGCTACAGACCTTGTCATATGTGAAAGAGGATCATGTCAAGCTCAGGGTCTCCCCGTTATGTGATACAGCCTCCTTTCTTTTAAAATCTCCTACCAGTCTCATACTTTAAATCACCATCCTACACACATCCGTCTTTGCCATGCCTCCTCTGTAAAAAGCCCAAGACTGTTTACTGACCCAGGAAGAGGACTGTGGGTAGTGGGTGGATTTCCACTTTCTTGTCCTCTCCTAATTCTTCTCCCTTGTAAAAAAGCAGAACTAGCCCATAGAAAACCCTTATACCCTCAGAGCAACTCCAACCCTGCAAGGGAGCAGGAACTTTTGCTCTCACTGCTGATGCAGGAGATACCCAAGCCAGGTTCAACCAGGATGCAGATCTGCCCTTGGAAAAGAGACACAAGCCACATGTCTATCAAAGGAGGAATTTTGTGCTTTATGGTTGTTGCCAACGGAGATCAAGGTTTCAGTTTTTACTCTAAAATATTTTTTTTAATCTGCTATAGAGAAAAGTGTAGTATGAGAAGTTTGTCTTCAGACATTAGGAGTCATTTCCTCTTTTTGCAGTGTCCCACTCTGCAAAGTCTACCATTTCAAGCTTCTCTCACGACTTTTATGCTTTTCCACCTGCTGCTTCAAGAGTCTTATTTTAGGAAATAAAATCTTCATATGCGATCTCTGCATGAGACACTACATTCTCTATTATTATCTACTGACCAGTTTTTGCACACATAAAATTGAGCAAACTCTCTGGAACACTTCAAGAAAATATTTCAGTAAATCTGAGCCCATTATTAGTAATGCAGTGGGATCACTCACACATTTCATTATCTTGCGAGAAAAAAATCAGTTTTATTGTTGTGCTAATTCTATTTTTAAAATAACAGCTATGCTGTCTTTTATTCAGAAAATTACGATAATGAAAAAGATCATATTGCTGTGTATAGTAGTGCCTGAAATCAGGATCAATCCTCGTGATGTCAGGCAGTAACATTTCAATCCATTTGTCTTTATTTTACTTCAACTGATAAATTCAATATTACTGCCTAATTAAGGACAGCATCAAAAATATATTTGTACTTTATTAAACATTCAAGGTTATTAAACAGAGTGGTAGATGGGGTCCACCAGTATCCAGACCATGGTGGAAATGGACTGTCCTTTAGAAAGGGGGTTAATTCTGAATTCCTCAATTTTCTTTTCCCTTCCAACCAATTGATCCCAGACAAATGTAATCACTCTAAACAAAGGGAGGGTCAAGTAATTAATGCTTGTCTGTATTTGCGACAAGGCAAGCAGTGTATATGCACATTACTTGATGTATTTTCCCATGTGTGCCGTGCAGAAACAGCAGACTTGATGAATCTGTGTGTAAATCATAACCCAGAGATTATATTATTATTACTGGGTATATTTTTCAGAGGATGCTTAGACATAAGGGTATCATACAAACAACAGGAATGAAAAAAAATGCAAATTCTAAGTAGCATGTACATATACATATGGAGCCTGGGCAGATCTTCTTCAGTGTTATAACCTGAATTTAAAAGAATTTAAAGAAAAACCTGATGGTGATAGGTTCAGTTCAGAAATAAATCTCTTATTTTTTAAATAATTCCAACATCTGCGGATGGCACGTAATAGAATGGATTTCTAAAAGATAACCTCCTGAGTTCCAATCACAAAAAGACAGAAAAGATGCATGCAGCACTCCACACACTTATCCTGTATATTAGTGGAAGGTACTGAACTAGTTTGTAAATTATGATAGTTGCCGTAAACCTTCTTCAGAACAATGCTCTTTACAATTACTTGACAATAATGGCACAAAATCTATGTAAAAGTTTTGTCTTTTTAAGTATTGCTTAGGAAAGGTCCATGTATCAAACCATGCTGCCAATGCAATTGCAGAGAAAAATTAATCCTGGTTGAAGAAGCTGTTGCAGGAACAAGCAGCATACAAATAATATCATAAATCCACAATGCAATTTGTTGAAGATGCAATTACCTGAAGACCTATGATATGATGTTAAAGTACACATTGAAAATTAATGGAGCATTTGAGATGTGTTAAATGGTACTTCTTCTGAAGTGACAAGTTTTAGGCTACACAAACGTGTTGAGTGGCAGAACTGTAATGGGATTCTCTGCAAGTAATACAAAATAGCTTCTACATACCAGAATTTTAAAAACAATTTTACTACTCAAAATGGAAAATAGAACTTATTATCAATTATACTATGAGGTTTTTGTTAGATAATATTTTCAGGAAAATATATCCTCTAGCTGTGTGAATGTCTTTCTCCAAAGACATGCACAACATACAGCAAGAGTTTCCTGAATTTGTCAGATGGCACTTCTAAGTTAGGAGCCAGAGTTCACATGAAATGGAGCAACCTGCCCAACTTGAGGAGCTTTTCTGAGTGTAATCAATTTACTTTTTTGTTTGTTTGTTCAGGTGACATGGGAGAAATATAGAGACTGGATAGCATCTTTTTGGCCTTCTGGGAGTGCAGCCAACAAAGCAACTAATAACTGATCTTTTTTTTTTGCTTTCTTTTGAGGATTTTTTAAACCTTATCTTTTCTATGGAAAACCTCTTTTAAATCATCTTCATATGCAGAATCAGAATGTATCAGCACTCCCACGGACAGTCCTTCACACCTCCCAACTTGCTCCATTCTGATACCATGTGACTGCATCAGTATGATGCCGAGTCTGGGGCTATAAATCCCTCCTTCACAAGAGCAGGCATGCAGCTGTCTGCATCATGCATGGAGGTCCTTGATGTCTCAGAACTAGCTCAGAAATAAGCCAAGGACACCAGGGGATACAGTGAGTGTCAGCAGAGCCAGACTTGATGGGAAAGGGAGTTAACATCACAGGCAGCCTTAGCATCTTGCAAGTATAGAATCATAGAATAGTTTGGGTTGCAAGGGACCTTAAAGATCATCGAGTTCCAACCCCCCTGCCATACGCAGGGACACCTCCCACTAGACCAGGCTGCTCAGTGCCTTGTCCAGCCTGGTCTTGAACACCTCCAGAGAGGGGGCATCCACAGCCTCTCTGGGTAACCTGTTCCAGTGCTTCACCACCCTCACTGTAAAGAATTTCCTTCTTATGTCAACTCTAAATCTACCCCCATCCAATTTACATCCATTGTTTCTAGTCCTCTCACCTGATATAACATTAAAAAGTCCTTCC
>VZTY01028780.1:22614-34639 GCA_013400935.1 Turnix velox | reverse complement strand
GGAGTCTCCTTCTCCGAAGACATCCAAAACCCATCTGTACACTTTCCTGTGTGACCTGGTCTGGATGTTCCTGCTCTGGCAGGAGGATTTGGCTAGATGATCTCTTGAGGTCTCTTCCAATCCCTGCCATCCTGTGATTATGTGAAATGTCAGGCCTCCTGAAATTGATGGACAACAGAGCAGCTGGACTTCTCTTTTCACCAAATACCCAACTTACAGTGCCAGGTGCTCTCCTTATCTTACCATCTCAATGCACAAAAGACATGAAAATGGGAGCATTCTTTTCTCCATTCCCCTGCAACACTCCTGCCTCAGCACTTCATCTTCCAACCTCTGCTGTAAAGGATCCACCTTAGCTATACTTAAGATGTAGGAGTTAAATCCTATCCATGTCTAGCTTTACTGTGAGGCTGCCCAGGGCAGAGGGCACTGAAGAAGCTCAGCTACTACACCAGTATTCATTAGCACATCATGTTAGCCCTAGGCATGCATCAGAAATGGTAATCAGATGTTTTTTCCCCCTTCCTCTCCCCTCGGTTTTAATCCCTCTATCAGGATCCCCAAAGGTTTGACATATGCACCTCAAGCCTGCTCACACATCTTGGTGCTATCTCTGCCTCCATCTGAGAGGAACCAGCTGGTGGTTAAGCTCTCCTGCTGTCTGTGGGGTTTTCATAGCTGATTCCATCTCCTCCCTGCATAATCCCTGCTTGTAATTACAAATATCAGGCATGGGGGGCCAGAGGGGCCATCTGCAGAGATTACAACTGCCTTATTTGCTGACCAGGGCAACCAATAGCTCCAGCTATTTGCCAGCTCCATTGCATAAATCCAAAGATCCCCAAAACTGAGTATTTCCATGGCATCTTCACTCCCTCCCTGTCAATGGCAGTCTCCTTGGCTTGGTGTGAAACAAAGAAAGGTTTCTTTGCACAGACCCTGATTGACAACCTGGTTTATCAATCCTATGAGTGGCATCTTTGTCCATATCCTGTACATCCCTTAAAGACAGACAAAGAAAACCATGGGCATTGACTGGGAGTTGAGATGAAGTACAAACCCCCTCCACAAAGCAGTTTTGCATGCAGAAGTTTGCATAGGTGGTGCTGGAGATTTCTTTGTCTGGTAGGGTAAAATCGACTGAGAAAATCTTAGCTGATAGGGAGGGGAAGGTCTAGACATGCCATAGAATCATAGAATGGTTTGGGTTGGAAGGAACCTTAAAGATCATCTAGTTCCAACCCCCCTGCCATGGGCAGGGACACCTCCCATTACACCAGGTTGCTCAGTGCCTCATCCAGCCTGGCCTTAA
Organism: Turnix velox; assembly: GCA_013400935.1. Taxonomy (NCBI): domain Eukaryota; kingdom Metazoa; phylum Chordata; class Aves; order Charadriiformes; family Turnicidae; genus Turnix; species Turnix velox. The sequence continues at coordinate 33,327 of VZTY01028780.1, read as the reverse complement.
ACTCTATAGAAAGATGGCCCTGGAAGTATGGATGTACAACAGGAATACCCTAATCTGATGCTTCAACTCCCCAAAGCCTTAACATGAAACTGGTCATTTAAGATCACAGCAGATTGCTGTCCCCAGAGAGTCTTCCAGTTACAAAAGCACCAGTAAGAAGGTTCCCCATCTTGGTTGCCCCAAGGACCATGATGGGACTAGCAAGTTGCACAGAGATAGACCAGAACCCTTTCTTCCATCATTCAACCCCAATCCTTCCACCACATGCTCCCAGTCTTTTCCCAGTGCTCCCCACACTGGGACCCTAGTTACATTCTGGTATCTTTTTTCCCTACCCTGATACCAGACACCCCCTAATGTTATTTACTCATGGACCACAGCATCTCCCCAGCCCTGTTTTCCTTGACTTATTTCTGCTTTGGCACCCACAAAAGATGCACAACTACTGCAGTACCAGGTCTTTACTTACTAGAAGAGCAAGTTATCATCCACCAGCTGATTGACAGCAACTACTGGCTGCCAGGAGATGCTGTGGATGCACTGGACATTTAGACCACACATCTTTACCAGGCTGAGATGCTCCCTGGATAGAAAAACAAACCTTTTCTGCAACAGAACATCAACATGAGGGAAGAGATTCATCCAAGTGTAGTAATGTAGAGATTTATTTCAGTGTAGACACCAGTGTTTGGGAGGTGGTTTGTCTGTCCAAAGGACCAAACTGGCCCACAGTGCCCACATTATTTCTCTGATGCAGGTGAAGGGATCAGCTAATACTCATGCAAAGTGTAACCCAGACTGGTCCATTTGCCCTCAAATCTGAAGAGCAATCTCTAGCCCACCTTGTTTACCAGCACAAATATAACCTTTGATCTTTTATAGTCACTGGAGACCTTGTTTTGCAGTGCAGAGAATTCACAGTTCAAGTCATCTCATCCTCAAACAAACACCTACGTGTGGCCAAATGACTCACACCGTAAATCCTGCTGATGGGATTAATTAGACCCTCATTTTCAATGGTGGGAACAGAGATGCCAGTTCACAAGACACCCACATTGCTGACATTTGGAGAGATGAATCTCACCTTCCCTCTCAATTCAAAATTCATTGCAAAAGCAAGGTCTTCTTGGTACAGCTAGGACCCGCCCCTTGCTTCCAAGGACAGAAAGAGGACAGATTGACACTGAAATAAAGACTTTTGACCACATCCAGCAGTTACAGAGGCAGTGAGTCAGCTGTTCATAAGAAAGAATATAAGCTGGAGACAAAAAAGTTCTTCACTGTGAGGGTGGTGAGACACTGAAACAGGTTGCCCAGAGAAGTTGTGGATGCCCCCTCCCTGGAGGTGTTTAAGGCCAGGCTGGATGAGGCATTGAGCAACTTGGTCTAGTGGGAGATGTCCCTGCCCATGGCAGGGGGGTTGGAACTAGATGATCTTTAAGGTCCCTTCCAACCCAAACCATTCTATGAACTCCTATGTAGGGCTTTCTGAGTGGATTCCACATCAGAGTTTCTTCTCTTTGCAAGCATCTTTAGTTCCTGACCTTCCCCATGTCTTTTCCTCACCATTTTCCCCCACAACCTCTCAAATCTCTTTTCTGGCCCAAGCTGAAGGAAAATTCCTCTTGCTTTTGGATCAGTCACTGTGTGAGCAGCAGGGAGATGACAGCAGCTCTCTGAGCAGCCACCAGAGATGTTCCCAAACATTCACATCCCCTCCCCCCCCACTTCCTTTACTCCACAGTTCTGGTCCTTTATCACACTTATTTCCATCCAACTATTTATTGTGCAATAACTCATTACCATCCCTCCTAGGACACCTTTAATAAAAGCCTATGCCTGCATATTAAATATTAAATTTATAAGATGTATAATCCTTATAATTAAGTTGAATTTATTCTAGAGCTCTAAATTAGAAGGAAAGTAGTGGGGAGAGGGGAAAAAAAGAAGAAGAAGAAAAAAAACCCCAGAAAAGTCAAGTGTGGCTCAGCATATCTGTGTGCACCAACCACCCTGCAGCTTCTTTGTCTGAGAGCAGAGACTGAAGGGCTGGCCACCACAGGGATGAGAGGGGGCAGAGGATCCACACAGCCCTTTGAAGATGAATTTCATGCCACTCACAGGCATGTGAGTGATCACAGAGGCGAGATCTCCAGTGATCACAGACCCATCATGGAGTTTGACAGACCTGCTTTCCTTTCCTGCCCTACTGCAGACTCCCTGCCTGAGCCTGGGCATGGCAGGAAGGTCTGGATGCACAGAAGGACTCAGGAACCATGTCTTATTTGAGACAGAGTTTAGCTGCAAGCAAAATGATTCAGAAAGCTCCTGACTTTGGGGGGGTTTAGGTCCACGTGGCTTTCCAGACTTTTGATTTTGTATAAAGTTTTGCTTCTTCATAAAAATTACAAAACTTAATCCCAGAGAATTTGTGTTTTGCCTTTTTCCTGGAATAAAAGGAGTAATTACACCTGCAGTCCAACTCCAGCTTTGATGCTCTTCAAATCATAGAATGGTTTGGGATGGAAAGGACCTTAAATATCATCTAGTTCCAAACCCCCTGCCATAGGTAGGGACACCTCTCACTAGATCAGGTTGATCAATGCCTCATCCAGCCTGTCCTCCAGAGAGGAGGCATCCACAACCTCTCTGGGCAGCCTCTTTCATTGTCTCTCCATCTTCACTATAAGGAATTTCATTCTTATTTCTAGCCTGGACCTCCCCTTCTCCAATTTGCATCTATAACTCCTAGTCCTGCCATCCTGGACCCTATTAAAAAGTCCTACCCCAGCCTTTCTGTAGCCCCTTTCAGGTATTGAGAAGCTACTGTGAGGTCCCCCTCATAGTCCAGGATGATCATATCTGTGGAGATTGTCATTAATAAGTAACCTTTTTACTTGTAAAATACCTTATTTGGGTCCTAAAGTGGAATTCATTCTCTACTTATCCCATCCAACAACCTTTCATAAACACACTCCTCTTAGATTTAACACAATTCTTGAAAACATCTTGAACTTTTTCCCTTAAAGGAACCAGCATGAAAATTAGGTATCCATCATTCCTGTCCAGAAGCTGGAAAGTGGGAAGAAGCTGATTTTTTACCTGCTATATGAAGTCTATGCAAGTGTCAGATCACCTCTGCTCAAGTAAATGCACTTTTAAACAGGTGAAAACCAGCTGAGTACAAGAGAAGGGAAATATCTGTCAACTTGAGCATTGCAGTGGCTCAGCTGGATTGTAAATGTCCACCAGCAGGAATCTCCTGACCTATCACCATCTGGTAGAAAACTTCCCAGGGGTGTTCCCAGCACAACTGGATGAAAACTCAACTTGGTGTATCTCCAGCACATCTGGAGAGAGCTTTCAGGGGATATCCCCAACACCACGGGAGGTAACCAGAACATTTTCAGCACATCAGAAAGAAGAGGTGATCGTGATTTTCCCAGCATCATCCATCAGTGTTTAAAGCAAATCCCACCAGGACATGGTGGCACATCTGGAGATAAATCCTACCAAGGTGCTCTGAGCCCATCTGGCAGCACTGGAGGACTTAAAGAGCACAATAATTGGAGTGCTGAGAAAGTGGATAATGAATTAGCTCTCCTAACAGCTAAATGATCTTCTCTTCTCACTAGGTGAGCCAAACCCACATGCTGGAAGGAGTTGGAGAAGCCTCTCTTCTTGTTGACTATATTCTACTCAATCATTCTTGCCTTTTTTTTTTTTTAAGCTAGTAGTAGGACCTAAAAGAAAACAACACACTTACTGGCATTTTCTTCAAAGTCCATAATGTATGCATTTCTTTTCACAGAGAATTGGATTTTCAAATTCACAGGCTGTAAAGGTCAAGGATAACAGGCTATCAGCATTTAATATGCATTCCAGGGTGAACAAAAAAAAACCCTAAAACAAAAAAAAAATCCTATAAAACTGGAAATAAAGTCTGCATGAAAATTCATTCCCCAAAAAAACCCAGATCAAAACATCTCTCTCTTCCCTCCCTATGAATTGGCATCTGTTCTTTGTTGTTGGATCTGAAAAGTATTAAAAGGCTCCTGCTAGCACCGGGGCTAAGTCAACATCTGTAGCATCGATTCCTGCCACACCATCCTGAAGGTGATGCAGGGAGGAGGGGGATAGGGGCCTTTTGTTCAGCATCAAAACAACAGCAATGTCAACAAAGATCATCGGAGCCTTTTTGCTGCCTTTGTGTGTGGATGTGCCTGTTAGAACTGCCGAGGTGGGCTTGGGTGCTGGAAGAAAAAAAGAAGTTTTCAGCTCAGATTTCAAACAACTCCACTGCAAGAGGGACTGGGGGAAGGAGAAGAAAGGAAGAATAGGAAGCCCTAGTTTCAATCACACTAGACCTTCTCAGGAGGGAGAACCAGCTACCTTAAGTTTTGAAGGATATGGAACAGATAGAAAAAGGAAGGGGAAGGAAACCTGCTCAGAAGGTTAGACCGATTAGATGGTGTCTTCTCCTTCAGTAGGTTCCAGAGTGAACACCCCAAAAAAGTTTCCCCATTGTCTTTCAAGTCTCCAGCACTGAAGCAACCCCTGTTCTCACTGGAGGAATGACTGGTCTCCTAAAATCCAGTAATGTGACCCATTGCTGGCATTTAGTAAGTGTCCAAGCTTAACAGTTATCTGGAGTCCCTTGTGGATGGATGGATGGATGGATGGATGGTTGTCCAAAGAGGTTGTGGATGCCCCCTATTCTATGATTCTATTCTGTGATTCTATGGATGAGGCACTGAGCAACCTGTTCTAGTGAGAGGTGTCCCTGCCATGACACAGGAGCTGGAACTAGATGGTCTTGAAGGTCTCTTCCAACCCAAACCACTCTATGATTCTATGGATGGATGGATAAAGGTAAGAATATCCAGAAGGTCAGAGAGAATCTGGACAAAATCTTCCCTAAAAATGCATTTGTCTCTCCACTACCAAGCCTGGACAACTTGCTCAAACTATAACTTTTGCTTTTCAACAGCTGAGAAGGGCTTCTCCCTCCAAGAGCTACCCAAGTTCTATATTCCAAAATCTTGCTTTCACTAGGAAAGTCAGTCACTGCCTCTCCATCAAAACCTACCCCAAAACAAAAAGCCACAAGAAATTTCCACCCAGATCACCTCATTCCCCTGGATCAAGGGGACAGAGGGGCTCACACACCCAAACACAAGCTATGATAGCAGGAATGAATAGGGGACAGAGACCAAAGCCTTGTCACAGCTATGGTGATGACTCCTGGGGTGCCACAGGTGTTAAATCCTTAGGAAGAAAGAGAGAAAAGAATCCCAAAGTCTCCTAACTCCCCATTCACAGCCTTATCTATTGTGCCATATGCCTTATAAAAGCATTCTGCTTGAGAGAAACCCATTGAAAATGTGCTGAGTGACTTAAATACCACAACTACCATTACTGCTGAATGACTCAGGATGACTCAATATTTGGAGGAGAGAAGAAGAGGAAGGAAAAGTTGATTGAAAAGATTTTACACATTTCACAGTCAGCTGCAGGGTGGGATGGGTCTGCCCATGCTCCCTTCATCTGATGTGGCATCATCATCTCTACTTTAGCTAGTGTCACAGCTGTATTTGTGTCATGGAATAGGTACAACATATTCCTCATTGGGTTGATTTTTAGGTCTCTTAGGATTTTCTCTCCACTAGGAGACACCCAGTCCTTATTGCTACCCATCTATTGGGCTGGAATTCTGAAACAGGGCTGTACAGGGCATGAATACAAGCTCTCCTGCCATCCACAGCTGCCTGCAGGATTTTCCTTGGGGACATTCAGCTTCCAGGGGGTGACAACTAGAGCTATCTGTCAAGGGAATTTTGAATCTGTGGAGTCTCACTTGGTCCCCTCCATTTGAGGCTTGGCAGAGAGCCCCCTCCAACCCATCCTGCAGCAATGCCAAATAATCTACATAGAAGACAACACCATGGCCTTAAGGAGAGTAGAAAGATTTGTGTAAGAAATAGTAGTATCAGATGAAGCCTGAGTTCACTTTTCTTCCTGGGACACATCAACATCAGTAGTTACACCAAGGAATTAATTAATTTCCAGGCTGGATGTAAACATTGTGTATAAAAGTGTCTACTGGTGTCCATCATGGGTAACCAGTTTCCAATCCCCATAGTCCAAGACATCATGGTTGCCTTAGGCACAACAGACATGCTTCTTTTTCCCTCCTGTCAACATGGATGCTCAGGATGAGGGCAGGGAATTCTTCTATCCAGGTTGGCTTTGCCAGTTCTTCACCTCCAGCAGCTGGTAGGACAACCTTTATCCATTCCCACAAGGATCCACAGAGAAGGGGTTAACACTTTTTCCAAGACAGGATGAGACACCTGAAATCCATTTCATGTTTCCATGGCTGGTGTGAATTAAGCCAATTTCTGCAGTAAAGAACAGGAAAAGCTGGTTGATGTTAAGGGAGCATTTATGAGGGTGTTTGGAGGAGTTATTAGACTGGAATGGCTGCTGCTTCCCCAAGATCAAGGGCTTGGGTGGACATCAAGTCAACAGCCCAAATCAGAACCTTGTTGTGAGAGAAGGAGGCTGAGACAAAACTGCTGGAAACTAGTTAGGAATCAGCATCACAGAGGGAAGATCTGCAGAATGAATTGAGCACAGGGCTATTCAGCATAGGAAATAAACATCTGAAGGTTTCCTAAGCAGAAAAAAGGTTCAGCCCAACCTGCAAGAGCTAGGTTCCCATGAGATAGTCAGCTTAACTCAAGCAAAGAAGTCCCAGATTCACAAGAGGAACTTTTTGTCTCAGAATATCAGGTATTAGTAAGTCTGCAGAAGTGTTGGCTTTGTTCATCACCCACCTATAATTCTGAAATATTTATCCTTTATGAGGACAGGCTGAAGGAGTTGGGGTTGTTGAGCCTGGAGAAGAGAAGGTTCAGGGAGGACCTCATAGGAGCTTCAAATACCTGAAGGGGCCCTATAGAGGGGCTTGGGTAGGGCTTTTTAATAGGATATGTGATGGAAGGATGAGGAATAATGGATTTAAATCGGAAGAGGGGAGTTTCAGCTAGATATAAGAAAGAAATTCTTTATGACGAGGATGGTGAGACACTGGAACAGGTTGCCCAGAGAGGTTGTGGATACCCCCTCAATCTTTGGAAGTGTTTAAGTCCAGGCTGGATGAGGCACTGAGCAACCTGGTCTAGTGGGAGATGTCCCTGCCTACGGAGGGGGGATGGAACTAGATGTTCTTTAAGGTCCCTTCCAACCCAAACTATTCCATGATTCCATAGCCTGCTGCTCCATCTCCACCTTGAAAGTGTAATAAGTCTGGCTGGAATCAGAACTGATATTTCCAGACACTTGGGGACGTTCAGTTGAGGAAAACACAGTTTATTCAGGATAAAGGTACTTCCCTCCCTCACTCCTTCCACTTGCTTTGAATTCTGCCTGGTGAGATAACTCTGATTGCTCCAGTAGGTAAAGTAAGAAGCACAAAAAGCCAGCAGCAAAGGAATAATACCAAGTGCCAACAAAGACCCAAAATCTGGGACATGAATGAAGAGCACCGAGAGGCTAAATCTCAGCAATGTAAAAGCAAATTCGTTTTGGGAGATGCAAAGGAGGATATCTCAGTGTTTCTCAGCAAGAGTACTTGGTGCAGCTAGAAGAGGAACAATTCTTTCCTTTAGTCCCCGAAGCTGTCCAAGAAAGTTAAGTAAGTTGCTTAGAAAGTCTAATTTGTAGCACAACTTGCTGACATCAGGAAAATTGTCTGAACATCCAGGCTGTGAAACAGTGGAGGGGTCTCTTGGGAAAAGAGTAGAGGTAGGACTTTTTAATAGGATACGTGATAGCAGGACTAGGAATAATGGATGCAAATTGGAAGAGGGAGGATTTAGGCGGGAGATAAGAAAGAAATTCTTCACTGTGAGGGTGGTGAGACACTGGAAGAGGGTGCCCAGAGATGTTGTGGATGCCCCCTCCCTGGAAATATTTAAGACCAGGCTGGGTGAGGCACTGAGAAACCTTGGCTAGTGGGAGGCGTCCCTGGCCATGGCCGGGGGGGATGGAACTAGGTGATCTTGAAGGTCCCTTCCAACCCAAACCATTCTATGATCTTTTGTACTGGGGCAGGTTACCATATCTTCTAAGATCCACACTGACACCAACTTGCTGGACCCTATCTCACACCTTCAGGCAAATATGTGGAGTCACTGTGGATTCCATCTGGGATTTCTGGATTCCCCTTTCTGCTCCCTGTCCAGGACAGTAGATGGCCAGAAAGCTGAAGGGCTACCCTAAATGGTAAAGCATCCCAGATAACAGGATTTTCACCACAGAAACAGAGCTGGTTGGTCACTTGGGGAGGATTCCAGTGGGTGTATGGTACAAAGTAGTGTGTTACAAGGATCTTCTCATTTCCTGAGGATACCAAGGGACCATCAGGATCTGCCAAGACAGTGAGAAGAGCACTGGACTTCTCAAAGTTGTCCCATGACTGTTCCCAGACTTGACTCATATGGGATTCAGTAAACTGGAGAGAAACAATACATCTGCATCAGAGCACTTTAGATCACAGTTTGAGGTTCTTACCTGACTCTGGTGTGAAAACAGCTCTGCCCCAGCCTCCTCCTGAGCCACCTTGCTAAACCCCTCTGTGTCTCAGCTCCCTCCATGTGAAATTGGAAGGAGAAATGTCCCTTTTCCCATCCCCATCTCTTATCCCCACTAGCCTGTGGGATTTTCAGGTGTGGAATGTTTCCTTCAGCCTCTGTGTGCCAGGTGCTGTCCTTCAGTCTTAACTGAAACTCTGAAGTGCTGCTGTAATCCCTGCTGTTGCTCCTACTGCCTTGTGCATGTGGTTTACATGGAGGAAAATGTTTAACCCTTCCACTCCCACCTGAAAAGCAGCCACTTGCAGAGATCTCCAGATCTGATGCTGGAGAGTCTGTTGGGAACAGAGGAGGGTGTTGCATACTGAAGGTGGGCGGTAGATAAGTAGGCAGGTGGTAATAAGTCCATGCTGGCCAAGGATGAGGTCTCTGTTCCCTGCCTAAACAAATTCATCCACACAGCTTCCAGCCTAGTGCTACCCATCTGCTGTGTACATGCTTTCTGGTGAGTGGTCTCCCCTGTTCTTCTCTCCCCTCTCATCACAGAGTCATGGAGCAGAGTGCATCCAAAATTATTCTCCTTGATATTTTGTCATGATCCCTTCTGCACCCTGGTGCTGTGTCTGCAGCCTACTTTAATATTTCTTCTTTTTCTTCTTTCCATGCTAAAGATGTCAGAGCTGGCTCACATCAGGGTGGGAGTGGTGGGATGGAGGACACCAAGAGGGCCTCATGTCTGTGTTGTACAACTGGACCTAAACATTCAAATCCTAGAACATCTCCGCTCCAAAAGACCTCAACGTAGCCCTTGCTTTTGAAAGGACAATTTGCCACCCCTGCTCCACTGTGGTTCTGCAGCCTCCTAGTTTGGAGAGACATAGAATAGTTTGGGTTGGAAGGGACCTTAAATGAGGATCATCTAGTTCCAACCCCCCTGCCATGGGCAGGGACACCTCCCACTAGACCAGGTTGCTCAGTGCTTCATTCATAGGATCATAGAAGAGAATCATAGGACAGTTTGGGTTGGAAAGGCACTTAAAGATCATCTAGCTCCAACCCCCCTGCCACAGGTTAGGGGCACCTCAGGTTGCTGAGTTCCTTGTCCAGCCTGGCCTTAAACACCTCCAGAGAGAGGGCATCCACAACCTCTCTGGGCAACCTGTACCGAATTTCTTTCTTATATCTAGCCTAAATCTCCCCTCTTCCAATTTACATCCATCATTCCTAGTTTTTCCATCACATATCCTATTAAAAAGTCCTACCCCAGCCTTTCTGTAGCCTTTCTGATGTTACTATGAGGTCTCCCTGAGCCTTACCTTCTCCAGGCTCAATTCCCTCAGCCTGTCCTCATAAGGGAGGTGCTCCAGCCCTCTTGATCATCTTCATGGCCCTCCTCTGGACCCTCTCCAACAGCTCAACATCCTTCCTATGTTGGGGGGAAGAGCCACACTTCATGCAGCCATGAGCAGACAGCATCATCATACTGTGGAATCAAGAGATGCCTGTTAATCCTTCCACAGACAGCTCTCCCCCATGGCCAGAGGTTTGATTCTACCAAGGAAGTGGAGAATCTAGTGGTAAAAATTGTTGGGTTTTCTTTCTTGGGCAAATGGCTTTTTTTTTCAGTTGCTTTTTTCTCTTTTTTGATTTTTTTTGGTCTTTTTTTTCCTGAGCACAGCCATTGCCTGCATACTAAGCACCCTGCAGCACTCTAATTATCCTGGCAGCACACGCAGCTCCTGCTTTTGCTGATGACTGGAGGGAACCACAGGGAAGGCAGACAGAGATTAGAGAGATCCATGCGGTAATGGGAAGGGGATGCAGCAGTCTACCCACCAGGTAATGCCTGACATCCCTCTGCAGCATTGAATGGAGAGCTGGGAGTGCATAGTCATGCTGGAAAGAGGAGGATCATTCCTTGGGTGTACCCCAATGAACCTAAAGGTCTTGGCTGAGCACTGAGGGTTTGTGAGTTTCTCCTGCTGTGGGGCAGATGAGGCTGTGATGGTGGCTTCTCCTGCAGGGTTATGGATCTGTCCCACATTGAATCATAGAATGGTTTGGGTTGGAAGGGACCTTAAAGATCATCTAGTTCCAACCCCCCTGCCATGGGCAG
>VZTY01028780.1:5619-16772 GCA_013400935.1 Turnix velox | reverse complement strand
CTCAATGTCCTTCTTATGCTGGGGGCTCCAGAAATGGACACAGTACTCCATGGGGGGCCTCAGCAGAACTGAGTAGAGACCTTATGGGGTCTGTCCCAATGCTGCTGCCATCTGAAAGAGAGCTGTTACCCATGTCACTGCAGAGAGCAGAAACTTTCAGTGACTTTGGAACAACTGTGGGTGCATATTGAAGTCAGACCAAAGATGGAGGGTGTTGCTGCCTTCTCCTGCTGCAAGAAAACACCCACCTTTCTCCTTGCCAAAGCAAAGGTGCAGATGGAGCAAGGTCTTGGTCCACTTGCCTTGTTGTGGAGCTGCCAGAGGTTGTATCTCTCCATAGCCTGCTCCACACAAAGCCACCCACTAGTTTCTGCTTTGCAGCTGGCAAAAATCAGAGGCCAACCAGCAGGAACCCCTTGGGTACACCCTGAAAAAGGAGGGGATTTCATCACAAAAAGCTGCATATGATGGATCTTTCATTGGAAGAATAGAAGTGAGGTCCCACCTTCTGTCCAGAGCTGGCTTTCTCCTCACCCCAGCTTTGTAGTGCAGTCCCTGGAACAGTTCTGGTTGTCTTCTAAGCATTACTACCCCATGTGCCCCAGGGAAGGGTCAGGATCTTTCAGGAAGAGGTTGAATTTCTCGTTGGGGGAAGCCACCACCTTGTGCCTGGTTGTGCTTTGCTGCAGCACAATGCTGCCATCCTGAGTTCAGAGGGAGACACTGTGTGCAGGGAACAGGGACATGAAAACTCCCTTCTGAAGATGCTGAATGATTCCCAGGAGCCGTGATGGGGTCAGAACTTCATTCATGGGGTCTTGCAGAAGTAGGTGAGGGGCCACAAGAAAAATCTTACAATAAAAGGGAGGTGATTTTGCACCTCTGCTCTGTTCTGGTGAGACCCCAACTGGAGTTACTGTGTTCAGTTCTGGAGCCCTCAACATAAGAAGAACATTGAGCTGTTGGAGCAGGTCCAGAGGAGAGCAACAAAGATGATCAGAGGGCTGGAGCATCTCCCTTATGAGGACAGGCTGAAGGAGTTGGGGTTGTTCAGCCTGGAGAATAGAAGGCTTAGGGGGGACCTCATAGAAGCTTACCTGAAGGTGGATACAGAAAGGCTGGGGTAAGACTTTTTAATAGGATACAGATACATTACAGGACTAGGAGTAATGGATGCAAATTGAGAGGAGATTCAGGTTGGAGATAAGAAAGAAATTCTTTACAGTGAGGGTGGTGAGACACTGGAAGAGGTTGCCCAGAGAGGTTGTGGATGCCCCACCATCCCTGGAGGTGTTTAAGGCCAAGCTAGATGAGGCATTGAGAAACCTGGTCTAGTGGGAAGTGTCCCTGCCCATGGCAGGGGCATTGGATCTAGCTGATCTTTGAGGTCCCTTCCAACCCAAATCATTCTTTGATTCTAAATCCAAAGGAGTGCAAAGAAAAAGTTTGATGATGTATTTTGCCTCTGTCCTCCCTGACACAGGCTTTGAGACAGCCTGACTTGTTTAAAATGTCCCATGAGGCAATGTAGTCTTTCCTGAAGTCTAATAGAAACCTCTAAGTTGATACTTCTCTCATATACCTCTGTTTCTCCTAAGCGTCTTGTCCATGAGAAGGAGGGAATCCCTATGGAGAAGACCTTTCTCAGACCATCCTGTGCCCTTGCTCTTATCTGCTTAGCTCCTTCTGATCTCAGTTCATAAACCAGTTCCTCCAGGCCATTTGCACACAATTGGTTCTCCTCCCCACTGTGTTCTCCTGTTCATCATTGTCCCTACCCCTGAGGACAGAGTCTGTAGTGGAGCACAATGGTCTAGATACCATGGTGGAATCCAGAGACTCTAAAAGAGCAGTGCACCATGAAGTCCCCTGATTTGGACCATGGACACCTTGTACAATGTCACTAGCACCATGCACAATGGGTCTGGGACCATGGACACTTTGTAAAATGGCAGTGGGACCACACACAATGGGACTGGGACCATGGACACCTTGTATGTTGGCCCTGGTCTAGTGGGAGGTGTCCCTGCCCATGGCAGGAGGGTTGGAACTAGATGATCTTGAAGGTCCCTTCCNAAGCGTCTTGTCCATGAGAAGGAGGGAATCCCTATGGAGAAGACCTTTCTCAGACCATCCTGTGCCCTTGCTCTTATCTGCTTAGCTCCTTCTGATCTCAGTTCATAAACCAGTTCCTCCAGGCCATTTGCACACAATTGGTTCTCCTCCCCACTGTGTTCTCCTGTTCATCATTGTCCCTACCCCTGAGGACAGAGTCTGTAGTGGAGCACAATGGTCTAGATACCATGGTGGAATCCAGAGACTCTAAAAGAGCAGTGCTCCATGAAGTCCCCTGATTTGGACCATGGACACCTTGTACAATGTCACTAGCACCATGCACAATGGGTCTGGGACCATGGACACTTTGTAAAATGGCAGTGGGACCACACACAATGGGACTGGGACCATGGACACCTTGTATGGACACCTGGTCTAGTGGGAGGTGTCCCTGCCCATGGCAAGGAGGGTTGGAACTAGATGATCTTGAAGGTCCCTTCCAGCCCAAACCATTCTATGATCTATGATTTAAAACATCAGGTACAGCAGCTCCACATCTATGAGCTGGGAAAGAAATTGGAAAAACCCTGAGTATTTTTTTTCTCCTTTTAACAATATTATTTTCATACTTGTGGGGTTTTTCCTTGTTTTTATTATCCTGAGGAAGAGCAGGATGGCATGAAGCTCTTCCCTTCTTAGGGGAATGATCCCTGGAAGGCTCCTCTTGTTGTCTTCATGGACCATAACTCAAAGAGCCAGCCTGATGGGTTTGTTGCAAAAGTGCTTCTCCTCCCAACCATCCAGCAGGCATTTCAGTTACATGCTGGTAAATGAAGAGTGAAAATTAAACCAGGGCTAAGAAAAAAAATTCTTCATCCTTAAAGATTAGTCCCTTCACACTTCTCAGTGTTCAATATTGCAGCCCCATCAGGTTCCCAGTCACCCATGGTATCTTCACAGAGCATAAGACACGAACAAACAGAACAGGAGAGATAAAAATTATTTCTAATGCAAAGAGCAAATGGGGGGGGAAAAAAATCATAACCTTCCACATCAGTCTCACAGGCTGGAAGAAAGCTGTGAAAAAGGATTTCATTCTGCTCTGCTTTTCCTTTCAGAAAAAACCCTTAAGCACAAGAGCTACCTGAGCTGATTTACCTGGGAACATCAATTAAGCACCTTGATTTGCTGTTTACCTATCAATCCAATTAGTTCATTAGGCAGAAGGGCTTCAGTGAGGGAGCACTGAGAGATTCAATCCAGCTAAGTCTGGAAAAACTCAAATACATTCATGACATTGCAGCCTATGTTTAGGAGAAAGCTGCTGGACAAAAGCCTTCAACTGAAAAGCAGATCCTGAAGGGGGCTGGTACCACCCTGTGGCTCTTGAAGAGAGAGAAGGACTAGACCCTGTGCTTCCTTCTTGCCCAAATCTGCTCTCAGAGAATCAGTGGAGATGTCTCTGACTTGGTGGCTCCAATCCCTTTCTTGGTGCTATTGTTCTTTGCTATTGTTCTGCTATAGTGTGCTCCTCTGTTGCAATTTCTCCTTTCTGCAAAAATACACTGTAAATGAGTGCTCACTTAAAAAAAAAAAATCAAAACCTCACCCCTTATATTTCCTCTTTTGAAGAAAAAAACATTAAACTGACTTGGAACTTTGAAGTTTGTGATATAACAGGACAAGGTTTACCTGGAAGGATGATGAAGGATGAGGGTTGTGTATCTTGATTCATGCCTGTTTTGCTTTGTAAAGGAGGAGCTGCAGGAAAATTCCCTCCCTTCACCTTATGATGTATCAGCCCTTGGTTCAGCCTAGTTGGCACATTGTGTTTCTGGTTGAGCTGTGAAAGGTTTTTTGTGGGGTCTTCCCTTCACCCTGTCTCTTGAATAATCACTATTAAGACATCCAAGAAAAACACCACTCTTGTTCTTACCAGGGTATCACCTCTGGAGTCACATCCCCTAAGACACTTGAGCTTAAAGGTAATTCTCTCAGCTCTGGTGGCTGATGATTCTTCTGGCATTCTGAAAGACTCTTTTTCTGGCGTCACATGAAAGTTTTCACTTTCATATTATTTTCTGTATTCTTTCCAATTTTTTGGTTCTTATGGTCATGATGAAAGGCTGGATATTTCAACATTTACTTAATAGGGGTAAAATGTTAATGTTTTGTTGAGTTCTGGAGGAGAGGTTGCTGAGTACACTCTCTCCATTAGCACACCTGCAAGGTGGTTGCTTTCACCACAATCACAGCAATCACAGAATCATAGAGAATGGCTTGGGTTGGAAGGGACCTTAAAAATCATCTAGTTCCAACTCTCAAACATGGGCAGAGACATCTCCCACTATATCAGGTTGCACAATCCTTCATCCAGCCTGGCCTTACACACCTCCAGGGATGAGGGGGCATCCACAACCTCTCTGGGCAACCTCTTCCACTGTCTCACCACCTTCAGAGTAAAGAACTTCTTTCTTATATCTAGCCAGAATATCCCCTCTTCCAATTTACATCAGTTATTCCCAGTCCTTCCCTCACATATCCTATTAAAAAGTCTGACCCCAGCCTTTCTGCAGGCCTCCTTCAGGAATTGATGTCACTACAAGGTCCCCCCAGATCCTTCTCATCTCCAGGCTGAAAAACCCCAAATCTTTCAGCCTGTCCTCATAAGGGAGGCTAATCATCTTTGTGGCCCTCCTCTGGACCTGCTCCAACAGCTCAATGTCCTTCTTGTGTTGAGGGCTCCAGAACTGGACACAATTCACTCATCTCTTTCCCTGCCACACATGAGATTACATGTCCACTCCCATGAAGAAGTTCCCAGTTGAGGCACTGATCTGGCAATCCAGGATCAGCTACCTCAGGACCCATGACTAGGATACTGCTTGCCTGGAAGCATTAGAGCTTCTTTGACCACAGCATCCCAGCATCCTTATCCCTTTCTAGATAAAACACTTGGCAAAATATTGCTGCTGTTACAACACAAATCTGGTTCTTCCTTAGTTGTGTCCTACATAGCAGCAAAGAGGCTCTAAATGCCTTTGGGAAGGAGGAGAGAGGTAAGGGATATGTGTGTCCCATTCAGTATATGAGACTCAACTGTCTTTGAAAGTCAACCTGAGCAGTTGTTCAGCTCAAGCAGCCAATTTTTATGCTCTTGCTTGCACTTTTATGGAGTGTTTGGTCTGTGTCGGTGGAGAGCTTTTATTGCTGAGATGGTTACTTCAGCCTTGTCTCAATTTGCTTTTAGTCTAACAAGCAGTGTGTAGCTGCAAATTAAAAAGATGGAAAACAATGATAACCAGAGTTCGCTTTACTCCCAACCCCTCTTCCCCTTGGAGAGGAGGCTGAAAAGATTGAAAAGTGAGTCATTTAAAGATCATTCTAGGTCATGAAGACCTTTCCCTAGTGCTCTGCAAAGAGAGGAAGGATTGTGATTGCACCAGTGGGTTGGGACTTGGGTTCAGATCCCCATTTGGCTACTGGGGAATCATAGAGTTAGAAGGAACCATCAAAGGCCATCTACTCCAACCTGCCTGCAGTAAGCAGGGACATCTTCAGGTTGCTCAGAGCCTCATCAAGCTTGTCCTTGAATTGTCTCCAGGCATGGGGCCTCCACAGCCTCTCTGGGCAAAAAATATTTGGCCTCTATTAACTACAGAACTCCAGGAAATTAATTTTTACAAAGCAGGTAAGTGGTTTCCCTCTTTCCTGATTGGTTGCTCAATTTAGATGGTCATTTCTTTGGGCACAGATCACTTTTCTGAGGACATCACAACATCACAACCCATGCTACACCCATCAGCAAGCTCTAAATCTTAACCTCAATCAGTAGTGTCAACTGAATTACAAGAATTACACAATACCTTTTGGCTCACAACCATGATCCAATAGAATTTCAGCCACATAAAGGGCCTACTTTTGTCATTAAGACATTTTTGTCATTAATGGTTAAACTATTTGTAGGGAGGTCTCTTCTGAGGAACACAGTCATGGTATCTAAAGGAAGAACATGTCTTGAGCACAGTTCAGGCTGGAAATAGAAATCATGACCTCAAGAAAAGACTTGGTTAGGATCAATTTTAGTAGTAAAGGAAGAGAATATGAAGTCACAAATCCTGAGTTCAAGCCAGCTTTCCATCCCTGCAGAACCAAGTGAGAGCATGGGTGATGACCAGAAGAACCTTGTGACAGCAGCTGAGCATGAGATGGGTGAGAACTGGATGGAGGAAGTAGGACTCCTGAGGAAAACACAAAAGGGTTTAACAGGTTAATGGGCATCACTGTGGAGTAGAAATATTAGGAGGCTGGGAAAAGCTCCCTAAACACTCTCTTGGATACATAACTGTTTTCAAAGGGAAATGCTGGAAGCAGCTGCTCCTGGAGATATTTTCAACTCCAGGGAGGCCAAATGCTATGGGACATGCTGACCATTTGTGTTAGTGGGGAGGGACAGCCCTTTCCCACACATTATTTATCTGCTTTGCTCCTCTCCCACTAACATTTTCTCCCAGTCTTGGCTTTGAATGTTGCAACACAGTAGATAGTTACCCTACTGGAGAGAGAAATCTCCCCAAGGAAATGTGTTTCACAACCTTCTGCATCCCTCAGAAGTGATGTTTCCTGAGCTGATCCTAAGGACAACCTAAGTATTGGGCTGGGACACAGAGGTTGCTGTTGGATCTACAAGAGCAAAAGTTCTTCATACCATAGGCCAGGTCAGAGAACTTGAAGAAATGGTTTCTCTTGAATGGGATTCTGATAATGATTCATATTATACTGATAATAATCCTAGATGACCTTGAAGGTCCTTTCCAGCTGTATTGTTCTATGATCCAAGAGAGCTCCAGGAGCAGCAGGTGCAAGTTGGAAGAGGGGAGATTTAGGCTGGAGATAAGAAAGAAGTTTTTTCCTGTAAGGGTGGTGAGATACTGGAAGAGGTTGCCCAGAGAGGTTGTGGATGCCCCCTCAATCTCTGGAGGGGTTTAAGGCCAGGCTGGATGAGACATTGAGCAACTTGGTCTAGTGAGAGGAGTCCCTGCCCATGGCAGGGGGGTTGGAACTAGCTGATCTTGAAGGTCCCTTCCAATCCAAACCATCCTGTAATTCTATGACCCTTGTAGAAATGAAGCACAACAAACATATCCTTTTCATCTCTTCTTGGAAAGATGTGATGGGCTCTGTAACCCAGACTAACATTTTGTGTCACAAAGAAGGAGCATCTTTGGTGTGTTAATGAAGACACAGAGCACTTAGCTCATGCTCTGATGAAGCTTCAGCTTCTCTTCAGATCTCAGAGACAAATAGCAAACCACAGAGCTTAGAGGGACTTAGCAAGATGACATAAACCATTCCCACTACTTGAAGCCTCTCTATGCCTCTTGTTCCAACCCAACACAAATGTCAGCTGTTTGTTTTTTAAAAAGCTCCTGGGCTAAAACTTCTGCGTTTTTCTTCCCTCATTCCTGGATTTTAATTAGCTTAGATGAGCAGTGAGTACATTTCCACTCTTCTTTGTTTTTATCTGTTCTTCTTGAGGACAGAAAAAAAACAAGGAAGAGATGTGGTGGTTTTTTAATTGTCTAGAAATGATACTGACAAATTGGGTAATTGTTATCAGCTCTCAGTTGTGCTGCTGTTTCATAGAATCATAGAATGGTTTGGATTGGAAGGGACCCTAAAGATCATCTAGTTCCAAGCCCCTGCCATGGGCAGGGACACCTCCCACTACACCAGGTTGCTCAGTGCCTCATCCAGCCTGGCCTTAAACACCTCCAGGGATTGAGGGGGCATCCACAACCTCTCTTGACAACCTGTTCCAGTGTCTCTCCATCCTCATTGTAAAGAATTTCTTTCTTATCTCCAGCCTGAATCTCCCCTCTTCCAATTTGCATCCATTACTCCTAGTTCTGCCATCCTGTACTCTATTAAGTAGTCCTACCCCAGCCTTTCTGGAGGCCCCCTTCAGGTATTGAGAAGCCACTATGAAGTCCCATCTGAGTCTTCTCTTCTCCAGGCTAAATAACCCAAACTATTCTGCCTGTCCTCATAAGGGAGGTGCTCCAGCACTTTTATCATCTTTGTGGCCCTCCTCTGGACCCACTCCAACAGCTCAATGTCCTTCTTATGTTGAGGGGCTCTAGAACTGGACCCAATACTCCAGTTGGGGTTTCACCAGAGCAGAGCAGATGGGCAAAATCACCTCTCTTGACCTGCTGGCCACACTTAATGCAGCCCAGGATTAGGTTACTTTTCCTCCTGGTAAAAAGGCCATTCCAGAGGAACACTTATGAGCCTGCACAATGGGGAAATGGCTTGTAAAAGTATCTACAGCAAAGCACAGACATGTCTATTTGCTGAGGAGCAGGAACAAGCCCCAGGATCTGAGGAGCCACGGATGTGTGCAGTAATAGCGTGAAATCGAGCTCCAGAATCAAATGTGCAGCCAGGCAGAGACCCCAATGAAATGTCATCACGGGATACAAATGAAAAAATTATCAAAGGATAAGATGAAACCCATCAAAACACAACATCCTTCAGTTTGTTGGGTTTTATTCTAATTCAGAAACATTTGGGTTTCATCTCCAGCCAGGCCCTAAGCAGAGACAGGCTTTTGTATGTTGTCTTTCAGGCATTCTTTCTTCACTCTTTTGTTCTTTCTGGTTTTTCTTTTTAATTCATTTTTTTTAAAAGTGATGAAAACAAGAAAAAAAATTTCCCCTTTTGTTTCTAATCTGAACAGTTTGCCTTTTGCCTTCAGGCTCAGCCCCCAAACCTTTACCTTTATCCAAACTGTGTTCGCTGACCTCCCCCACTATATATCTTGATGGTTTTGCCTTGAGAATCTTCAAGTTTTACCTATAGCCTGAGTTGGGACAAGAAGATCTGAGTAGAAAAGATATCCAGGCTTTCCTTCTCAAGAGGAGAATTCACCTGGTCCTTATTTTTTACTTTATCCCCTGCCTTTCATTGGTAAATTATTTGAAAGAGTTATTGCTCCAGCTTTAAACACTTACACGTGTTTCTCCTTCTTGCTGTGGATGCCAGATGCTCAGATCTTATTACACTTTTTCTCACTCTTTGCTGCAAGAAATCACTGCCTGCAGTCTCTGAGGGACTTGAAGAGAGGAATGTGGTTACTTTTTAACCCATTCTGATGTTATGAGATCAAATTTTTTATTCAAGTCCAGGATTTCCAGCACTTTTAACCAGTCTTGTGTCTCTAAGAGATGCTTCCAGTTGACTTCCTGGGGCAATGAGAGGGGAGTTAGATGTGTTGTACTGACAGAGAAGGCAAATTATTTTCTAGGAGTGATTTAACTGATTGAGCACATCCAAGTGATGCAGATGTCCTTCTCCCTGTCTGTGCACCAACTAGGATGCAGGCTTGGTGCAAGCTACACGTGAAATGGTGGCTAGCAGCCCTGGAGCCATGTTTTGCCTGCTTTTGTCTCTGTGTTTTGAGTAGTACATGCTGTGATGTGTTGCATCTCCTTGAGCTGTTCCTGAAGTCAGGCAGCCCCAGGTGCTGGCTGGCAGAGTCATTTTGAGGAGATTTCTCTGGATACTTAGCTGTGCTGGGTCACCAGGAAGCAGCTACCACTTGGGTTTTGTGGGGATAAAGAAGTTCTGGTACCAGGAGAGCCCACAGAACATTGTAAGATGATAAGACCAGATGACCTTAAAGATCCCTTCCAATTCAGACAATTCTAATTCTCCATCCCTGGTGACATCCAAAGCCAGGACTTGATGAGGCTCTGAGCAACATGATCTAGTGCAAGATGTCCCTGATCACTGCAGGGGAGTTTGACTAAATGTCTTTGAAAGTCCCATCCAATTTAACACATTGTATGACTCAATGAGATAATTTGGACACAGCCTTGTGACCTCCTAGGGCTGCCAGCAGCTTGGTGGGCAGACCCTAAAACACTAGATATTGATGCAAGCAAAACCAAAGGGATTTAGGGGGGAAATCTCCATTGAAGGACATCCCTGGGGGGGAGTTTCCAAGCCTGACTGATAAGGAAAGCTCAGAAACACTCCAGGATTCAGCAGCTTGGTTGTTGGTGGGATGTTGTGCATCTGACATGGGGAAGTGTTAAAAGGGTCTGATAGGTCCACCTTGTTCTAGATGCAGTTCAAGTCAGTCATGCTGCAACTCATCCTAGAAAACCATGGGATTGCCTCTGTTAAAGTCAAGGTTTAAAACATGTGGAGTTTTTTTCCCCAATGAGGGAAAAAACTGAGAAAGTTCACAACAGCCACCTCTTTTTAAATATGCTTATTTGTGGGGGTTTTTTCATAGTAATTTCTTTGTTTTTCCAGCTAAGACAGGGGCAGGACATTTTAATAGGATATGTGAAGGCAGGACTAGGAATAACAGGTATAAATTAGAAGAGGGGAGATTCAGGTTGGATATAAGAAATTATTTACTGTGAAGGTGGAAACAATGGAACAGGTTGTCTAGAGAGGTTGTGGATGCCCCCTCCCTGGAGTTTTTTAAGGCCAGGCTGGATGACACATTGAGCAATCTGGTCTAGTGGAAGGTGTCACTGCCTATGGCAGGGGGGTTGGAACTAGATGATCTTTAAGGTCCCTTCCAACCCAAACTATTCTATGATTTTCTGATTCTGACATCCAGATATTCTGCACTTTTTGACCACACAGATCATTTCAAGCACGTATTACAGCGTTGCTATGGTTATTGCAGTTAGGGTACTGCAGTTTGTCTTTGTGTTTGGTTCAAACCCAAGACCAAGTGTTCTAACCTATAGGTATCATAATTGTTTTTTCTAGTCACTACCAAACAGCTATTTGGCTTTGCTAAATGATAGGAGGGCTGATGCATAATAACCTCACCAAAAATCATAGAATCATGGAATGGTTTGGGTGGGTTGGAAGGGACCTTAAAGATCATCTAGTTCCAACCCCCCTGCCATGGGCAGGGACACCTCCCACTAGACCAGATTGCTCAATGTGTCATCCAGCCTGGCCTTAAAAAACTCCAGGGAGGGGGCATCCACAACCTCTCCAGACAACCTGTTCCATTGTTTCCACCTTCACAGTAAATAATTTCTTATATCCAACCTGAATCTCCT
>VZTY01028778.1:22798-106172 GCA_013400935.1 Turnix velox | reverse complement strand
CTATGATTCTATGATTGTATATGACAAAGAGGTATGTTCTGTTAAAATAAGTATGGAGGACCAAGAGCTAAATCCATACTTCAGAAGCTTCACTGTTGACAGAACAGGGCCAAGAGATAGTTTCATAATCCAGTTTCAGTATGGAAAAATTCCACCAGAAAGTGAGTGGATGCATGCAATCTGGAAGTTACTATGCAGAAATAAATAGGACTACAGATATAAAATTCTGTATTTGCATCCTTACGTTTCAGAATAGAACCATACCTTAAATAGCAGGTTTTCTCTTTCCCTCCTCCAGCTTAAGTCTGGATTGTTATCGAGGATGCAAATTTAATAATGTTTTAATATAAATCAGGAGATAAAAAATAAATGTATTATTGTTGAAATTTAACATAACTAAATGAAATTTAATTAAATATTGTTCTAAGAATATTGAATTTTGAAGACTGATATTTAGAGCTGTTCAGACTGAATATATTTGCAGCTTATCTCCAGGAAGATGTATATTTTAATATACAAAATCTTGCAAAAAGAATTATTTGGGGAGAGCAAATAAAACTGATGATCTCTGACATATTGTCCATACAGCAATTCTGAGTGCAGTTTACAGAAAAATTCAAAATATTTTAAATGTATAAAAAATCTCTGACAGTTGTACATCTCTCAGTGGGGTTCTGGACAAGATTAGATTCAGAGATTCCTTTCATTCTAAATTGTTCTGTGGTTTCTTGATTTTTATTAACCTTTAGTATCAGTGACTTTATGAATATAGTTGAATCAATTTTTAAGAAGCAGTTTATCTCCAAAATACTCACCTTTACAAGTTCCATGACGAGGTATAACTCAGTTGGCATATCCATTTCCTCAATGAGAAGCACAATATTGGGATGCTTGACTCTTCTTAAAATAGATACCTCGTTCTGGATCATGTGTTCCTGCGACACAAAAGAAGTCTTTAACAATTATGGTTAAGTAGAAAAAAACTTTCACCTCCACTGTACTGTGTAAAATACAGAGATGAGTGGGATTTGCATGGATTCCTCAGGTTTTTTTAAAAGGTGACAGACATTGCTTCTAGCAATATGAAAGAACACAGTTAGAGTAATCAGTCTGACACCTGAAAGCAGAGCAGAGAGTAGAACACAAAAAAGGAGTGGAGGAGAAGACATGTTTCTGATGCAGAGAGAAGTTAAATATGGAAGTTTCTGAATTTTTTTCACCAATAAAGAATCTTTCCATTTAAGGATATGAGAAGACCTTCTCAGAGAAACTTTTGTTATAGATTTCCAAAGCTAAAAGAAGTTCACTTAGCATGAATCTGAATCAGTCTGAATTCTCTTTCCCACTGTTTGACACAGTGACTGCTGTTTTGCAAGTATTAGTATAATTATTGTATTTTCTGTAACATCTGGAATTATGAATGCTAGAGAATGAAATTACAGGGGTAAAAAGCAAGGAGGATGAGTGCTCCCACACACAACCAACCAACCGGGGAATCAACACACATACATCTATAAAAGCACACTGCAGCCTTTTACACAGGTACTCCAAGGGTATCCAGAGGGCAGGTATTGGCTCCAACAGAAAAGATTATTAATATTTGTCAAGGAGGAAAGTACCAACAGTTGCCCAGACTGATCTCTCACAAAATGCATCTTGAAACAAAAAAGCTCATATGATTTGTTGTACTTACTTTTCCTCTACATTTACTTTTTTTGATTATTTTCAGAGCATATTCTCTACCAGTTGATCTGAGGAAAGAGAAGGGAAAAAAATCATATGTTCAATCACATTGAATATTTTTATCAGTCAAGTTTATATTTTTTCATTTGAGCTCGATGGGTCTGGGCAAGAATTCTATTCAATTGCTTGTTTCATCAAGAAAATAAAGCTTGGATTTGACTGGAATTGTGAATTTGAGTCAAATTTATCAAATTTACATGCCTCAGAAAAAAGCATTGCTGTTTTTTCTTTTTTGAATAATGAAGATATTTCATTGTTTCCAAAATAAAATCACTAATTTTTTTTTCATTTTGTAGTAGTTGTTTCTTCTGCAGTCATATGTAAAAAATATTATATAATATCTACAGATCCAAAAATCTTCTCAAAACCAAAATGGTTTGTTTTCTGTTACACAAAAAAACCCACTAGCTATGGCAAATACTTTCTGTACTTTAAATGAGATGTCATTGGTTTGTACATCTACACCCTCAACTGCTATTATTAAAAAGTCAGTCCTTGGAATAATGTTTTATGTATTCACTAAGAATATGGTGTTTGGCAGAGAAAAATATTATGTTTATGGGAAAAATTATGAAAGGTTCTGGAGAAAGCATGAAATTGTAGAGAACCTGCTCAGTATGAGAACATATTTCCTTTTAAGTGTTTTATTATTTTTAAATTACATTTATCACTTCTATGCATATAGACATATTAATCATATTGAATGATAACACTGAAAAATTAATTTGTAGACAAGTTAATAGTATCAACTTCCATTTCTTATATTACAAAACCAAACGATGGCTGAAAGGATGAAACCAAGAAGCCCTATTCAAAAGTTAAGGCTAAATGGAAAAGGGGTAATAGAAAAAGCTCTTACAAAGCATGTCAATTTTGCAATAAAAATAAAAACAATTTCCAAAGTGTGTTACATTCCCCTTAGGCACATGTTTGCTTGAAAAGATAAAGGAAAAGAAATGTGTCTTGAGCATATGGGGTGATTATTTTCATTCTTTGCTACCAAAACATAGTTAAACTGATAATTGAAATTGATATATAATAAATTAAACAGAAAGGTAAGTGTTGCTAAAAGTGTGTACAGTCTTTCAAATAGGACATGTAAAGTGAGTCATAAACCCAAAACACTGCTTCAGGAAAATGACTGGGCATTTTCATTGGCATATTTAAGCATAGAGAACTCCTCTGGCAATGAAGTACCACTAGGTATTAAGAGAAAATGGAGTTTTTTAAATAAAAAGAAAAAAACTCCAAAATATTTATTCAGTTTCATTTCCTGGGTTGGCAGGAAATTACTACTGTCTGTATCAAAACATCATGTTAATGATGTTAATGAGTGTAAAGAAATCCTAAGCATGGCTGTTAAAGACTAAAACAAACAAAAATTTAAAAGTTCTCATATGTACTGTCCCTCCCAAAAAAAGGGTTTAATGCTACAGCTGTCAGAAATGTGCCACACTCCATACGTGTCGCTGTTTGGTGGATCATGACCCAGCTCATCGTGGGAAGAGGCAGAGATATGGGAATGGAAGGAGGAAGTAGAAAGGATATTAGAAATTAAGGTATCTGGGGTTCAAACTCAGACTAAATATGCCCTATTAATAGGAATCTCTTTCAAGCTCCTTGATTGCCCTAAAAATGCTTCCTCTCTGTCATGAGAAAGGAAATGGATGGTTTTTGTTGGCCATGGGAGACTCCATGTACTCACAAACACTGGGAAATCTGAGCTAGTGAGGAAATGTCAGAAATTGGAAATATCTGAAAGTTAAAAATGAACACATATGAAAACACCATAAGATAAATTACGCATATGATGGAACAGATATGTAATGAGCAGATGACAGCTCTGACTGCTCTTTGTTTTGGTAAAAAGAAAATTAAAGTTAAGTTAATGCAAATCCTTTCCCCTCTACAGTTGCAGAACCACAGGTTCTCAGAAGCACTTCAGCCTCCTTAATTGACACACCTCCCAAAATTGTGCTATGCCAGAAACTCATGTTGATCAGCTCTCATGTATCACCCAACTAAACAATAAAAATGTGCCACACAAAACAGGAAGCAAGTTATGTCTGGATAAAAGGCTGGACCCTCTAATGGAGGGCGTAGATTCAGACTTCTGGGTCCTAACAGGAAACTGGTTGTTCTAAATTTTGCAAAGTTCACAGATATTTCCAACTGCACTGGAGACAAGAACCTTTGTTATTTTGTGTTTGTGACTGTATGCACCTTCACAGATACGTGGAAGGCCATTTAGAAGTTCCCACATGAAATTTTTTAAGATCATTTTTGGTTTCTCTTTAGACTATTTGGCATCACAGGAAAATGCCTCTGAACACATTTAAATAGTGCATTAAAACCAGCGCACATGGGCTGGTCTCCTGATCTCCACAGCTCTGGAGAAGAAGGATCCGTGTGATCAGTGAAGATGTGTAACAAGAGCCATTCCTACTTGCTTAACACCTCATGGTGCTATTCCTTTGAACTGTAACGCACACGGGAATTGCATGTGAGAAGAAAGTAGAAAAGTCCTCTGCCCCAAGTATCACCCCATCAATTATGGCTCTGCAAATGATGGACATATCAGACTTTGAAGTGAGGTGTTTTTTGCTTAGAAAGATTGTGAAGAATGTTTTTGAAGGAGTTTTACATGTACTGGCTTCAATTTACCCTCTGAGCCTTTAATTTTTCCCTCCACACTTGTGGCAGCATGAGTATCCTGCTTTAGAAGCGGAAACTAACAAATAATTCTGCTTTAATTTTTAAACTCTCACAAAGGAGTAACTTTCTGATATAAATGGGATCTATGGAATAGTACAGCCCAGAGACCATACAAGCATGTATCTTGGAATGCCTGAGTAATCACACTATCAGAGCACATTTTCACCAGATATGTCATGTTATTGAATACTTGGACTAGTGGGACAAACAAGAGGACAGGAAAGAGTTTCCACTTAATGTCTCGAGGCTATTGTAATCAGCATTATTGTAAGGTGTGCTAGGGCCTATATTTAATTTCATTCCTCTTTTGTCTGGGCTTGAGAATAGCTGTAAAATACACACTAGAGCATTTGAACTGGCTTGCAGCACAACTAGCATCTTCAGCTGAATAACAGCGCGTTGAAATTTCTTGATTTTCTACTGCATTGTAATCTGGTTCTCTTGGTCAGTACTTTAGCATGTTGCTTTCTCTTTTCCTAGCTATATGTTTTCATCCATGTTTTTCATCAGTTTTGCCTCCTCCATAGGGTTTTAAAGTGCTTTCTTAATTTCACATTATTTTGCTTTGCTTCTTTGAGGTTTCTATGTTCCTCATTTTCATATTCAGACCCTGGGGTTTGATCTGAAGAGGCATCCCCCTCTGGATGACCAGCTTGTCCAAGAAGTAACTCTGACAGAGGTCTAAAGGCTTTATGAAGCTTTTGCCTAGTTCCACAAGTTGACTGTCAGCTGATACAAATTCCCCTCTCCCTGCTTTTCCTCAGCAGCTGCCTTTGTGGTCTCTGACTTGCCAGGTACCTCTCATTTTCCAAATACACTCTAGTTTTAAAGCAGCTAAGCTAATTTATCATCATCTATCATGAGATGTAATCTTGATTCACTCTTTAAAGTTAAGATCATATTCTTGCAGGCTAAAAGTCAAAATTTCTTTGAGCACAAAAATGAGGTTACAGTCTATTGTAAGAGTTGCCTCCTTAGGATATGGTAAAAGGGAATACAAAACTTCCTCCATGGAATTTTGATAATAGACCTTAACATCTCTATTGTTCATACTTGTTGACATCTCTAGCTATGGGAGTTTTTTCCCTTCACTGAACCACCACTATCTAACAAGACCAATCAATCTTACAACCATTTCATATGCAGGTACCTCCTCTCTTTTTTTACCCTATATTCTCTGATTTTAAACAATAACAGCAAAACCCATCTAGAGTTCTGCTGAGAGAATTTCTGTCTTTGCTCCCTAATTTTTATACTGTTATTGCTGTATAGATCCAGTTCAAAGCTGGTTTCTGATCTGCCTGAACAGATTTAGAAAGCACCACCTGAGTTAGTCAACTTGGACACTTTCAGCAACACCAGCATTTGAGGTGACTTGTCAGTTCTCTAACTAGGACTGGGTGTCTAAAGACTGTATTGAAGGGTAACTGCTCTCCCTTCTTAGCAGTAAAGGGCACTGAAGATGTTAGATTTTGATGCCTGCAGTAAAGGCACCTAACATTGGACAGAGCTTAAATAATCACATGAAGCAGGCAACCAGGAGATAGACACCCATTTTAGATAAACATGGAAAATATTACTCCTCAGTGTCAGATGGCAGAATGGAAGGATCCAAAGTCAACCCTTTGTGCAACCACCACTACACCATATCACACTCACAGAACTTCCAGACATCTTTACAGAATGCTCCTACATGTGAAAGGCTTCATTGTTCTACTGTAAAATGTATGGTGCAAGAATACTCTGCACTAAAAGATGTTATTTCAATGCAACAAGAAAGATTTAACACAAAAAAATGGTAAAATCATGAAGAGTGCAGAAGAAAAAGAACATACTGAATTTCTTTAAGAATGAAATTAATAGATTATCCCTTGGATTCACTCTTTTTTTCACATCAGAGGGCACAAGTATAATTTTTCCATCTGGCTTTGAGAATTTGCCTTATTACACAACCTATATATACTCTACAAATAAAGACATGATGTAGGAATAGCATGACAGTAAAGATAATTTTTTTGAGTAACAAGCATATTATCCTCCTCACCTTTCTATACACTCCTTCACAATAGCAAAATTTCCATCTCCTATAGTTCTTCCAACTTTATATCGCTCTGCTATAGATGCTGGGACCTGGAAACCTTCCTCCAACACTTCTGAAAGAATCATTAGTACATTTTTATTGTTAGTGAAGGAAACACAGATGTTGCACATAACATGAATTTTTAAGTCTATGGTTGAGGAGCCTGGAAACGATTCTGAGTCAGTATCTCACTTACTGTACAGTGAAACCATGCTGCTGACATTGTATATACTCAACAGGTTTCTCACAGATACAATAATGAAAAATAAGACTTCTGGGGGCTCAAACATACCACCATTCGAGTGTTACATAGTTTACTGTTCCCATTGCAATATGCCCCCAGGACAAAACCAAAATAGTATTTTTTTAATTATGAAAAGGCCCCTGTGATCTGCACAAGCGCAGACCAACCTCCAAAAAGGGTTGGAACTCCTTGACACAGCATGATTAAATATATGTACCAAAGAAGTCCAACACTCAAGCACTTATTTTATTACATCCTGTAAACTGAGACATCCATAAAACTCCTCATGTGCTAAGTGCTAGTTCTCCCCCTCCCCCAATATTAAATATTTAGTTTTTAAACAAATGTTCTCAATAATACTATCTTGCATGCAACCTGGGCACCAGATGTTTAGGTAAAATCGCATTACACAGTGTCAAAGCATAAGAAAAGTTTGTAGTTTCATGTGTTTTAGTGCTCATTCATGTACCATTATTTTTAAATATATTTGAAATAGCGTGTTACAAATACCTAACACTCCTCTAAAAGCTGACTCTAAACTGCAGCTGATGCAAACTCCCACATAAATACAGTAATGTAAAAAACCCCTCAGTAAACATGAATTTACACTTTTTAGATAGTGCTTTCAACTGTGTCTTCATCTGCCCTTTGTTTCAGCTCAGTATTAAAAGTGAACATTGTGATGCATAGAGACTGTTGTCAACCTGGACTTACAGCAGCATATGAAGAGCTACAGTCAAACAGGAGCATGTACACATATATATTCATGTCTATATGTAAGTACGAACTGGTAGGACTGGAGATGACACTATTCTCTGGCCAACCCGCTCAAAGCCTTTGGCATGGATTGAGACTAATTACTTCTGAAGAAAAACCCAGGGCTGCAGTACAGTCGATCTTATGACAGGCAAGAGAAAACTATGAGTGAAATAACCCAGTCAGCACTGTGTCTCCTGGAGAACTAATATCTCCAGTCTCCTGCAGCAAAACTACCTCTGAGTAGGGATGTCCAGGTCAAATCTAATCTGGGGTGAATTTCATTGGTTTGCTAAGGCTGATGAGTCTCCACAAAGAGAGTCATCCATCCCTTAATGCTCCCACCTTCTCCAGCAGGAAGAATGACTCATTTCCTACACAGCTGCTGTTACCACTACAACGACTGCTTTCAAATGTCAGCCTTCAAATGTTACCTTCTGCAGGTCCATCATTTTCATCCATAGAGCTGCAAACTTTGGTGGATGCTAATGAAGTAGAGGAACCACTGTGTTGGGAGCTCTGGAAATGGAGAGACACAAATGAAAAAAAGATTATTTTTAAGGAGCACGAGTACCTGCAGCACATTCCTACTGGACACATCCCAGAGAGGATGCAGTACTCCCTATATCAAGCATCAATCTGCTTTGATGGAGGGATGGGTGGATGCTTGGTAGGAGTCCAGTTTTCCTAGTGAAATTACACTTCTGTTACCCCCATGTTCATGTAGATATACCTCAACCATCATGTGCAGCAATGTACAACAATGCTTTTATGTCTGGTAGTTTAGATTCTCCCTATTCCCCAGTTTTTGGACAGGAAAACTGAGGCACTGTATGCCCTCTGCAGGCAGGAGACTGTTCCCTCAGCCGCCACCATTAACACAGCAGACATGAGAAGCATGAACGTCTGTTTTGACTGAAGTTAGGGGGTAGAATTCCTCCTCCCTCTGCTGAAATCCTCCCCAGTTGTTTTTTAGAAGAGAGAAACCTAAACGGCAGCACATGGGGAAAATAAAATGTCAGAATGAGTAACATTTGCTTTTGTGGAAAAGCATTTGACTGGGGATGGTTCACTTGAGGCATCAGTCTGTACCTCAGTTTTAAGTACATGTACAGTGTACAAGTGCTTAGGTTTGCCCATAAATTTAATGGGGAGCATAGCAGTTGAAACCTGTAGACACTCAGCTTGGATATCAAGAGTATAGGAGGTAGATTCTCACTAAGGAAGCCTTCCAAAGCACTTACCAATGTCTGCCAGTTAGGTATGGACTCAATGCTGCTTCATCACACTTCTAGATGGATGAAACTACACACATATATGGACATGAACTGAATTTCACCAAAAAAATTTATCCTGTGCTATGTAATTATTGTAAAAACATATGTACAGGATTCTCCTATCTTCAAAAGAACCAGAAGAAGCTACAAATGTATCAGTGGCCCGTTCAATTTAGAGCAAGCACGAGGATTTCCTCAGGCCCTCATGCTGCAATGTAAGGGGGATGTATTAAGAGGATTTCCAAAACTAAAAATTTCCCAGGTTTACACTGTTTGCACACTGAAAGGTTACAAAGTGCTGCAGTATTAAATTCCCTCCTTCAACCAATAAATTAGATAAATTGCAGGCCGTACTGCAGGCAGCAAACACTACTGGTTCATCATCTATGTTTCTAAAGGATGTCAGGGTGCCAATTCACAAATTGAACTCAGCATCTTTGGAAGGTGCTCTCTCCTCTGCCATCATGGATCACAGACGAGGGGTGGGATTTTTGCTGAGTACAGAGCCAGGGAGAAGGCAGTCAGCACAGTTAGAACCTGGCCAATATGCTGAGGTCATCTCAACAGACCGACTTTCAATTTCTCCCACAGTAGATTAAGGCCAGATAATTTAGACAAAAACTGAAGTTGGTCTGTTTTTCACTAAATTATCCCAAGAGTTTGCACATCCTGTCTACCAAGAGATTCTTTTTTGCCTTTGTTTTTTCTTTTAATCAACCCAGCACATTCTTTTCAACCATCCAAGCATTACTTCTGAGCTTTGACCAGAATTAAAAATTGCATTAATCAATTTTTGGACTACTTTTGCTGCTTCTTGTCAACAGAAGTGAGCACTGACTGATTTCACACAGCTCTCCAATGTACAGCTGCCCTTGTTTGAAGATTAGGATGTGTTTACATATGTGCTACTCCTGTGCTGAACTCTGCAGGACGTCTCAGTACAAACTTACCTCTGGTTCTTTTTTGAACAAATGAGCAGATGAGGATCAAGGGAACGGGAAAATGCTAGGAGTTCTTATGCCTGGAGAATCCACTCTCAAAATCTATTTTCATATATGTGTAATGAGAGAATTGTTTCCTTTATAATCCTGCTTGTAAAATAAGCAGAAAAACATGTTTTCTCTACTCATTCTGCTGTGTCTGCATGTTTCCCCAGACCAGGCATTCAAATTCTTACTTCTTTTCCCACTCTGCAACATTTCCTTAAAGTAATTGCAATTTAAACATGTTTAATATCTGTTACACGTACAATCAGGAATTAATCTTCACAAGATTTAAGGGATAAAACACAAGAAACTTAGCAGTAGGTTTTCAGTAGATTATCAAACAACTACTTGATTAACTTTTTTTGCATTTCAAATAGAGATACTGCACTTCTCATCAGGTTAAGCACTGCTGACTATGCATCACTACAGCTTTCCTAAGCATTCTGATGGTCTCTTTATGGAGTCTCTGACTTGTCATTACTCCTGAGAACAGGAGATGGGACAATCAGGACCACTTCTTCTCAGAATGGGTGCCTAGAGAGACTGAAATTTCTATTTAGGAATCTAATTTCTCAAGGACCCTCAAGCAGAGGGTTAGCTGAGAACTGCATCTGTTCTGCCTTTCTGAAACCAGTCTTTTGAGGAACTATTTCAGTAAATCACTTCAGTAAGCTCTTCACTTGAAATGCAAATAATTTTAACAGCCTGCACATGACTGAAATTAAGTTCACTCCTAAATATCTGCTTTAGCTATAGTTCCTAAATATGTACTTAGGCCAGGCTTAGGTAAACAAACTGATAATCAAGTGTCCCACAGGAAATTTAAAAGAAATAAACCAATATGAGATTAATTTTTAAGTGCACCTGCTTCTTTTATTGACACTACACAAGGATGGGAAGGCTAAAATGATACTGAAAAAGGAAGAAGAACTAAAGTGATGCATTGGTAGCATACCCTGTACCCCAGGGCTCCATCTCCTTGGGTGAGATCTGCTATGAGCTGAGGCACAGCTTCCCACTGTGAATGAACCCGTAGCCAAGGAAGCAATTGCTAAAAATATGCATTAGGATTTTTTTAATCTTTAAACTTTGAAATTTTTTAATGAATTGGAAAAAACTTCTCATTACCTTTGCTGAATCCCTCCTATTAGAACAACAGATTAAAGAAAGACCAGGAACTGTACATCTGCATATACTGACCAAGTCTGCTGATGGCACCCCTCCACAATGAAAGAAACGTTACTAGGTAAACATGACACAAATATTTTCCTTTTTTATTCAGTCCACTGGAACAACAGGCAGACGCTTATTTATTTATTTATTTCTCTCTACTTCAGCTAGAAGGACAGTTCGTTTATTTAGACTCAAATTAGCTCGTTGCTCTCACAAGCTGAAAGCCCTCCGGGTCCAGCAATCCTTGTGGGTCTTGGTGTTCCTTCCAGTTGGCTTGCCAATCGCAAGGCAGTCTGTCATGCACGCTGTTGCTCTCACAGCTGTGGACCCCATCAGGGATATTGCAGATGGGGATTGAGGGGAGGTGGAAAAACAAACTCTAAGCAAGAGCATAATCCCTTCAACACACAGACCGTAATGCAATTAGCTGTTTTAATTTTAAGAGATGCCAAGGTGCTTGAAATGTCATCACTTTCACACAGATTACAAGGGGTCCGATTGCACAGGTTGCCAGCACATGGCTGTTTTTATGGCACACCTCCATAAAAGCCCTGGCATAAAAAAAGTAAATCAGGTCTTTGGTGTAAGGATTTCGGATCCTATGCAGGTTTATATAACAGATGGCCAGCACACCACACATCTCATTGATGTGAATAGAAACATTAGTAGTATAGAGTTTCATCTGTGTCTCACTGGGAGATTTATTTAGCAACTGTTTTGTAAATAGTGCGTATCTCAGTGGAAATTGTGCTAAATCCGCAAAAAAAAAGGCAGGCAAATAAATATTACTGTAATTTCTCTCTCCCCATACTCACCTTTGTCCTAATTAGCCTTAAAATCACATTCCAACTAAACATCAGGAATTATTCTCTTGGATTACCAGTATCACCACTCAGGAGAAGAAACTTAAACAAGTGTGAATAGGAAGTTGGCTAATGCAGTTCAGATTTCTGAATCTTAAATCCCAAACATCGCATTATATTTTCCAAACCTCTCAAATCCTTTATTAGCGCATATGGAGTCCACAAAGTCTCTCAACAAAAGATTCCTTTGTATTTTCCAAGCATGAAGGAAGCATCTGGATGAAATGTGAGTAACAGAAATGCACACAGGTGTAATGCTAAATTTAGATCTCATACACAGTTTTGCTTTTTGAGGAATGGGCTTAATGAAGCAAAAATTAAAATTAGTAAACAAAGTGTAAATTCAGCAAGGAGGCTTGAGTCTTTAAATTAGATATCCTAAGTTTTTCCCTATTACAAAGCATTCTACAGACTTAAAAAAAAAACAAACCAAAAAACAAAAAACCAACAGACACAACAAAGCCATAGAGAAAAAGAGATTGTGTGAAAGTTGTATGTGTCTGATAAAGTTCAACTTGGCAAAGATAAATAGGATTAAACCCGAAACTAAACATTTTGCAACCATGCTCACCTCTTCTGGAGCCCACACTAGTGTTCAGTCTCATTATAAATAACGTTTGCAATGCAGCCATCATGAATTCCTGACATGGCCAATTCCTTAGCATAAAGATTAAAATAATTAAAGGTAAAATAGCCAACAATCCAGGGCAGGCATTAGCTCTGAAGGATTCTGACGTGTCCAGGAAATTCCTGTAATATGTAATAGTGTTAAGCAAGAATTAAGTGAGTCAATAGCAACAAAACTGTACATCTCCAGAGAACAAAAGGAAACACAGAGGATTGATGCTTTAAAACAGCAAAATAATATTATCTTGATGAAGTTTTAAGAATAATCCAGCTTTACAGAAGCAAAGGGTTACACTGAAATTCCCTCTCCCTACGCTGTCCAGCAAAAAATGTTTTTGATTTTCCCTTTGTTTAATTTTGTTCAGTTTTTGGCCCAGTCAGTTGAGATGGGAAAAAAGTTTTCATGTAAACAGTACAGTGTTGGCAAAACACTTTGAGGAGTAACATCAAGTCCACAATCTTCATGTCAAAAGAATGGAAGCCAATGGAATTCAATGTACGGAAAAATGATGCAATTGTTTTCAGATTTGGATGCTGCACCAAAATTACTCTTAAGATCCAAATTTATTTATAAATCACTTCATCTAGAAAGGAACTATAAAAAATGTATGATAATCTGCTGCCCTATTAGATGTTAGACTTAGGAGAGGATCTACCGAGGGAATAGCATTTTGTTCACTTATGCAATTCAGCTTGGAGAAGTTCAAACAGCATGAGCAATAATCCAGCATGTGTCATTCAGGAACTTGTGTCAGTTTTTCTTCTCTGAGGGACCGAAGGAAAAGTGTGAGAGTTTGACAGGAAATGGAGACGACAGACTGAAGTTAAATTTTCAAGCCAAAACACTTGTTTTATTAAGATTTTCTTATTAAGCTGCTGTACTTATTGTTCATATACTCATTTAATTTGTGTAACAAAACAATTCTAAAAGACGAATATAGTTTCCTACAGAGCACTTAATAGTGAATGTAGATCTAACCTCTGCTAGCTCCTAACAGCTGCTTCTGAAGCTGAGCCATAATTCAGACCTCCCTCTCACTCACCCTTTGGCATGCTCCAGAAACGACTGATGAGCTACAAAAAATGTATGTATCAGATTCATTATATCGGAATGAATTGACCTGTCATTACTGCATCCATACTGTGGTTAACATGAAAAATTACATGTGCAGTAGTGCAATGGGAAGGTTTCCTTTTTTCCATCACTAAAGTTACATGCAGGCAAAATTTTCCACTCAGCTACAGAATAAAAACTGAAAGGCTGTCAAAGGAGATTCTTGTTTTGTCCACATAATTAAGGGCACAGCGCATTCACCACTTCCATTTTTAATTTGAATTGTGTTTCAGATGCTTTCCTGGTATTCTTAACTGTTGTTAGAGATATAAACCTCTACTATTTTCTGTCTTCTCTTCCTTATTTCTACAGTGCTATTTCCTTTCAATGTCTGTATACCTTTTTAAGGAGACCTATTTACCAGCAACTCTGAGGGTTCCAAAACTAGAACTTTCATCAGCCGCAAAAATCCCTGAGGAGAGTGTCTGAGGCATCAGACTGGGAGATGGCATGTCAGAAATTGTAGCAGCTCTCTTTCCTCATCCCTGCCAAACAAAACCTAAAACTAGGATAAAGACATACATATTTAAAGAGTGGAAAGACAGATCAAGAAAACAAGTACTTCTTTAAAACACGGTGGGGCCTCTTTCAGTACTCTCAGTTTTTTATATTTTCCTAATACCTATCTTAAGAGGAGTCTTCTTGAGCTCAGTTGCCAGAAGGATGCTGGTACCTTCTTTAGGATAGTGTACTAATTTTCCACTTCAGATTTATCCTGTTGAATGCACACAAGCTTAACCACAAGCAATTCAGGGCAGGCATATTTACTTTCTTCAAAAGACCCATCAGGAATCAAATTCCTCCTTGAAGGATCTTTTGCATCTACACATCAGTGCCCAGCATTTATTATTGAAAAGGTTACTGAATGCAAGCACTATTTAAAGGAATACTTTAGGATATATGAATCCTATGTGCTTATACAGAGGGAACTGTTAGATCCAAAAAGAAGAAGTAGTGTCAGCTGCATTTTTTAAAGCCTGTTAATGACATTTTCAAAATAAACTCACTGAACAGTGTGTATTTTTTTTAAATATATTTATTACATCGCTTACAATAATCTACAGTAATGTTAAATCTAGAGAAACAACAAATTGCAACCAGAATGACATGGGCAAATATGAAACACAAGTACAACACAGTATGATAAAACAATGGCACAAAAATGAAGGTGGTTTTCTTCATCTGATTATATGAAATAAAAACATTCATCAGCAATTATTTTTGCAAGTTTTACAATTTTTTTTTGTTGATAAATCAACAGCTGTCTTTTTGGTTTCCTGCATCACATGAATACAAAATGGTATATTTTCAAAAGCAAATATCCAAGCACTTCTCTTTAAAAAAAATAATTGTATGCATAACTTTGTAAAATCTTAAAACTTATGTTGTAAATGTGCCAATATTTACAATATCATAGTGCAACTAACAAAAATGAAGAGGCCTTAACACAAACACTGTTAGCTCCTCTTTCACTAGAGTCCAAAATCCAAAACACTGTATTGCAGGGCAAACCACAAACTAATTACCTCATATAACATGGGACAACAAGTACATGCTGAATACAGTACAGCTTTTCTCATACTTAACTGCTGAGGGTTAATTCAAGCAAATTTCAATATCATCAACATGCGTGAATACAGACACTAAAATATATACGAATGTGTATGTGTGCACTCTGTGTGTTTTTAACCCTTTGCTACCCTGTGCTTACACAAGACATGTATCTACATACCCACTGCCTTCTGTGGAGATTCAGGGGCACTCAGCTGGACTGAAAGATCTCCTTGAAGTGAAAGAGGCAAAGCCGAGCTGTCTGCAAGGTTTTAGGACAGCAAATATGGCTCATAATAGCCTCTCCTCTGCTCAGCAAGCCTAGCGTTCTACATGGAGGATTATCCTGGTTGGGAATGGGAGGGGCAGGGTGCACCACCCATCTCCACAAAGGGTGACAACCACTTACTGGCTTTGCTCTGCACATGGAGCTACTGCCTGCTGCAGGACATGAAGTTCTTTTCTATGGATCTCATCCCATCACTAACAGATAAACTGAAAGTGAACATTATATTAAAAACAATCTTGTGTTCAGTTGCATATCATTAATGGGACACAAGAAAATCACAGACAACATTTATCAAGTGAATAGGTAACTTAGCACCATAAAGATTTTCTGTTTCTTTATTTCTCTAGTGTTTTTGAGAAAGTGGTAAACGTGGGTTGATCAGAGGTTCTTTTCTGTTAATCCATTTTAATATTTAGAATTTAGGGGCATTTTTTGTAACAAACTGTCCTTATGAAGTTCACAGTGTGAAGTACGAAGCTGTAAAAGCAAACATGCTTTCCAATTGCAATGCCCCATAATATCAATCCAGGTGTTTTTTAAAAGCTGTTTTATATTATGTATCCTTTCTTGTAATATACATTTATTGTTACAATATGAATGTCCCAGGATTTTTAATTTTACAGCGACATATGCCCTCTGGAAATGAAGTAAAGAGAAAAATAACCAAATACAAAGTGCTGTCACTGAATTATTTAACAAATTGAAAACCTATTTTCACATTGGATAATGAATGCTAAAGATTTTACTGGTTTCAACAAGAGAACTTCCAATATTGCATGTGTTAATCCACTTCAGAAGAGTGAAGCTCAAGAGCAGACACAAATCTGAACATCTCAAATCATACCATTAAAAATTTATGATTAATATTTTGTCTGTGTGCCTACATCTTTGTGAATAAGGTCCTATCCTCCACATTTTGAAGTCAATCCTGGTTTTGCCACTAACTTAAAAACTGAGCAGAACTTAGCCCTTGTTTGAACATGAGATCTGTTAAAATTGTACAGAATTCCTTGGGGAAGCTGCTCAGCAAGTACAGGCTGGTCCAGCTCCACTGATTTTAACACAGCTGAAGCAAATCGCACCAGATGAGCATCTTCCCATTAACACATTCACCCCTCACGTTTGTTTAAAGTCACAAATGTGACATAACTTCAAAAGCCATCAAACTATTTATGTGCATCTATGTGTATAAACATACACATTCTGTGCTTCACATGTGAATTGTTTGTTGCATAAAAGAAGAAGAAAAGAGATTTAAAAACCCCAGAAAATTGCAGGAAGCGTTAAGGAAACAATCACAAGTATTTATAAAGCTCAAAGGAAAACAAAGCGTCCACAATCTATACAAGACTCTTCAGCTACATCATAATCACCTTAGAGTAGGCACAATAATGCAGCATCCAGAGAACTAGAAGAGGTTCAAACACTATAACGTTGCTTAAGCTCCGTTACTTAATGAAGGCAATGAAATCTAGAGGCAAACTAAAACCTGCGCTGTTGCAAGCAGAACTACACCATCAAGAAACACAATTTCAGTTTCACCCATAAACTGAAACTTCTGGTCTTGCTCAAAAGAAACGTTTCACTTCTGCTCAGGTATAATGGGAATTACATTCTACACAAAAGGGATCTTAAAGTCTATAAACAGTGCACCTTTTCGATCTCTAAGGGACATTCATTCCTTAAATGAAATATTAATGATACATATTGCCCATGAATAGCCCCTTAACACAAGTCATATGTTGAAATGATTAAATATTATGGACTAGCGTATTCTTTGGAACTGACTTGATGGAAAACTTGCTATGATAACAATTACTGAGATAAGGAACATTTTTCTTTTCCACAGCTAAGCAAAGCCATGGGATTCAGGTTTGCTGGCAATTTGTGCTCCCTGCACAGAACATTCTTAATAAATGGCCTTAAGCAGCAGCGGCCTATATGGGAGAGGGAAGGAAAAATAAAATTCCTGGAATTTATTTGCTTTACAAAGAAATACAATTTTCAAAACATCCATAAGTATTTTGTTCACTCTGCTGGAGTTGTCTGAATTTTTGGAAAAGGATCTCAATGCACCTTTACATTAGCAAAGTAAATAGTATGTTCTACAAAGATATTCCCTCATAACAGGCAAAAAATGCAAGTAACTTCACAGCTGGGAACTTTTCCAGTAGAATAGGGCAGCCTTAGGAGGGGGGCTTGGTGGGGAGGGACGGGGGAGGTTGTTTCTATTGCAGTTAACAGTTTTAGGTCTGAAGCCTGAAGCTGGAATGGTAAAACATAAGTTTCAAAATTGAAAGACCCAACCGCTTCAGCAAACCTGCCAGATCAATGAATTTTCTCTCCAGGTGATACTGGAACCAAGTACTGAAAACAAAGGTGAGTTTTGTATTCTGCTGCCCTTTTACTTGTCTTTAGCAAATAGCCTCCATAAAGCAAATGCTATTGATACAGTGAAGCTGTAACAACACATGCCAATGTTTTCCAGCTGCTGAATTTTATTATCGACACACCACTGTAAAGTAATTAATCATTTCACAGCATTTAAATGTTGGCATGAGGCAGCTAAACATTTTCTGTCATTAAGTAGATTTTCCTGATTTTAAAATATATTAAATTATTACTAAGTAGCTCAAAAATATAACCTCTATAAATTTTTGTTGAGGATCAGGATTACTCTAATTTTTAATTCTTAAATCATATTTGAGATACTGAAAAGAAAGGTGTAGCAAGACAGCAAAAGTGTGTGACCACTACACTACAGGTTTAAATACAACAGTTAAATTTAAAGCAATACGCAACATGCGATGGAAAATACTGCTATTTCTCAAATTAGACTAAGATGCTCACGATAAAGCAGCAGAAAACAAATAAAATTAGTAGATATTTGTTAAGCAACTGGTTATAATGCGTGACCTACTTTAACGCTAAAGGAGTTTTGCATATTCATGCTGCACAAAATGATCAGCTCTAGAAATTAGGGAAATGGAGAAAATAGGTCAATAGGAGGATGATTTACAATGCCACCATTTCTTCAGGCTTGCATTTAAAAATGCATAAAATCTTGCATTTAAAAATGCGTTAAATATCTCATTACAGCAAATAAACAAAGTTATGTTCCTGTCCTTAACATAAGTAAAAATAATCACCAGCTCCTCCAGGCAAAATTTGTTTTTCCGAAAGGTGCCATCATCCGTGTATCAGATGATGCTGCTGGCCAGCAGGCCCCCACCTTTCCTCATTTGGAAATCTGACCATATTTATTTGCACCAGCACCTAGATGACGGGCATTAACAGCTCTTGCCAGGTAAAACATTCATGTTGTCTGTGAACACCCTTCTGTTCACGGCCATCAGGTGGCAACGCAGTGAAGAGAACTCGAACACTGGTTCGAAAACCTTTACTTTCTGTCCTGTGACCACACAGGATTTCTTAATTTTCTTTTCATTTAGATAAAATGACTAAAATTACAGTGTTCCAAATGTGCGTGTCGGGCTCAGCCAGCATGGCGCGAGCAGTTTAATATGGCAGGTTTCTTCCTTTTCTGCATTTTACCTATTCGCTGGTAAAAGCAAAGCATTCATTAACTGCTCATACCGATATGAATAAAGATGCCTATGTTAAAAACAGAACATATAATCAGTACCTTAGATGATAAAAAAGCTGCTATTCATAAATGTGCCCATTATGGATTTGTGCGTTATATTCACCTTACCCAATCTTTGCTACTTAAAGTGTGCACAATGCTGTTTTGTATTTGATGGACATATTCAATGGCTCATTCATTACAAATTCTTGCATTAAAATGCAGTGTTAAAGCCAAAAATACCCCTACACACTAGAATTAATTTGGCCCCATGTTTTTAGTATTAAATATGCAAAACTCTTTTGTGCGATTCACTATTACTGTAAATTAGCAGCTATTCTCTTTAAAAATGTTAAACCTTCACCAAATCACAAACCATAAACATTGTTCCATTTTCTCTTTTACACTGAGTCTCCTACTGAATCCATATCATCCGAGGAGAGTGGGCGATACAGGTCCTGTAAGATGAAGTGCAGTATAGATTTGTTTATTGGGTTGGATTTGTTGCACTGAAACTGTTTTATATTCTTTGTGTTACAGTGGACCAGAAGAAAGTGTTTAACATGAAACAGACATTCTGTATAACCAGATTTTTTTCTTAATGACATATTTGTTTTTAAAAATCGATAAATAGACAGAAAATAAAGCTGGAGTTTCAACGTACAACATATTCTAAGAGCTAATTATTTTTTTCTTTTATTCAGCCCTATTAAATGCTATTAAACCAACATTTGTCTGTTCTGCAGAGTCTCATACTTGTTTGGAAGCCTGGCAAACCGAATTTAATCTTAGAAGGGAACATATATTGTTCTCTGCTGTTTCGAAAACAGCAGTGGGAAAGTAAGTGCTTACCTTAGACAAAGTAATCAAAACTTGTCACCCACTGGTGATGCAGCATGGATCCAGCAACATTTGAGCCCCAGAATGCTGAATATTGCCATTATCTGTACTGTACTGACAATGGGATCTCTCTTCCACAGTTACAATTCTGTGTCTGAGCGAATGTATAGAAAGACAGCATATAAAATCCCACCTCGTCACTGGCTCTTTCTGATGGTAGCCAAGCAACTGGCTCATGACAACAGAGGAAGAGTCTGAATGTACAGATCCACTTCAGTTTTTCAACACCCACTGTGAACATCCTCTGACAGATCAGATAAGCCTCAAGTGCCTGAGGTGTTGGGGAATGACACATTGCCCTACCCAACCTACACTGCACAAGGATCCCTCGATAGGACACACAAAAGCACTGAATGAGACAGGAAGTTCTGTGCAAAGAAGTGGTAGTGGACAGAGTACCAACTTTTTAAGCTGTATCAAGCACAGCTGATGGTTTAGAGAGTCACCAGGTCAGCAGCTGCCCAGCACATGTCATGGACAAGCTCTGAAACCTTTAAGATGGTTCTGGGGATCTTTAAAGCATGAAGTGTATTTATGAAATAAAAAGATAACTTCAAGATACAAAATAAGGACACTTGAGAATGAGAAGGCTGATGGAGGGCTGATTGCTTTCGGTTTATTGCTTTCTGGGGAAGATGAAAAAAAAAAATCTAAAAGCTATACTCTTATATACAACAAGAACTAGCTAAAATTAATTACAAATTTCAAATTTGCATGGTTTTCAATATATGTGTAGTTTATGTTTTACATTCAGGGACAATACTAAGGAGTTTTAAGGTGGTTAATTATTAAAATTTTCTTTTGAGCATGTACAATTTCTAATATATGCTAGAGAATAAAACCACTTTTGATTTTAAAATGGGGATAACACACCAAACTTTTGAATCTTCCAGATGACTGTTCATTCTTCTGAATATTAGGAAAAAAAATACAATCATAACTTATTAATATAATCTTTGTGAGACCTGAACTTTTAATATTTGGGAAGTATTCTCGTAGTTACTTTCTTATAGCTGCTTTTATAACTCCACGATTGTTTCAAAGTAAAATCCCACACAAGATTTCAGTATCATATTCTGTGGCTTTTCATACAGTTTTGAATACTTGAAACTTTTTTAAAATTTTCCTTTCTGCAATAATTTTCCTCATCTGTAACTAGTCACAGCTGTATTTCTGAAAAATATGAGGAGAATCTATTCATTACTTTGCATAGATTAATAAAAAACTTGCTGCATGACTAAGACTTCTCGGCCATATGTAACTCAAAAAATCCTCATATGTGTAGAATTTAACTTAATTTGATTAGTTAAGGGGAACCTTAAATCTAATGTTTTATTGGTTTTTAGGTTGTAACCTCTAGAGAAGTGGAAAGAACATTTAAAATAATGGCAAGCAATGGAAAACCAGGTATAAATTATAGAACATTTCCACCCCAACTGAAGTAATGACTCTGTTTACAAGGAAGT
Organism: Turnix velox; assembly: GCA_013400935.1. Classification (NCBI taxonomy): domain Eukaryota; kingdom Metazoa; phylum Chordata; class Aves; order Charadriiformes; family Turnicidae; genus Turnix; species Turnix velox. The sequence continues at coordinate 84,802 of VZTY01028778.1, read as the reverse complement.
GGAAAAACAAGCTCATAAACTTATAAAGGCTAGTTGAATAAGATGTGGGAGTTGCTATTAGGTGTATTTATTGTTATGACTGCTGTGTCACCTTCTCTGAGTCTGCATCATTAACCATTCTCTGTAGTGGTAGGAAGTATACACATGTGCAACAAAATAAGTGTTTACTTCAGCTGATATAAATCTGAATTTCTGGTGTTTTCATCTCCTATGGAAATAAACAATTGAGTACATAGCAATTTAAAACCAAGAGTCTAAATTTCCTGTTTAAGAATAAAGAAAGAAGTAAACCATGACTATAGTACATAGGCTGCAAATTTAAATACCCAAAGCTGAAAAATAACATAGAGGTCCAAGTGATTCCTACTTCACTTTCAAGTCTGTGTATTACATTAATAAAATTAATCTTTCAAATCTGACTTTCCTCAACTATAGACTGAAGTTTTCTCAAGATTATTAATATATAATAGAATATATAATTGTAATTGATTTCTGAATTTCTGGAAAATACTCAGCCACATACATATGCAAATGAGAAAGAATGAAACTTCATGGTCTTGCTTTTGAGAGTAGAAAATATTATTTGTAGGGTTACAAGAGTGCTATTCTAATGAGTATAGTACATGTATCACAGCAGTGTTTTGGGCTTTATTTGTATCAATGGAAAGCCTCGCATCAAAGGTCAGTATGTGACTGATGACAGGTAAGTACCTAAGAAGACTGATCAATCTCTATTTTAAGTTGCCTAAAACAATTGATAATTAGAAGGAGTATTTTCTTTGGAAACTCTAATATTTTACAAGTCTTTACTATTCATAGGCAGAAATACCTCAGTTTGTGGTAATACTTTGTTTTTGTGCCTCTCTACTCCAAAACATGACTACCTCTCACCTGTATTTCCCAGGAAAAAGACTGGTAGCCAGTCTTAGACTAATGTCTAAGAATATTTCTGCCTTTGGTGCCTGATTTTTTAATTGTTCTCCCCCTTTCAGGGTCTAGATGTTTCAATTCAATTCAACAGTTACATCAAAGGAATGAGACTATGACAGATTCAAGATTCCCTGTTATCTTCCAGACCCAGTACTGGCATTCCATGTACCTGATGGCACTAGAGAACAGGCACTCCTCTAATCCTAACCACAAGGGGAGAAGAGCAGAGGAAAAATTCATTACAAGCTGAGATGGCATTTCCAGGACCCAATATCTTACTAATGCTCTAAAGCAATAGCGCTATCATAAAATTGTCCAGGTTGGAAAGGTCCTTTCAGATGACTAGTCCAACCATCAACTGAACTCTGAGGAAAACCATCACCAAACTGTATCGCTAAGCATCATATCTACTTGTCTTTTAAATAGCTCCATGGATTGTGCCTCAGTCACTTTCCTGAGGAGTCTCTTCCAATGCTTAATAATCCTTTCAATGTAAAATTTTTCCTATTATCTAATTTTCTCTTGGCTCAGCTTGAGGCCATTTACTCCAATCCTAAAAGAGATCCAGACTAGTCAAAAAGCCAGACCATGGCTTTAGCAGCCAACACGCTTCTTTTGAGCAGGAATACTGCACCTCTCAGCAATGGGAAATGGGGGTGGGCTGTAATCAGTCTCTTCTCTGTCACGTGCAAGTCTGTCACATGACACCAACACTTTAACAACCTCTGAGGGAAAAAACCTTCTCCTGCAGCCTGCTCATCAGCCCTGGAGCTGTTGCCACTGAAGATAAAGCTTTGGGTTCAAATTTGTTTTGTGACAGCATGGTACATAAAATAACCCATTGTCTCAATAAAATTTAAATTTTAATATACAAAAGATGGTACTAAACCTAAATAGAAAACTATTTATAGGGCTAACAAGAAAATTAAGATTAGTTAGCACTATTTAATATCTGTTCGGAGATCTAATTTAGTCACAGGGAGACCTTTTACTATAAAATATGCTTTTACACGGAACTTCCAGCTCATTCACTTCACAAGTTAAACATGAAAGGAGCTGAAATAAATTCTCAGAGCAAGTGTAAAGTTTCCATTCCTAAACTTTGAGCAGTTGATTTTTCAACCTGAATAATATTATTGCAATACATTTTTACTTGATTGCAATCTATTTTTACATGACTGTATTTCATGTTTCATCAGGAAAAAAAATAAATCTGTCTGAAATAAAGCCAAATAAACACAAAAAGTCCCCCACTGAGGTCAAGGGTACTGGATATGAATATCTGAGAAGAATTCAACTCTTTTAACAATCTCCTCTCTCTCCTGTAGTTTACTTCAGTATTTATTTTCTGTATGGTTAGTGATGTGATTATGTTACCACTGAAGAGCCCTCTGCATTCACTTAGTGATCCTGTTACTTTTCTGCATAAGAAACCCTGATAGGAAGAAGCCCTTTCACTTCCCTCTTCACATTTGAAAGTCTGAAACCTTGCGGACAAACACCCTTTGTGTCTAATGGTGCTGACCACATGGTTCCCACTCACCCATACGCAAATAGCAACAGAAAAACATTTTTTCATTGTGGGGAGACAAGCATCAGGTGGAGAAGGAAGTTTAGAAAAGTTACCAATGTAGCAAGTTGCCTTGCAGTACATAAAAATCCACTATATACTGATATTATCCTTCTAAACAGGCATCCTTACATCACCAATGTATAATTAACTTGGAAAACTCTCTTTTCCCTCTTCAGTGACTTATTATTCATTAATAAGCTTTGAGAGAAAAAGCAAAATGGTGTTGAAGACATTGCATTCAAAAATATTTTAGTGGCAGCTTACTCAATTGAAACTTGCATATTTACTCTCTGTGTACCAGATGATAAAAACCAGGACACTACCCTGAGGCTTCAAGCTGCTGCTTGCTAATTATCACACAGAATCACAGAATGACAGGGATTGGAAGGGACCTCAAAAGACCATTTAGTCCAGTCCCATGCCAGAGCAGGAATACCTAGATTGGATCACACAGGAAAATGTTCATGCTGGTTTTGAATGCCTCCAGAACCTCTCTGAGCAGCCTGTTCCAGTGTTCTATCACCCTCACCATGACAAAGTTTTTTTCTTATACTTCTGTGGAACCTCCTGTGTTCCAGCTTGCACTCGTTGGCCAGCTATCACTGGATGTCACTGAGAAGAGCCTGGCTCTATCCTCCTGACACTCAACCTTTACATACTTATAAACATTAATGAGGTCACCCCTCAGTCTTCTCCAAGCTGAGGAGACCCAGCTCCCTGCAAGAGAAAAGTCGTCCTTCATATCAATAAACAAGTTGTGGCAGAAATCCATGGCTGCATCCTGGGTATCCCACAGACATGAAGAAGAATACACAGGCTAGAAGAGAGTTGTGCCACGCTACAGCTATTCCTGGTCTGGATAGCTGGGGAATCTGTACCTGCACCTGCCCCTAAAGTCAAGCACTGCCAATTCTGCCTTACACAAATTATGTCTTTATTTAAAACCTGAAAAGGCAGAAAAAGCATGTTTTCAAACTGTTCATAAACAAGTCTGAGATAGAGAGTACTGCCTAAGGGAAACTTTCATGAGAACTAATCACAGTTTAGAAAATAGCAGAAGAGAAGATACATAGATATCTATCCCATTGCTTTTGAACAGATACAATTAATTAAATCAGCATGTGCAGCCCTTTGGGTTGAACGAGCAATATCTTGTCAGAGGGATACTGCAGGGACTACCTTCATTCTGGATGCTTAGGTACATTTTATTCTCTATATATGACAGCTAGAAGGAACCTACACCTCCAACAATTCTGGTCTGGCAAAGTGACTCACAAGACTCCTGCTGCCCTGGTACTGATAGTATCATCTCTCCACCAGGCTATGATATCACAGCTAAATCCATAGCTAAATTCCACAATGTGTTTTTTTACCTTGCTTCAAAATCAAAGCTGTTTGTAGGTTTTGCAAGTGACACAACCCTATGGCAATTCAAGAATGAAATAGAAAAAAATTTTGACAATGTGAACATTTCCTTCTGGTTGGGAAATGTCTGAAAAAAAAAAATCAACAAAAAAAGTTGTATAAAGAAGGAGAACAATATGTCTATTTTCCCCTCTCAAGGATAAACTATATGTAGCATTTTGACAGACAGAATAGTTGTATTCAACTTCAGAATGTTGTACAAACACAACAAGAACTGTAGTCAGGCTCTTCCACCCTAGGACTGACTATACACACAAGGAATGAGGAAAATGCTACTGGATAATGGCTATGCTGGATTCTCCCCAGCCATGCTCAGAAATCAGTGACCTTATTTCCTTACCCTCTGTTTCCGTAGGCTTCCTGGGCTGGTGGGAGATGGGCTTGGAGACTTCCCAGAGCGGGGAGTAGAAAGCTGGCTACCAGGGGTTCCATTCACTAAAAGGACAATTAATTGAAAAAATAAATTCAAGGCATTATTAAAAGCAAAGAACAAATGAGCATCTTGCTGTTCCTCACTCATTCATCTGAAGAGATTTCTGCAACACTATCTGACCTACACATCACTTCAGACTAAACTCAGAAGAGCTTTCAAGAGGCAAACAAATTGGAAAGAACACCTGAAGCCTGACTGCAAGCAAACAACCACTTCCTCAAATAAATAAGTAATTTCAGATATGCCAGTGCTTATCACATTAAGAAGCATCTTTTGCATGCACGTGACATTATCCATGAAATTAACAAAACAATACCAGCAGAGGACAGAATTCTACTACAAAGTAATCACGTAAGAGGCTACAAGTAATGTTCACACTGAAGCACTGACAGAAACACTACAAAGTGTGTACCACACATATATGTAAATACTGTGAAACAAGCCACTGTTATATCACAGTCCATATTTGGCAGCATAGGGAATAAAAAGAACTGACAATCACACTCCCAGATTCTCAATCTTAGTTGAATATTTACATACTAGGACATGAACAAGGCATTTGACTTACCTTCTATGAGTTCTAACATGGACAAAATCTTACTCTTTAACCTGATAATAGCAAGCTGCAAAATTCCTGCTCTGCTCTAAGCCAGGCTGTAGCCAAACTGAGAAGCAATGGGATTAGTTAAGGATAGCTGGGGCTGCTCACAGAGCGAGCTGAACGCGATGCAGGATTCATAAGCAGAAGCCTTTTCTGCGTAAGGCTGACGTCTTCAGAGCAGCAGTGGGAGGTGCAGGTGCTGTCTTAGGGCTACATCAAAGGTGTCAATTAAGCATAATGCTGCCACTTCACAACGCTGAGCCACCGCAACCCCCACTCACTTGCCATGGAGCCCCGAAAGCCTAAGCAATTTTATACGCTGTGCTCTGAATCATAATGAGGTGCCTTTGGGGGCAATATACCAAATGACTCATCTGAAAATCAAAATGACAATAACTCTTGTAAAAACCTCGGCTGACTGGCAATCTAGCAAATGCTAATTCCTTTGGATACAGGAGGCATTTTTAATGGGTTTTTTCTTACTTTTTACATAATACATTGTTTTAACTGGGCTCATGCATTATAAGGAGGAAACATGTATAGTTACCACAATACACACATAAATACAACACACTAACTGCCTGTTAAATAATGACCAAGTTAATAGTTTTTAGGTGCTAGAAATGATCAAATCTCAACATCATTTTGTCCAAGGTGCTGTTTAATGTAAAAGTACAATATATTTGTATCACCATAGGAAAACCAAGATACACTAATTGGATTTTGAAAGATTGCTTTCATAGAAACCCATTGCTTTCATCTAGGCTTCAAATTCTCTTTGTACAGTGTATGATGATTTACCAATATCAGCTCTAATATAATTGTTGTACTAAGTGTGTGGGGGAGAGCATGTGCACAGGGACACACTAACTGAAGCTCATACAGTATTCAGCAAAACATCCCATAGGTCTGGACAATAATCACTAAAATCAAAGTTATTATGAATACTTCTGAAATCCTTCAGGAAAAGGACAACATGAGGACATTAAAAATGAGCCTTTGGAATGCAAACTTCTAAAGTTTCAAAGGATTTCTGATAAACTAATATGATACTATTTAAAAACCATTACTAAACTACTACTATTCTCATGGTTTTATTCCTCAAGACTGTTCAGTAACAAGGCTAGTGCCTTCTCTTTAAAATAAGCAGATAATTTTAGGTCATATTATTATGAAAAAAATTAAATAACAGATACATTTTAATAAATCTTGTAGCATTAAGCACTAGTTTCTGTTCTTTATAGACTGATTCCTTGCATATAACTTCCAATAATAGTTTTTTTTAGAATTACAATTGAAATTATTCTGTGCTGAAGACAAAGACTACAGGCTACCAAGTGGAATCAGACAAACAGATGCAATGGTGTATTGAGACTCTTGATACATTTCCTATGTGTACCATGTTGATGAGTATCTATTTGAGGTGAGAAAACAGAGTACTATAAAACCTCAAAAGTACTCACTTGCCACCACCAGAATATCCAGTGTGCTCAAGCAAACCTCCAATGCTCACTCCAACAGCACTTTTTAAAGAGGAAAGTTAGGAAATCTGTGCTTGTGTAGGCCATTCACAATGTGTGAAATAAAGACCACAATTAATGGTCGAGAATCTCAGGAGATTTAAGTGGAATTTGCTGATCTCCTTACCCATATCTAAAATATCAGAAGACAGGAGGCCTCCTGGAACACACAATTCAGCAGGCTTTTGTTTTTTAGCCTCAGAAGGTGTCTCTCAATTTTTTCTCAGCACTTCATGAGACTACAGCTGAAATCTATGATCTTGGCTGCTATTTTCATGTAGTGCCTAATATAGATGGTATCTACACGTATGTAAAATTTAATCAAAATTTCCCTTTCAAACTGTTTTGCCAAATTGGAAAGACTAAGATTCTCAAACTAGCCTATGTAAATGGAGTGCCATCTCTGAGTATATTTCTTCATTCAGCATTTAACTTTTTAATACTTTAAGAGGGTTAAACTATTAAGCCTACCCAAATCTATTTCTCATACTGACTCTTCATTTTTACTACAAGCTATAAAATTTTTTAATGATTAGTATGAAATATAAACATCATAAATAAAAAATTAAAAGGAATTCAAGATCAAAGTAAAAATCATCTGGATCTGGAAATCCCTAGGTCTGTGGGATGACTGCATCACTCCCATGGGTTTGTAGTCATGGCCAAGGGTAAGTATTGATTCAGCTTATTTATTATAAAATCGGTCAGTTGAGCACCTATAACAGTGTGAATAAAAACATGTGACTTCACCAAATACAATATGATGTGTCATTTTCCTTCCTTTGGGATCCAAAAGACCTTCTTGAGTCAGGTGGCTGAAGAAGAGCTGTTTCTGGAGAAGAGCCAGGGATTAACTATCAAACTAAATGAAAACATACCTTTCTGTGGAGGAACCCATCTATGTTTTTTCTAACTCTTGTAAAAACCTCGGCTAGATGAGAAAAATACATTTATCTCTTCTAGAGAAGCCTGCAGCAAGATCCAATTTCCATACCCTAAACCACTTCTTTCTTTAGGGAACATCTACACTTCGGATTAGGTTACAGTTTGACATGTAGTTTCACCATTTCTTTGCCCAGGTGCAATTTTTTTAAAAAACCACAATGTTGATAATTTAACCTACTCTGTCCACTCTTCACGTGTTCTCTTTGTGATTCAGAATAGATAGATGTATATCATCCCAATTACTCATGGAACAGACAGCTGTTGCACTAAACAACTGAAATGCCTTAATAACTCTCCTTAACACCAAATCTGAATCCGTGCTACAAATGAGATTCCAGGCATCTGAAATATTTTGGATAATAGTTTGATGGGAACAGCAGAAAACTCAGAGGGGAAGAGAAATGAGAGGGAAATAATTTTGAAGGAGGCACTCAAAGTGAAGGAAAAAAAGAAAATAGGAAAGAAAAAGAAGAAAGTAGCCACTTTTTGTTAAGAGCAAGTCCAGAAAATTAAATTTGGCATTTCACCCAAATGCAGTATCTTTCCTTAATTTAATGGACCAACGGTACAGTAATTCCACCCATCTCATGCTGCTTTTGATATGATTAAAAGTAATGATCATGAAGAAGTAAGAACTGCATTCTTCAAATCTCTTACCTTTTCACCTGCCACCAATAGTGTTAATTGGTAGCTGGACAGAAGCTGACGGTTACTAAATAGCTGTTGACTGTTCAAAATGGTCTGATATCCAGTCTCACTGAAATTCAACATCTCTTTTATGATGTCCTTTCCCAAATAGGATTTTATGCCAACAGAATACACATCAAAGTGTTTTACAGGCTTTAAGAAGGCATTAGGAAAATTAAACAGAAGCAGGATTACCTACAGCACTTGAAACCAGACTACTGCCTGCCTGCGAGGTCACTCTGCCTCTCTTGCTCTTCTCTGCCTTGTTCCCTGCTTCACTGCTCTATTTAGACTAAAAGCATTTTGAGGCAGACAATACCTCAAACAGATTCTCAAAAACCCAGAAAGCAGCAAGATTTCTGTCTTGTGGTTCTGTTTTGAAACACTGTCAGATGTAAGTAAGAAAAACTGAACAAAATATACAACAATGGGGAAGTCAGCAGTTATCTGGGATCTTCCTAGCTTTGAAGGACTCTTTTAATGAAGATGTATTCTGGGGTTTTATCCAGGAAAACATGAGCACATCAGGCATAAGCTCTGTTACAAAACAAAAAAAGAAAAAAACAAGGATGGTGGAGAGGGGAACATCACCTATAGAAAAGCATACATTCCTCTTAAATATGTCAAGAAATGGTGTAAAAACAAATGCAGGTCACTGTAGATTGTACAGCTCAGGAAGGGGTGAGGCGTGTGTGTCTCCCACTCCCTCACAGACTGACACATATTTCCTTGCCCTCACTTAACCAGAGCACAGATTTGAACTTGAATGGCACTGAGCAATCATCTAGCCTCTGGTATCACCAAGGGACTTTCTCTGCAATCCTGCAGCCCGCTTTCCAGCTGCAGCTCCATCCTTCTCCCCATGATGCAATGGCACTCTTGTGCGACAGTATTTTTGCTCATATTGTTTCTGTGCTGTTACACCCATGGCCCTCAACTGGATGCATCTGAGTTCCTACACATCCTTCTGAAGTTCTGGGGTCCAGAACCACACACAGCACTCAAGTTGAGGCTGCACCAATACTGAATACAGCCCAGCAGTCACCTATTTTAACCACTTGGTTGTGCTGTGTTTGACAGACCCCAGCATGTGCTTTGCACTCAGCTGCCAGGGCACACTTCTGGCTCTGATGTTAACCAGCATATCCAGATCCCTTTCCAAATTTAACTTTTGCCCAACATTACTCCATCCCAGGTGCAGAATCCCACATTTGGACTAGTTAAATTTAATCCCATTAATCACAGCCCAATGCTCCAATCTATCTAAATCCCTCTGCAAGGCATCTTGTACATCTGGAGAGTAAACAACACCTCCCAGTTTGGCACCATTAGCAAATTGTGCATTGCTTATGGTGCATTCATCTCCCATATCCAAATCATTGAATGGAACTCTGAGAACCTTCTGGTGACCAGTCACTAGCCAGATGCAGCCCCATTCATTACAAACCTTTGAGCCATGTCCTTCAGCAAGTTCCTATCTGGACTCCTAAAGGGAGATAAGCTGCTCTGTCAGCATCCTANGGAAGAGAAATGAGAGGGAAATAATTTTGAAGGAGGCACTCAAAGTGAAGGAAAAAAAGAAAATAGGAAAGAAAAAGAAGAAAGTAGCCACTTTTTGTTAAGAGCAAGTCCAGAAAATTAAATTTGGCATTTCACCCAAATGCAGTATCTTTCCTTAATTTAATGGACCAACGGTACAGTAATTCCACCCATCTCATGCTGCTTTTGATATGATTAAAAGTAATGATCATGAAGAAGTAAGAACTGCATTCTTCAAATCTCTTACCTTTTCACCTGCCACCAATAGTGTTAATTGGTAGCTGGACAGAAGCTGACGGTTACTAAATAGCTGTTGACCGTTCAAAATGGTCTGATATCCAGTCTCACTGAAATTCAACATCTCTTTTATGATGTCCTTTCCCAAATAGGATTTTATGCCAACAGAATACACATCAAAGTGTTTTACAGGCTTTAAGAAGGCATTAGGAAAATTAAACAGAAGCAGGATTACCTACAGCACTTGAAACCAGACTACTGCCTGCCTGCGAGGTCACTCTGCCTCTCTTGCTCTTCTCTGCCTTGTTCCCTGCTTCACTGCTCTATTTAGACTAAAAGCATTTTGAGGCAGACAATACCTCAAACAGATTCTCAAAAACCCAGAAAGCAGCAAGATTTCTGTCTTGTGGTTCTGTTTTGAAACACTGTCAGATGTAAGTAAGAAAAACTGAACAAAATATACAACAATGGGGAAGTCAGCAGTTATCTGGGATCTTCCTAGCTTTGAAGGACTCTTTTAATGAAGATGTATTCTGGGGTTTTATCCAGGAAAACATGAGCACATCAGGCATAAGCTCTGTTACAAAACAAAAAAAGAAAAAAACAAGGATGGTGGAGAGGGGAACATCACCTATAGAAAAGCATACATTCCTCTTAAATATGTCAAGAAATGGTGTAAAAACAAATGCAGGTCACTGTAGATTGTACAGCTCAGGAAGGGGTGAGGCGTGTGTGTCTCCCACTCCCTCACAGACTGACACATATTTCCTTGCCCTCACTTAACCAGAGCACAGATTTGAACTTGAATGGCACTGAGCAATCATCTAGCCTCTGGTATCACTAAGGGACTTTCTCTGCAATCCTGCAGCCCGCTTTCCAGCTGCAGCTCCATCCTTCTCCCCATGATGCAATGGCACTCTTGTGCGACAGTATTTTTGCTCATATTGTTTCTGTGCTGTTACACCCATGGCCCTCAACTGGATGCATCTGAGTTCCTACACATCCTTCTGAAGTTCTGGGGTCCAGAACCACACACAGCACTCAAGTTGAGGCTGCACCAATACTGAATACAGCCCAGCAGTCACCTATTTTAACCACTTGGTTGTGCTGTGTTTGACAGACCCCAGCATGTGCTTTGCACTCAGCTGCCAGGGCACACTTCTGGCTCTGATGTTAACCAGCATATCCAGATCCCTTTCCAAATTTAACTTTTGCCCAACATTACTCCATCCCAGGTGCAGAATCCCACATTTGGACTAGTTAAATTTAATCCCATTAATCACAGCCCAATGCTCCAATCTATCTAAATCCCTCTGCAAGGCATCTTGTACATCTGGAGAGTAAACAACACCTCCCAGTTTGGCACCATTAGCAAACTGTGCATTGCTTATGGTGCATTCATCTCCCATAACCAAATCATTGAATGGAACTCTGAGAACCTTCTGGTGACCAGTCACTAGCCAGATGCAGCCCCATTCATTACAAACCTTTGAGCCATGTCCTTCAGCAAGTTCCTATCTGGACTCCTAAAGGGAGATAAGCTGCTCTGTCAGCATCCTATACATTTCTGTGGAGCTTTGTCTCATGTAATTCACTACGAAAATCCAAATGATTATGTCAAATAGGCAAGGTCACAAATGTTGTTAAATTAGTATGTGCTTATTTCATGTAAATTCATTGCTGCTACTTCAGATATTTTAGGATAGGCAAATCTGTCAGTAGCACAGAACCATCCAAAATGGTTTGCCTTTTTAGTGTTTCCACCACACTCTTTTCTTGTTATAAATGTAATAATATGTTAATGATTATTGTGGCAAAGTGAAAACATTCCTTTTTTCCACAAGCTGTAAAGTAATCTCCTGATCTTTTGCAGTGATGAAACAGGATTCTGCCCATGCCCTTGTAAAACTGAACTGTGGGAAATTAGAATTTACTCACACTTCTCCTACATGCTGAAATAAAAACAGTACTATTTCCCTCAGGACTACAACAATGTATCACACAGTCAACACGGTAAAAAAAATGTTACGAGACCCATGGCAGTAACACTTTTTTGTTACTGCAACATACACAGTTCAGTGACACTACCTGTACTCTCAAAGGAATTTCATTAGGAAAAAAATGGAGTCTGCAACACAAACTTAGCAGGGCCTCCATTCCACTAAGCTACAGAGAAAGTTACTTAATATATATTTAAGAGGTAGTCTCGGCTTCTTCCTCCAATTGATACATTTTTCCATTACCTCTTCTCAGGTTTTTCTATTTCAGCTGTTCGTAGGATGTGTAGGAGGCAAACTGCCTCCCAGCTCTGCTACCTATGTCTACGCCTCTGTCCGTCATTGTGTTTCTCCCACTTTCCTCATTACCTGAGCAAGGATGTTTTTATTCCCCAAAACGTAGTCTTCTAGTGAAAAATACAGTTCCCCTCTGGTCCATGCACCTGGGTTGTTCTAATCATTGCCTCCCCATGAAGAGCTTGCAGTTTCAGACACAGGTCCCAGTATGATGTTCACTTCTCTGTTGGCAGGAGACTTACGGAAGAATGAGTGAGGTGTTTTTGGGGCACTTCTGAAGTTTGCCTTTTGCAAAATCCATGGTGACAAGAAATCCTGCAAATGCTGGATTGGGTCTACTCAACTGGCTGAAGCTGAGCACTATTTGTATTTTCAGGCAGCAAAACTGGCAAATTATCTAATGCTTTTTTTTGTTTGTTTATTCATTTGTTTTGCTTGAGAGAAAGCTGCAGGGGGGAAGTAGTCATAGACCATAGGAGCAGCTGCAAAGGCAGCCAAATCAAGGCCCTTCAGACAGAACTTCATAAAACTTTTTGCAGTGCCTTCTCCAGCTTGTTCCACTGGTTTGTTAGGCCAACTCGGACTTATTTCTTCCTCAGTTATTTTTGCACCTCACATTCACATATGTAATTGCATTCTTTCTCTGCCCTGACCCCCTTTCTTCAACATCTTCATTGTCTTTAATCTAGCCTCCTTTCCTCACTGTTGCCTCTTAACTCTCTCAGAGACAAAACAGAAAATAAAGAACGTGAAATCAAACTTTTGCAGACATAGGTCCTACTCTGTGTAACTTTGAACTACTTTCTGCGTTGTGCTAATTCAATCCCTAGCACAGAGTAACTCATTTTGTCAGTGTTCAGGTACTGGCAGCAAAATCACGTACAGAAAATAAAGTAAAAGAATGTGGCAATGCCAGAGTAAGGCAGAAGAATTATTTTCTATTGGGACCCTTCATATCAGATGCAACTGACAAAATAATTGAATTTGTACCATCAACTGCTTCATACCTACAGTGTTGTTCCACGAAAACATGGAATTTTACATAAATCACCAATTGTACTGAAACAGACTGGTTGGTCCTGTTAAGAAAGATTTCTAACTTGCTTTACCTGAGCTGGTAGAAGCAGGAGACTTGCTGCGTCGAGATGGGCCTGGGCTCTTGGTAGTGCTCCTGCGTGAAGTCGAAGCTATTTTGGTATAGGAAGTAGATTTCACCACCCGACATTCTAAAAGACAAAGAAAATGCTCCAATTAGCAATTAAGAAAGCCAGCAAGATTCTGTAACAAAAAGAACACTGAAAAGCACAAACATTTAGCCCACGCTTATTTTCATTCATCCTGAGGAGTTTTATGGGAATGCACAAAGTCTTTAAAAATGGCTCCATTAAAATCCAAGTACAGTATGTACCATGTCCCAGACAAAGAACTACTGCAGTAATCCAGATTTCTAGATACCATGGTTACTGAAGGTAATTAGGACAGCTTAATTTAACAGTGCTGAGATTACACATAGAATTTACCTGCTTTTGAAGATTTCAGCAAAAGAAATGCACTGGGTTTTTATTTTTGTAAACGATCCGAATGCAGTGTAAGCATTTTTGTCAGGCCAGGCAGTCTCCCCTGGAAGAACTGGAAGGCTGCTTTTGTACATCAAAATGTTAAGACTGTGCAAGATGACGCAGGTGTCTGTCACTCATGAAAGGTTTGAAGAAAGTGAAGCAGGTTTGTTGCTCCTGCTTAATCCTCCGGTGAGCAACAGCCCACACTGTATGGCAAATGCAATTCATCGCAGGTTGAGGGAAATGGCACTACTTGCTCATAAGAGACATCAGTAAAATCAATGAAGAGGCAAAATTACCCTCCCACTTGAGAACACTGCAAGATGTTCAGGTTAGAGTTTATATACGCCCACACAGCTCTGTAGGCATTCTTGCATTACGCCTGCAAAATGGTTCTTGGCCTGAGGATGAAAGAACTTAGTGTGCATAACACTGATGTCTTGCACTCATAAAGGATACTAAATTAATCATCAGATGTATTATACAGTCAGAGGAAAAAAAAAAAGATTTCCACTTCTTAGCCAATATACAATTAGAAGTCTGGGGTAATGTTTACACTGTCTTCACCTGATGATGTCAGTATACTTCACTTGTTTAAAAATGCATCAGTTAACATTTAGCTCTCTATCAGACCTGTTCCCCATTTTCTTCCCCTGGTTAAGGTTCCTCAACATAGGTCAAGAGAAACAAACATCATTTTTTCCTCCCTATTCAGAAAATACCATGTACAAGCCTGTATGTTATTTAGACTTCATAGTTGATCAGTGGAGCCTTAACATAGTTTAGACAGAACAGAGAACAAAGAAATAAAATTGGGCATAACTAATTAATTTAAACATATCCACCAGTGAATGATGTAATGAAGTGTATTTCTCTTGGCTGCCCTAACTGTTTATCTTTCATCAAGCTGTTGAAGGAAATGGAGGCAAGAACTGATGCGTTACTGAGGGAACATCCAGCACAGCTGAGAGCTGAAAGTACCAGAGAAATGCCCTTATGTTCCCAAACCTTTTCCTCCCAAATTCTCCCACCATCCTAATGACCAATACCAGCTAATTTCTTTCTATTGAAATTTATGTGATTCACTGATGACTACTCTCATTTCATACTGAATGATGAGTGGAAACTGAGAAAAACATTTACTCCGTTGTGAGAGGAAGTTATTGTCTGAAAACAGTGGGAATCAGCAGAACATTTTCAATTAGATTTCACTAGGTAACTACAGCAAGAACCTTGCATCGATCCATTGTCATAGACTTCTGCTCCAGAAACCATATATCCATATCAGATGCAAACTGGTTCTTCATCCTTCTTGAAAATAAGGATTTAATATGACAAGGCATCTAATGGCTCACTTGTTCGAGCTTGTAAAATGTAATCCCAGTGTGGGCTGCACTCATAGGAATCAGTCAGAAAGGGAACTGAATATTCCAATGGTCAATAAAACAAAAATGACTAAAGTACAATGACACAATTAAGCCACAATCATTAGACTACAGTCATTTGCTCAACAGAAAAACTTATGATCCCCTGAAGAAAACAGACATCTACATTCTATAATATACTTTACCGTGTAAAATGTTTTCTGCTTTGAACATGTGCAGAAGAAAGTTATGTACATCGCTGTACTTCAGTTCATGTCTTGCACTAAATTTAACTTTCATCTTATTATAAGTGCTAATGCTCATTGAAATTCTCTGAATATCTTATAAATGCCCAATGGTAGAATGAAGTCAGAGATAATATTCTATGTTTGAATGTGCATTTCCCCTCATAGTGTTAGAAAGGATCAGGTAGAAATTGGTATGAAAGAGGAGGCAACTAAATGCAATTCCGAGTTAGTTTTCTATCCTACTGATACAAGCTGTCCAGGACAATACTCAACATGTTTTTTTAACTTAATTTCACCCAACATGTTCCTTATACCATACATCTCTGCAAGGAGAAGAGCTGTTGCCTCACTGGTACTAGGAGCTGCTGGTGGGTCCCTTTGAACCCAATTCTCTTCCAGGCTAAACAAACCCAGCTCCATCCATCATTCCTCATGGGGCAGGTGTTGCAGCCACATCGCCATAATGTCAGTCCCTCCTTCAATTGCTCCCAATTTAGTGATTATATCCTTGAACTGGTAGGCCTGAAGCTGGACATGGTATTACACATGTAGCCTCAAATGTGCTGAATAGAGAGGAATAACTCCCCTGTCTCTAGTGGCTCTATATATGTTCATACAGCCCTAGATGTGTTATCATTCTTTGCTGACAGGGAAAAACTCTCCCTTCTTTTTAGTCTCCATCACAGAAATTTTCTCTCTTTCTATATTATTTCCATTTTACAAACCCTTTTAATCTCAGTCATTAACTTCTCTGGCACAATTTTCTTTTTCCTCTCAAACATTGCAGCACATGAAGTTTTAAAAGGTCATAGTTCAAATGAGCATACATCTTCTCTGATCAAGCAGCACTGTAAACTCCAAAGTAAATTTTGCCAAGTGTTATGTTTCCTATGGGTTTACAAGTTTATTAATAAATTACATGGGTCACATCATGGCCACAGCATGTGGGCAAGTTTTCAGTGCTGCTCTCACCAGGGTCAGGCAACTCATGCCTTCAAAGACTGTGGCAAGACCAGCTAGAGACTCTAAAATTTTGCCCAGCCCTGGGCAAAATATAACTTTTGCAAGTAGGTCTCAGCTCCCACTAAGAGTTTATGTATGCAATTCTGTTGTCACATTTAGTTTGGAAAATAAAATTCTACTTTAGGGGAAGACTGTACTCAGTAACCACACAGGCCCTGCTTGTCTCCTCACAGACATGACCATAATCTGCCTGTTGCAGTAGGAAAACAATGTGCACACAAAGAGGAAAGGAAAAAAATGCAAAAATACACATTTCTTAAAACCACATTTTCTGCACAGAATCTACATTGGTGAGGAAATACATATGTTCTCTTCACCACCATTATTCTGAGAACTATAAAATGGCTCCTTAGTAAAGCTTGAAACAGAAGAGTACTTTCTTTACCTTATTTTCTTTTGATGCCAAAACTGTATCAGAAATAGATTTGAACTGACAGAAGAGATTTCTACTGCCTTTCTTACTCTTGTGGGAATTCTCAGCCAAAAAGAAACATCAGGTGTTTCTACAGTATGTTCTGTGAGGAAAGAAATGTACCACCAAGTCCCAGTCCATTGACTCACTAAGATTAAAGGAATGGTACCCATGGTAACACGAAGCAAAAGAAGGTCAACTCAAGGTCTGATCATAGGATTTATTGCTTTCAACTTAGAACATCGGATAAATAAAAATATTTTTTTCCAGACAAAACATCTTTCAATAAGATGTTCAACTGTGTAACTACAGACAGAACTACAAAGCAGGAGAGAGGAGCACAGACTATCAGAAGCAAGACTAACAATGTAACACTGCAATCCCTTTTGCAGCATGGAATTTTACCAGAGGTCTGAGACATTTAAGGAAACACAAAATTAAGGCCAAGAAAAGAAAAGGAAGTACCCCAAGGCTCTGATTTTATGCCATTCAGGCCCTGTAGGGCCAAAATGGGGAAGAAAGAGTTCCTGAGATTGCATGATGCTGTCAATGAGAAGCGGGAATTGCCAGAGGTAGGAGGAACCCCAACATATTTACTGGTGAGCTCTTGATTCTTCCTGTTGTCAAATGCATAAAATGTAAGCATGACGTAATTAAGGGATGCTTGCACATAGAATTATCACACCTCCAGTCTCCAGCTTTGTGATGTCTCATTTCCAAAATGTTTCATTAGCTTCCATGTTCATTAGATTTTACAATGGCAAGAAAGCAGCAGAGAGTAACTAATCTGCAATAAATGTGTCACACAATGAACAAACTTCAAGTGTTCACAGAGAAGACTGTGAAAAGTTATCTAAGTTATCAGGAGACATGCAAAGCCAGGCTCGATGAGGCTGATATAGTGGTGAATGCCCCTGATCATTGCAGGGGGGTTGGGCTAGATGGGCTTTGAAGATCCCTTCCATCCCTACGATTCTATGATTCCATGGTTTTATGACGAAAAAGACTTACTTGTCAGCTACTCATAAATAGATTGCATGGCCTTTTCAAGTTCTTTTTGGGCTAAAACTCCCTGTGTTTTGTGCTTTTTTTGAGATCTGTGTGTAGGGGATGGGTATTTGGTTTTTTTTGTATCCCTGCCAATCTGTTTCTCTAAACCCAGAATATTTAACTTGGTTTCAGTAACAGCTGTATCCTGTAGATAAGCAGGGAGGGAAGATCAAGGATGCCTGTCATCACTGGTAAGCCACTTTACTGTAAGCCTCAGGCTGGTACCTTTTGCCACTGCAGAAAGACATTGGCCTCACTAGCAGTGTCCTCAGGCCAATCAGTAGATCATTATTCCAAATCCAGCACTGATTTTAGTTTTCAGTTTTAAGAATAATTTGTTCCATGTTGCTAATTCTTAATGCAGCTAATAAGATTTTACTTTTCAGTTGCATTCATGCCTTCAATTAAAACCAGTAATCTTCTGTTGGCAGAACTAAGTTTAAAAGAGAAATGATACCATCCTGTCTAAACTGCAACTCACCCAAACCAACTGATCAATCAGACTTGTAATTACAACGTGTTCAAGAGGTTAGGTACCACGCAGTTTCAAGAAACAAAAGGAATACAGGGTGTTCCACAGAGGTTTAAGTAGTTTCACATTTTCTGTCATCATGGTTGTGTTTACTTCAATTTTGTTCTACATTTCTTTCCTTTCAATGTGTTCCTGCTACAGATGGACAGTGAGGTATGTGTAGAATACAAAATCCTCAAGTTTTATCCCATGCACTAAGCTATCTGTCACTGTAAATCCAGGGGTTTTTGAGAAATCTTTCCTTCTGATTTGAATTCTTGCCAATAACCAGTCTTCCATTCAGTATAAAGATTAGGAATTTTGTCTGTTTCAACTGTGTGCTGAATATTTGTGGTAGCAACTATCTAAATTCTCCTTTTTGTTTTTCCTGACAAAAATATTGCTTTGACCAGGATATAAAATACAAATAAAGCTAGATTTTCTTCCCTGTAAAAAATAATTTTTCAATTCTGAGAATGGGATAAACTACATATAATATGAACAATTTACAAATCAATAAAATAGAGAATATTTTTACTCTTAAGAACACAAATAGCTTCACCAATTTAAGAATGCTTTCAGATATACATCCCCCTCCAAAAATGCATTATAAGTTAGAAATAAATAGCCATTAGTGAATTTATGGATTATCACTAATAGCTAATTTTGATCTACTCTCAAAGAACTTTCAAAGTCCTTATTTGGTTCTAAATTCTGTGAAGTCACAGAAAGTTCTTCTAAATAGAGAAATAGTTGTAATGTGTTGCTTCAAGTACCTCTTACTTTATGTTCAAACATGGTCCTTAACTTAAAGACATGCATCTAGTACTAGGTAGATAAAACTGATGTACATGTATAAATTTTTTATACCATGATCCAAAAAAACAGTGGAACATATTCAGTTGTCTTCAGAGCTTGTATGTTAGAAAAGACTAGTATAATTCATGAATGACCAGATAAAAATTACACATTTTGAGTAATGGTTAACATATCCTAATTAGAAGCTTTGGACAGGGATATAAACAGTAACATAAGATTTTTCTTGTACTTAACAATCTTAATCTGTATGAGTAGATTTTATCTTCTTCCTCTCTCCAAGTGCTAAGATTTTTGTCAAAACCATCTCATGCAAAGCTCTGTGTTGATATTTTACCTACAATAGCACTATGAAATTAAATTTAACCTTTTCCTCAGAGAAGAAATTTGCTATAATGAAAAATTCCACCCACAGCAGTAATAAGGAGTTAAAATTTTTTTCAGCAATGCAACAGGTTCTCTGATAAAGTTAAATATTAATTATTTTTAAACTCTGCATTTGTAAGCAGCCAAAATTATAAAATATCTTCAAAAGTTGCTTGCCAAAACAAATTCGAAATAGTACCCAGTGAATTCATGTGAATTAATCTGCATGTGTATAATATTAATTTCTGAAACTGAAGTTGCATTGGCAGAAGTTATTTTTAAGAAGACCAAGTTGAAATAGGAATTAAGTTTGTTTTCAGTAAAAACACAGCACTAGCACATGTGTACTCCTTAATGTGTGTGTTGTGTCTTCTCAGATACTCTACTTCACTTTCAGAGATAATAAATAAATATCTGTTTGCTCAATGTGCTTCACTCAAAAAGGTTCCACTGCTGATAGAAACATTCATTAGTTTGTTCCTATATTCATAAACCTCCCCATACTTCTTCAGGCTTAATAAAGGAGCTGCACTGACCAAAACATCAGAAAATTCCTCCTAGGTGGAAATGGTAAGATGACACAACTGATTCCAACTGCAACCAACTATATTATTTTCATTTATGGCCTCAGCAGCATTCTTCAAACAAAGAAATGTGTCCTTCCTTTTATCAGGACTTTCCTTTTTTCCTGTGACAAAAACTGATTTCCTGCACCTTTGTTCTAAAAGTAGATATCCCTCAAATATCACTGAAGTGAAATCAGAAGCAAAATTAATCACTGAAGTCCACTGCTTTATATGCACAATTTTGATGGCATTTTTCTTGGCATTGTTTTATTCATGCATTTGGGGGTGAAAAGAGAGGATGGTGCAAAGTCATTAGTTCTTAACTTTTCTCTTCAGCAAGATCAATGGCTTGCTCCTTACTTTGAGTATAAACAGACCTCCTATTCAATGCATATGGTAAATATCACCATCATCCTAAGCATCAAGCACTTAGGCATTCCATCATATTTTTTCTTTTATTCTAGCTTAAGAGAAGTGACAACGTTGGAGTCCAACAAATTCTGGGGGTGTGGTACTCCTATTGCTGTCTGAGGGATTTCACTTGTTTTCCACCATCTTCCATTTGAAATTACTCTTTTGGAAGTTTACAAGTGCCACAGTTAGGAAAACAGAGTCCCCACTTGCAGAACACAGGCTTCAAAAGAAAAGCATTGGCTAAAGGTATTACTGAGAAATATGCATTGAAAACAGTTAACTTTTAACATATTTTTACCATGTCTCCTGTTAGCTACAGTTTGTTCCACGTAACCAGTTTGTGGTGAGGGAGAAAATATGTATTTAACCCAAATGCCCTACTAATTTCTGCTTTTATGCTTTTTCTCAAGTAAATCTGTGTAGTAATAATGCAATTATCAGTCTAACAGCTTCAATGTTCAGTATTAAGTTTTTAAAGCCTATTTGCTCCTTCTTCAAAGAATCAATATAAAGTATGCTGAGATAAAGACTAGAGTTACAATGGTCGAGCACAAACTAAATTCCCAGGGCCTTTATACAGCTAATTGGTTAGATTAGCAGGGGGTCTTGCTTAAAAAAAAGAATACACAAACATAAACTATCCATTTAAAATAGATAAACGTGAGAAGCCAAGTATTTAGTTTTTTTTCTTTGCTTCAATTTTCATTGAGACGTCTAACTCCAATCAGGCAGATAACACAATTTTAGCAACAGCAGGATAAGAAAAACAGATGCACTGAAAAGAAAACAGGTTATAGTCCCTAGATAACACTTTCAAATTGGCTAGATGTTCAGGATGTTTAGGGATGCTCCTGATACAATGTCTGAGCTACTAGAAACTATTTTTTGAGAACTGTGAGGATGAGTAAAGTCCCAAGAACTAAGAAAAGTCAAGGTAAGAGTCAATCTGTGAAAATGAGATAAAGCAGAAAACTGGAAGCTGCAGAACAGTGAGTCTCACTTGAGATTCTGGAGAAAACTATCCAAAGGAAGAGTACAAAAAACATGGATCCAGGCTTTCTTCTCATTTGTGTTAAGATTGGAGGGAAGGAGACCAAGCCAAAAAACCCAAGATTCCCTTGGAACACAAGGAAACACTTTTTTATTGTATGGGTGACCAAGCACAGGCACAGGTTTGCCAGAGAGGTGGTGGAGTCTCCAGCCTTATGTTCAAAAGCTGCCTAGACATGTTCTCATGCAACCAGGTGCAGCTGGCCCAGCTTGAGCAGGAGTATTGGACCAGATGACCTTCAGAGGTCACCTGTCAGCCTCCATCATTCTGTGATTCTGTGACAATACTGAACAACAAAGAAAACAAATTATTTGAAGCCTAGAAGATATCAAAATTATATACAGTACTCTAAATGGTTTTGTCAAGAACAAATTTTGTCAAAGTACCCTACCTATGATGAGATAATGTGGGAGTGGGTGGGCAGCAGAGATGATAAACTTTTCTAATTGAGAAATCCAAGTTGCAACCCTTCAATACTTAACAGACTGCTAACAAAACAAAAACAAATAGATTCCTACTATTAGGAATAGGACAATGAAGATTGATCCGTAGTTTCTAAAAGGCAGATTCATTCGGACATGAGGAAATGTGTTTTCACAGTGTTTCAAGTGTGTTTTCAAGGATAAACAAGTACTGGAATAGATCATGTGGAGCTCTTGTTGAACGTTCGTAATGACAATGTCAAACAAACAGGTTAGCCAAAACCCAAAAAGTTTAGGTATAGCAGGTCCCTCTGAGGGACTCTCAGATCCCCATCTATGATTAAGCCTTCCTAGTAAGATTCATTGAAGATATTCAAGAGTTTTTTCACTGTCAGCATTTCTGTCTGGATTCAGCTGAAAGATTAGTAAAAGGAAGAGCAGCACTCTAATGTAAAACTGACTCAAAGTCCAAGAACATTTTAGCAAGGGAAAAGTGCTTGCCTAATGGCTGAATTAAAATGGCTATAATTTCCTGAGTGGGGTGACTATTGAAGAGATAAATTTTTTATTTGTCTTCAAAAGACAGATCAATTATCACTAAGAATTTCTCTTAGAAGGACAATAGCAGAATTGACACCTCCCAGAAAAAATCAAGACTTCATCCATGAACAACTCAGAATCTTACTGGCTAATAAGATTGGCTAATTGAGATGAAAGTACATTATTTAAAAATCATCTGTATCATGAAACAATACTGAGAGCTGAGAGTAGATGTTCCTTACCAACTTCACAGATTGCATTATTTTTTACTCTGATTGGACAGATCTAAACTAATTTTGTGCAAAAGATGCTCAAGGAAGCATGGCTCTATCTGCAAGTTCCACAACTGAAACTAATCTCGAAACACATCTTTTATTCTTATGCAAACAAATGGGCATGACCAGATAAAATCCAAAAGCAAAATCAGAAAATCACACATGCTAGCCCTGATCAAGAAGAGCTTCCATTAAAACTAAGAAAATAAAGCAAACCAACTGAAAAATGTTAGTCCCCACCATCTCCTGAGGCAGTCTGTACTGTAAACATTTGATGCAAGGATCACAGCTTAATATGCAGCTGAAGCTTAAATCATAATCAACAAGCAGTGGGAAGTCAAGGGGGGATGGGAGGAATGCTAAATATCTATCAATATGACTTAGCCATTCAGTTAGTGTATTGTTGGAAGCCGTGCTTTGTATGTTACCTTATAAACTCAGTGGTAACATTTATGATAGCATCTAGCTTTTCAGACAACTGTTGAGTCATCTTCTGCAAAATTATTTAATTACTAGGTTGTACAAACTTAGTTCACATTAGACAATGCCATTTTGATCTGACCTTCTTCCATGACAGGAGACATGTCATTATGTGTTTTATAGAGGTATCTAATTTTTAAAATACTTTGATCCATGTAATTTTTTGGTTCTGCAATGTGATGTCCATGAAATGTCTTAGTCCTGTATCTACTGCATTAATTTTAAATAAATTCAAATGTGAAGCCACATCCATTGGTAATTTTTAAAAAAATACAAATGAAAGTCTATGAAGTGTTTGAAGAGGGTAGTCATATGAGTTGACAAAACACTGGACTGCTTTTGAGTTGAAATCATGTAGCAACTATGAAAGATGAAAAAATAATTAATTTAACAAGTTCTGCCATATTATTCTTTGTGAGTCACCCATAAGTTTCTCAGATATGTTCTTTATTTAATCTTCTCTAAAACAAGCATTTAGAAGTTTAGGATTATTCAATATTTAAAAGTCTATTTCCAAGTCTTGGAAGGGATGAAACACTCAGAAGCTGCTTCAGAACAGATAATGAATAACTACAGGTACAGACCCGATGCAAAGCCAGTGTTTAAAAACTTATTTCCTAGAAACATTCTCAAAAAGGCAATTTTCTCTGGATGTCATTCCAATATACTTTTTTTTTCGAAAGAATATTTTGAAAAAACAAATACCAAGAATTCTAAACACAGCTGAAACCAAGTTAAATTGGTTTCTGGGGACGCTCTAAGAGAAAATGTGACTTCTATCTTGGAAGCTTAAGCACATGTAGAGCAATGCATTTCAATGTCACAAATAAAATTAGCCAACAATGTCAATGGTAAAATATATTCCTTACAATTCCACCATTATCTGGAACTCAGGAAGCTCTTCAAGAACACGACAAATCCGCCTTGTAACCGAAATGCAGAAATACTGGAGACAAAACATCCATAACTTTCCAATTTGCCTCTCACCTCCCAGCGGTTTTGTCAGTGTCAGTCCCACCTTCCCATATCTCTGTTTCTCCCACAAAAAAAGGCTCTGCACTTTCTCTGACACCAGCTCCCATGAAGAGAAAGCTCTCCCCAAGGCAACCTGTACAAGGCAGCCCCCCTCTCTGCACTTTTCCCTCCCCCCATGGTTTTATAGCTTAGGTATTGTGATCAGGATGATGTAACACAATGCAAAACAAACAGATGGGCAAGAGATGTAAAGCGTGGCTAGGCCTAAACTGGGAAACATCACCGCCAGAAATGTTGCTGGGCTTGCAGCTGCTGACATTGCTCCTGGGATGTGTGTTGTGCTGAATGCTCTGCTGGCAGATGCTGTGCTGGCTGCGGTTTGTGGCATGTGGTTCTATTTAGGTGCCACAAGCTGGGCTTTGTTTGCTTACTTCGAATTTACATGTGCCTGCATGCAAACCTGGGGAGATAAAAGGTAATTCCAGATGCCAAAAGTCTGCTGTGTAGATCAGGCGTGTTTTTCCTATGCTGAAGGAATACTATGAATACAAATGGGAGCGTTTTAATGAGGCATGTTTGCTCACTGACTGCAGTATAAGATCTGCAGGTATCATCCATGGTGTAACTTGAGTTCTGGTAGCTGGGACTGTTGAGCCTGGAGAAAACGAGGTTGAGGGGAAACCTTATCAGACTAAGAGCACTGTTCTATGGTAGCACCCAGGAGGATACCAGAATCCCACCTCGCTGTGGGTATCCACCAGGAACTGAAATTTTCTAAGCCAACACACAGGTGGAAAAGAAGAACCTTTAGAACAAGATGAGACCTTGGCATTATTACACTCTCCCATTGTAACTGTACACTGTATGGTTGTTTTCCTAATGCCATCAGCTGCTAATGTGCACGTAAGTGCTGTGCACGNTTTAGAACAAGATGAGACCTTGGCATTATTACACTCTCCCATTGTAACTGTACACTGTATGGTTGTTTTCCTAATGCCATCAGCTGCTAATGTGCACGTAAGTGCTGTGCACGATTACTCAGATAAAGACACAGCAGAGAGGTTATTTTAATTATTATTTCATTATTATGCCCCCTCTCTGGAGGTGTTTAAGGCCAGGCTGGATGAGGCATTGAGCAACCTGGACTAGTGGGAGGTGTCCCTGTCCATGACAGGAGAGTTGGAACTAGATGATCTTTAAGGTCCCTTCCCACCCAAACCATTCTATCATTATTGTTCTCTACAAATACCTGAGAGGAGGCTGTAGAGAGGTTGGGGTCAGTCTCTTCTCCCAAGTACCAGACAAGAAGAATTGGTCCCAAATTGTGCCAGGGAAGGGTCAGACTGGATGTCAAAAAAAGTTTTTACACTGAAAAGGTTATAAATCACTGGAAAAGGCTGCCCGGGGAAGTGGTGAAGTCACTATCCCTGCAGGTGTTTAAAAGATGAGCAGATGCAGTGCTGAGAGATATAGCTCACTGATAATTTTGTCAGAGTAAGGTTGGTGGTTGGACTCAATCTCAAATGCGTTTTCTAATGGAGCTCAGAAAGGTAAATTAGCCCACTAAGTCCTGCGCTGCTGCAGAACAGTGCTCAACTGTGTGAGAGGGATTATTTAAACCTCATTTGGACATCCCTACTATTAACATGAATTCTGTGATGGTCCTGAAGAAAAATAATCAGTCCCAGCTCAATTTCTTTCCTAGTAATTACATTCCATGTTAGCTTTATGTCACAGAAGGTGCAGTTCATCAGACATATAAAGCAGAATATCAGAGATGCTGCTTTAAGAAAAGCAATTTTAACAATAAAGAAATACTGGGAAAAAAGTGCAAGTATTGTAAAGATAAAATTGTGCAATAGCAATGGCAAATCACAGGAAAATGTGGTAAACCAAACCCTCAAGTACTTTAATTTTCCAATCTTAACCCATAGATTGTGACTGGACAATGGTGTTTCCACAGCGGTTTGTGGTCTAAAGCCAGGAGTAAGGAGCACTTTATAGACTGAGCTGCACATTTTAACTGGATAAATGACACAGATGAAGAGCTACAGCATTCCAGCCCACTGAAGTGTTTCAAACAAGCAGCAACTTTCAAAGTAGTGCCTCTTCTGCTCATCCTCACATCTGATGAAACCAAGTGACAGTTTTCTTATTGCTTACAAGCTAGATATTCTATGGCACAGAAGTAATATTTCAGATGGGTTGAAAGCTATTATAGGGAGTGGAGGAGTGTTCAGAAGGGTGTGAATACTGAATTCGCACTTTATTTCCAGCAGAGTATGATTTTTAGCATCTAATATACCTGGATTAACATCTGGCCTGCTTTGAAACAGACAAATGCAAACAAGGGTTTTAATTTTATCCATTACTTCTCACATTCCTTCACTGAAATTAAATTTTTATGAGGTAAGTATGACTTTAAAACCAGAAATAGATAAATTGAGGTATTCTTTTCCAAACTCCTAATTCTAAAAAGCTTGTGAATTACATACCAATACCTAGCAAGCTAACACATTAAAATTACTTAGTTGTTATCTGCAAAACTGGTCCACCTCTTGAATTTATTTAGGTGTTAGAAGACAGGAAAGGAATGGATTGATGAGGCAGGAGGATATGGTGACCCATAAATTTTTACTATTGAGGCAAAATATTTCTTCCTTGCTATTGATGCAAAGATGACAAAAATTTGCACAAATCAGAGACTTTGAGGGAGAAGTCATCAGCAGCCTGAAACAGGGAAATGAAACACAAAGGCCCTGAAAGGTGGTGAGAACAATTGAAAAGTTAGGCACTGAATCACAGAATATCAGGGATTGGAAGGGACCTCGAGATCATCTAGTCCAATCCCCCTACCAGAGCAGGAAGACCTAGGAACGCATCCAGGACAGAAGTCAGACAGAAGAGGCCTAGCTGAAAAATGAAGTTACAAACTAGAAAATTTACCCTATTCTACCTCAAACCAGGACATTGGTTTTGAATGTCTACAGAGAAGGAGACTCCACAAACTCTCTGGGCAGCCCATTCCAGAGTTCTGTCACCCTTACTGTGAAAAAGTTGCCTTACTGTGAAAAGTTTTCCTATGGAAACTCCTGAAGGGTCAAATGTACTTAGCCCTTTGTTCAGGAGTGTAATTGCTATGTAAATACTGCTTGGCTAAGTCCTTGAGTGTTATTTTCAAGGAAAAAGGAGGTAGCAAGTCTAGCCAGCCTGCAGATAAAGAAGAGAGAAGACCCTGAACACAGCTTCCACCAGGCTGTTACTGTTTTGTCTGCTGGAGGAGACCTGAGAGATTGGACACATGAATATTCATAAATAAGATAGTGATTTCTGAGTTAATAATATATGTATATGTACATTAGAGGTGTTTAAATTTGAAAAACCTCTTTGTCTCAGCACATGCAAATGGCTGGAGAAATCCCCTCCATGTCCAGCACTGCAATAAAGAATACCTGAATAATAGTCATTGGACTATTGAGTCGTCTTTCCTGGCATCAAGTCTCAGTTCCTGCTCACAGGCACCTCATCAATGATTTAATATAACAAAGGGGACTGCAGCTTCATTATCTGGTGATGTTTTATTTATTCACATTTAATTATTGCCTATTATAACAATTCAAAACCTGATGGCATTACAGAAGATGAGGGAAGGAATGAAGTTGTTATACTGGCTATACTAACACATCTGCTTCACAGGCCTACAGGGATTAACTCAGCCACAATATATAATAAAAGTGAAAAAACTTTTATATTCTACAAATGAGTTACAAATTCTCCACATTAAAACAGGGTGAAATAAACAATGATGTCTTCAAAATCCACATAGTGGACTTGAAGAATTCTATTTATCTTCATTATATGATGAGAGCTTTTGAGCCAAAATCCCCAATTTAGGTGAACCATGAGGAGGTAAAAAATTATGGCAGGAGACAAAAAATGTAACATGACAAATTAGCAGAACCAAACCTCTCCCCCAGTGGGAGGGAGAGGTGAAGGCCAAAGGGTAGATTAATCTTGCTGCATCATATGGTCTTGATCTTAAAAACTTCTCTGCGTGTTTAGCAGAAATCACATGCACGATGGGGAGACTTTGAAAAGATCAGGAGCCAGAGCAGATTAAGATGAAATGGGGCCAGATCCAAAAAGCCGTCAACCTCCCACCCTTTCCTGCAGACTCCCATGTGGGCAGGAGATTGTTTTGTGGCTCCAACATGCTCGTCTGCGTTGAGCTCGCTGATGAGCACTCTTGCTCCCTGTCTCTCTGACAGAGTAAAAGAGTTTTGACTTCTTACTTGCTCCCTGTCTCTCTGACAGAGTAAAAGAGTTCTGACTTCTTACTTTCCACAGCAGCGTGAGGTACAGATGTGGACACTGTTTTTTGTAACCCCTCTCACTCCGTGCCCCCAAATTAATATGCAGAACCTGTCTGATCCAGCCAAACTCCCCCACAAAAAATGGATCCTTGCTTGATTAAAAGAGAAAAGGTAAAAAATTTGAAAAAGGTAAAGAAATGAGAAAGTTTCTTAGATCTGTTTTAAAAGGGTAATTTTAAAGTGGCTCAAGCAGATGATCAGGTTACTGCAGTCCACGAAGTTGCCGAGTGTCAGCTGAGTTGCAGCAATTATCTGCATATATGCATGGTAAAAGTGAGTTAATACAACATGGTTTAGCTGCATAGGAGATTAAATTACGTGCACATGGACAATTGCTACAGCTGAGCTGATGTGCAATTACTTTTCAACCCAGTGAAATTGCTTGTAGGTATAAAATTTAAAGTCTCCTAGCCAGACAAATTCTTCAGAATATATAAAAAAAACCCTGAAACTTAAAAGGGTTTAAAATAATCTATTTATTTAATGACTGTCACAATGACAAAAAATGAAGAAGGACTCCTAAAAAGTATAAACGCTGTTGTAACGATTGATTTGAAAGTTCAAATGTACCTGGATGGAAAACTGTTTGACTGATTTGCTCTCAGAAAAGCTAGGTGCAAGAGCATATGTCCATTCACATAAACACAACCACAGTGTTTCCACTCTCTTTCAAGATAAAAGATAATTTATTCCATGATTTATGATCTCACTGACTTCCTGCATTGAATTAGGCAGCTGAAACAATCTCTACCATCCTGCAAATTATTATTGATATGGCAGCATACACACGTATGCTGATGGATGTGTTTTATTTGAATTCTTTGTGGGTGACTATAACACAATAATTTTATGCGAAAGGGTTATACATCCACTAACGACAAACTATTACAAACTTCTGCTCAGAACTTTTGTGCAAGGCACACCAAACACTAACACAATTCCCAGTTTTACACCGGCACAACTGTTGGATTCTGTAATTTAAGAGAACCTTGTGTAAAGTAGATATTGAGCTGCCCTTTCTTCACTGTGAAGAGCAATTTACCGGACAGTTCTATAGCCATTGCTTTATACATCTTTAGTTATTTTTTAAATTATTTTTCTTAATTTCCTATTAGATGATTTATATTTGTTTGCTCTTTCAATTTTACCTATGAACGTCTACCAGTCAAGTTACTACTCACTCAACTAGGCAGAACTCTATCTTCTAATTTTTCCCTGCAACTGTAACTGCTTGTGCTGGTTTCCCTCTAATATTTAGATGTGCTCAAATGAAATGCATTGGCATGTAGCTAATGTAATGCATGTGTTTATGAAACACAGCGGGCATATACTCCATTTTCAAGAGACATACAACAGAACAGACATTTTTGAAAGTTTTACTGTTTCTGATTCTTGCTTCCTCTTCAGTCTCCACTCTCTCCCAGAGTCCAACTGGAACATCTGGGTGCACTGGATTAAATAATGCACTCTCTGTTTGAAGAAAATTCACAGGAAACATTAAACTTCTTTTAAGACAGGAGAGGTGAGTGTATGGGATAAAGGATGGGAGAAAGTCGAGGAATTAAACAGAGAACTGTGATTCTTGGGGACAGAAATTTAAATGCATCACTTGAATGTGTGAAGTTCTAACAGTGACACCAGAGTCTTGGTGAAGTATGTAGCAGCTAATTGTCACGGCAGCATGGTGTTCCTCTCTGCCTCCTATGCTAGAGGAAAAAGGCACAAATAAAATCTCATCATGAATCTGGAAAGAAATTCTCCCTTTCCAAAAGGAAAATTTTTGCAAGGCTTTTGTAGATGTACTGTAGTTCAAAGAAGACTGCAAAGCATTTTGTCTGATCTTTTGTCTATTTCTGCACCAATCTATCTCAAGAGAGTGTATGCTACCTTTTCTTTTGCTAAACTGCACCACAGAGAATATAAATAAGCAAATAATGCCTGGAGAAGTTATTCAAGGCATGTGCATTGTTTTTCCAGTCAGTTCACTGTGGTGAGGAAGCCTTTTAGATCAAGAGAACTCTACATCTACCTTTGGTTTAATACAACATATTGCGTTTTATTACTATGGAAATGAGCAATTAATTTTATTTTAATCTATAGGTTAGCTTAAATAATATGGAAAGTTCTACGGCATGGTATTATTAGTTTGCTCTCTTTTTTTTTCTTTTTTAATTTTTTTATCTGCATAGTTCCAGTCCCCAAAGTTAACTTCAGATCCTCTATATATGGACACAATTGTGTCCAACAAAAGATGTCTATGTATGTAGGTATCTAAATATTTTATGGCTCTCCTAGCAATTTGAAATGAAAAAATGGATCTCTATGGAAGCAATATAATTTCAGAGTAGCAGCATGTTGCTGTTCTCCACAAGAATAATTTTACATATCAAGCATAAGCTATTTTTTCTTTAAGTACGTAGGCAGTGGGAAAATATGTGGTGATTTTACCCTATCAGTACTATAGAAATAGAGAACACCTACATAAAGCAAAAGCCTTATTCTTCATTTGTCTGGATTTATTCTACAAACTACTAAACAACAAGGGAAACATGGAACAGTGTTACCTGTTTCCCCCTATTTTATATTACTCAGAGCAAATACTAACCAATTGGTTTAAGCTGTTACTAGATACAGGACAAAAATTCACGTTACAAGACTCACCTTGAAAACCAGAAACTGGATGACCTAAAGATAAGGTACACAGTAATGAGAACCACTGTACACATCCTAGTGAAGCCTGACCTTGCCTAAGCTGGGTAAATTTTAAGTTTACTGGTCAAGAACCTACTAATTTTGCAGCTTCATTAAACTAAACCCATAAAAAAACCCAGAGCTATGCATTTCATCCTCAAATTGCAGGCAGTAATGGAGAGAGGCTGCAGCAAAAGATTTGTTTAGTACATGCTAAGCATTTCTTCTCAAAATATGCTATAAAAACAAACCAAGAAGCAATTCACTCATACCAATTTTTTACTGTCCTTTTTACAGGTTTTCCCCTCATTTTTGATGGCTTTCTATAACTTTCTACTCATACATCAGATTGAGAACTTGAAAGAAAATGACTGAACTTGCTTAGCAGTAATTAGCGTACTTTTAATATTATATCCTAATCTTAGGTTTCATGGTTTCCATAATTAATTAGCCTTGATGTATTTTCAAATTTACAAATATAGTCTAAAAGGCTAAGTGTCTTAAAATAACAGAAAACAGACTTTTCACAGTTTATTTCACTCCCCAAATATTTTTAGAATTTTTTTTCAACAGCAGATGTTTCATATGCACACTTTAGAGAACATTCTCAGCTTGTACATTCTGATTTTAATTCTTGATTTTAATTCAGTGTCTACTACAATATATGTTAATGACAATATATGAGGATATTTCTTTCTCTTGGATTATACTAGGCTATACAGAAAGCTTCTTACAAGAATTACTATTTTTCCCATATTTTCTTAAAATCTATTATACACATTTCCACAATGATATTTCAAGGTTGTTTTAAATTATGTTGTTTTCATAATTTCTTTTCTTACTCTGATCAGGACAGGAAAAAATAATTTGGAAATAATTTTCATTTAAGGGATATGAGTGAATATCTTAACTACCTGTCTTTGGTAAATAGTTCAAGCTTGTAATTAAGTTTCTGCTTTTTTGACAATGAGCTTGTTTCTATCACTATAACACCAGCAATAGGAGGAAATCCTGCTGGTTACTCCAAACATATAAGATCATCAAATTTCAGGCAGAAACAATGACAAAGACCCAGTCTAATTTAAGAGTTGTAAGAAAATAAAACACTGAAACACCTCAATGTAATAGAGTTCCCCCAACTAACACAAATGTTTATTACTATAATTTAATTTCCAGATCTACAACAAAATAGGTTTTTTAAGAAGCAAGGGGTGTGGAATACTTTTATATCAAAGGTCAGCAAGATCATGAAATGAAGTTTATCTAAGAAATGGAATTCTCTCTCCTGGAAAGAAGCTTTAACTTGGTAACAACACTGAAGAGCATACTGGATTGCTCAGTCAGAAACAAAACCATTGTCTATATCATATTAGCACATCTTGACACTTACTCTGTTTATCACCTCTTTCCCCTCTTTGTAAGGAGTAGGTGGGGATTTTGTTTGTTTTTGTGATTGTACATTGAAGCACTGAAGGAGTAGGAAGAGAAACTAGGAGAGGAAAAAACACGAGTTGACAGTGAAGAACATTACTGCACAAAGTGTGATAAACAGTCCTCTATGTGACTAAGGTCACGAAGAAGAAGGATGCAGAAAAGCCTTTGTGATTCAGCCAGGAGTGGACAACCAGGAGTCTCTGAGAAACCACATTTGATGGGGCAGTCACAATACAAGCAACACTGGGCCTGCAGCTGGAGAATGAGGACAGAACAGCAGAGTCTGAGAAGATCGTGTAAAAGGAAGCACATCAGTGATAGCTCTAAGAATGGTGGTGTCCTGGTAACGGAGGAGTCGCAGTGTAAGAGACACACCAATTCTTAACTCACTCATGTTAAGAAGAGTTAAGAAGATTGCAGGTTTCATAGTTGCTACTACTGCTCTTCTTTTCACAGCATTTTGGGGCTGTTTTTAGTGTTATTTACAATCTGCTGGGGTGCCAAGGAATTTGCTGAAGTCAACCATGAGCAGTCCTACTGTGTCAGAAATACAGTCTCCTTCCACTATGAAGGCAACTTTTCATTTTTCAAATGCATGCCATGTTGCAATATATAGACTATATAGAGGTACTATAACTTGTTTTTTCAGACCAAAGTTATCTATTGTCTTAAAATCAAATGCCAGGATTGCCTTCTACCCTTCAGGCCTCAGATTTAATAACATGTTCTCTATCTGCCTACTAATTTTTACACCTTTTAAAGGCTTTTGAGCTCAATGTAGCTTGCATTTAAAATTACCTTTTCTTGTGGAGTTCAAGCATCAAGCTACTTAAAATGTTTTTTCCATATATAAAGATATAAAAGATAAAATAATTCAATAACACAAGTATTTTTTATTTGTTTTTACAAAAATCAGCTCATCAACCTAGACTGTGATAAAACACTAAATTTTTTTAGCATTGTCAGAAAACATTTTGACATAAAGGATGTTTTAATAAATTCTACTGAAGGTTTTTATTTTTTATTTGATGCTTTTTAGTTTTGCTTTGTATGGAAAAAATATGTTCAGATATCTCTGAGCACCTGATTTTTCTGAAGATTATGACCCTCAGGCTAACAAACGCATTAAAAAGGTTACATCTTTCACCAGACACCATGCTTAACAGATACCACAGTGTAAAACATGCAATGGTTTACTTGCTGCTGTAATTAGTAGCATTATTTAAGATAAATTTTGAAAAAAAAAAAGTTCAAATTCTGTACTTTTGCTGAAGTGATTGTCAAGAAATGCACAAAC
Source organism: Turnix velox (assembly GCA_013400935.1). Taxonomy (NCBI): domain Eukaryota; kingdom Metazoa; phylum Chordata; class Aves; order Charadriiformes; family Turnicidae; genus Turnix; species Turnix velox. The sequence goes on along the minus strand of VZTY01028778.1, from coordinate 50,751 downwards.
ACTAAATTATTTTTTTCTCGTGACTCATATTTGGAACATCACCAACTTTAAAAGGTAAAATATTTGGTGCAAGAACATTTGCTCCCTTGCAACTCACGTGTACCATGTTGTCTTCACCACATCATGAGCCCTCCTTTCTACTGCAAAACACATTGCTGAGATTACATTAAATGGAACATTACAGTTTACTCAACTGAACATTCAATTCAGTTCGTTGAAACTGCTTTATACCTCCCATTATAAAATGTTGTTTACTAGCTGCTTATAAAACTTCATGAAAAATTTAACAGTGGATTGGAATCTTCCATGTTCACTGTCTTTCCTCAGAACTGATTTACCCAACTGATTCTTAGAAGTCAGAGGTAGTTAGGGTAAAGTTTATTATTTTTCAGGTTAAAGACACCAGAGGAAGCAGGACTGCAAGAGACCCAAAACCATCAGATTCCATGAAACTTTTCACTAATTAAGATTCGTTTTTCTGTGATTTACTCTGTCCCACAGAAAAGCAATGGTCTGGACAAAATACAAACCTCTAGAATAATTTTCAATAGATTGAGAGATTCTGCCCTTCTACTTGTGTGATCCCACCTGGAGTACTACATCCAGCTTCAGATCCCTCAGGACAAGAAGGACATGTTGGAAGGAGTTCAGAGGTTCAAGAATGACCCAAGGGCTGGAGTATCTCTCCTATGAAGACAGTCTGAGACAGCTGGGGCTGCTCAGCCTGGAGAAGAAAAGGCTCCAGGAAGACCTCACAGTGGCCTACCAGTAACTTGAAGGAGGTCAGAGCATACAGTGATAGAATGAGGAGCAATGGTTTTAAACTAAAGTGGGGCAAATTTATATTAGACATTGGGAAGAAGTTCTTTCCCATGAGGACACTGAGGCACTAGAACAGTGCCTAGAGAGGTGATGGAGGCTCCATCCCTGGAGACACCCAAGGCCAGGCTTGGTGAGACTGAGCAACCTGATCTAGTTCAGGATGTCCCTGTTCACTACAGGGGGCTGGACTAGATGACCTGTGAATATCCCTGCCAACTCAATGCATTCTTTAATTTATGATTCTTTAAAAGTTTCAAACCTTACAGAGATACTTTGTGAAGACCTTGTCTACATGCTACAGCTTCTGCCCATTTGCCACAGGATTCAGTGTACCTTGCTGTACAACCACCACTGAGCATCTCCCTCCTGGAGCACTCAGGGGAGATGTGGATCTTCCTTCTCAATTTTATTTCCTTATATCCCTGGGCTAGTGCAATTGCAGACACAGAAAGGAGAGCTACAGGCTCACTATTTTGTACTTCTGCTGCTGTCCTAAAAAGGATTGCAGAGGAAGGAGGAAATAATTATACTGAAGCACCGATAAGCAAATAATGATAAAGTGCTTGTTTAGTGAAATGTCTTTTACAACTTGTGAATTCTCTAACATCCAACAAGATACTTAATATTTGCACCGCATTGTTACATCCTGCTTTGGATTTTGAAAGGTTTTTTTCTTTTCTTTTTTAATTAAAGCATTCATTTGAATTTCTACATATGATGTATAAAATACCTAGTAAAAATTAGCAAACAANATTAGCAAACAAACCCAGTAAATAAATTACTTCTGATCTTAAAAAAACCCCTCAAACACATAAAAATCCAAACTTTAAAAGAAAAAACCTCCTGAAAGGGGAAACAAAAATCAAAGGATCATTAAAGGAATAACATTCCTAAGCAATATTATACATGCCATTAATGTTTTCTTTCCATTTTTATATGCACACACTCATACGTCTATACAGAAGGTATTTTTAGTTCTGTCCTTATAGTGGATCTGTTCTTATTATAGTCCAGTTTTAGCTGTTTCCACACATCCTGTCTATTTCTGCCCTTATCTATCACAGACCACACGTTGCCACTCAGCTGGTTAGAACACAAGGGCATAAGAAAACAAGCACACTAATTGATTAATTTGGAAATACTCTGAAAATATAGAAGACTGGGTAAAAATTACTGGCACGAAATTCCTTGAGCATCAAGCTTTAGCAGCTCCTCACTAGCATTTCCACACATTGTGAATCATCCTCTGTCCTGTGATGAGATGAGGCAGCAAAGGCAGGAAGCTTTCCTTTGGAGAGGAATTAAATTCTAAGAAGGCCTAGTCTGGACATCATGCATAAAGTTGTCCCTGATAGTTGTTGTACTACATTTGATCTGTTTGCACATTACTGCTGAAGTATCTAACAACACAGATAACATTTGCAAATGTTGGAATTGGATTTTGAAAGGTTCAGATGAATAAACCAACACCTATTTAAAAAAAATTTCACTACCATCCAACTTAACTATCTCTTCACAATTATGCTTTGCCGCTACTTATCTATGAAGTTACAGCCTTCTAGCTAGCCTCTGCACTGTTAGATACCCTCAAGGATCAGATATTTAAGTCTGAAATTTTAATTAGCACTCTGTGGCTTTGAAATACCTGGGAGATACATATTACCGCTTCATTTCTTTTCTTATTTCCTCCTTCATTACTGGGTTTGCAGATCACAAGCAACTTTAAAGAAAATGAGGCCAACTTCAACAACTGCAGCAGTGGTGGCAGTCATATATTCTGCCTAGTTAGGCATTTCATGTACACATGATATGTGGCATCTAAACACTGGAGTTGGAGGTCTGACAGTAATGCTACTTCTGATGATAAATGCACTGCAAGTGTATACTGCTGAAAGAAGAATGCACTCAAACTTCTAAAAATTGTGTTTTGGGATGAGGATCTTCTTTCCTTTTTTTCCCCATGCTATTCCCTTTCTCAATGCATGTACAGTTGCTGTGTCAGATCTCATCATGGTATAACCCAGAATGACATCAAACACATTATGTCCAAGTGTTTAGTAGTTTACCAAAGTTGTTCCCAGATATACCAGGTGCTAACCACACACACAAAAATTTGCAACATTTCATCATTTGCCCTAGAGAATTTCTGAGTAGGGCAAAGAAGTATTAAGAAACACATTCAGATACCCCAAGTAGACTACCTACATTGACATTTTCCATTACTTGGATAAAAGACTAATATACAACAGATTAACATATGATAGAGCATCATGAAATATTTCCTGAAAGGGTGATAAATACATGGAAGTAGCTCTGAATACTTTTGAGAAATATTCAGGTAGGCTTTTCAAGATGGAGAAGAAAAAGAATCTCCCCCCCATGTTGAATACTACATATTTTCCGTTGCTCATCCACCTAACTGCATCACGAAGTTCACCAGAAAAAGGCAAGTATTATCAGTGAAGACAGATTTGAAACAGAAGTCTTATGGATTACTCCAGGAAGGCTATTTGATATGCATGGACTGGAGCGCAAAAGATAGTTCTGGAAAACATGGGAGAAACTGGACAACCAATTTAGGAACACTCATGGAGCAGGTAACATTAAAGGTGCTTCTAAGGGACTTCTGGGACATTTAAAGGAGAATGATGCTCTAATCTCATACAGAAACTATCCATTCTGTGACTTTAAGGTCATCATATTTAAAAATTGTCCCTGTGATCAGGTGGGAAGAGAAACAGCTCACCTGGAAACTCTGTTGTAACTAACATGCTAACAGAATCTTACTCATTATGGAAATTTTTTACCCTACTATGTCCACAAGTGATTTATTTTCTAAATTTGCCATATAAGCAGAAAACATTTTTCAGAAACTTGGCCTCTCATGAAAGTAGAAAAGTTTTTATTCTTCTGACTGAACTATTCAATTACTTCTTGAACGTCATGTACTTTCTCAAAGTGAGACTCATTATTCCAATCAAATACATAAAGACTACATGAAGAGCTAAGAAGAAAACACAGATACAGCTATTGCAATTTACATCAGATATAGCTGTTTCTTTGACATGCATTTGAAAACCTGGAGATGATTTCGTGTCCTGATATGTTCCAATGATTAAAAAACAAAACAAAACAACACAGTTATGTCAATATTCTTAGAGAGCAACAAGAACAGCACAAGCTGTCTTCAGCACATAGCACTGATAATTTCAAACATGAGTTATAAGAATGCAAGCATTTTTGGAAATATTCCAGGCAACTATTTTGCTGGAATAACAAGGCAGCAGCTACGCAAGCAAAGCCCTCCTCAATGATGCAAAAACTTCCAAGAGCTGAAAAAAATCCATGTAGTCTAATGGAGAATGTTTATGTGCTTTAAAAAGAAAACTTCACAGACACCCGACTTCAGCAATATCACTGGAACAAGTAACTCTCACTGGAGATTCCACCTCAGAAACTGAGAGTTGCTTGCAGGCTGTTAGAGTATTCCCTGAAGCAGATCCCATTATTGACAATATGTATTCCTTTCTTTTACTGATAACGACCACAGAACCTCCTTATTAAGATGTCTGACTTCAACAATGCCTATTTCCAGCATCAAGAATTCACTCAGAAATAATTTTCAATGAATGGCCTGAAAGGGATGACAATGAACACTCTAATCTGCAGGGTCTCTCTTGTGGTCTTTCATATCCTGTAATTTCATGTATTAAGTCTTGAAAAAATTAACCTTATACAATCAAAGGGTAGAAGCATTTGTCCTTCTCTTTAAACCCTAAAGAGTACTTATGAATATCTCACTTGAGCTCACAAAGATTTTTTTTTGCACTGTACCTGCACACTATAGTTACTTTTAAACAACTCAAATAAGTCCTACTGTTACCTCCATACTACAAGCATTTCCTGCAATACATAGCTGTATCTCCATCAGTAAGTGCCTGCCATCTATGAGTACAAAAAACATAATTCAAAGTTGGAAATAATGACTTCATAAAAGTTAAGGAATAACTCAAATCTCCTACCTTTCTAAAGATGACAGCTATTTAAGCACAAGGCAATGCAAAATATATTAGTTCAATATGATAAAAACCCATGGAATGTAAAATTTCTTAAAGCTTTTTGCTAAATTCACCTCCAACATAACACAGTATCATGGAACCACTTATTTTATCTATAAAACTATAGCATCACTTCTGCAAGGGGGATTTAACCAATTTGACCTCACCTAGAGCCAAACTCTGCTTAACTGAGGATCCAGGAAAAGGAACAAGATAACAAAAAAGACATGTTTTCCACAGATCCTTGGAGCACTTGAGATCCTTGAAAAGATTTTAGCACAGCCCTGGAGCCCAGAGACACAGTAACTGGTATGACTCCCAACACTGCAGCTCATGATTAACCATAGTGCCTTTGTGAAGAGCCTGCCTATACATCAACTCTTTCATCACTTCACGAAACTCTGAAGCCTAACATTAACTAATGAAGGCTTTTCTACCTCACAAACTACTTAACTCTTCAGAACAGCTACTAAACACAAGTGCAATGCAGCAAAAATCCATGTGTTTTAGCAAGGCTACATGCTACCAGTACCCAAAGGGTTTTGAAATTTGAATGGAGAATACATCTTTCAACCTGACTTGGACTCCAGAAACCCTCCTGCATCAATGGGTAGATAAAGAGTAAGTTATATATTTAAAGATTATAAGGTAGAAAAGGAATAACAGCGTGCATTTGTATAAGCTTTTAACTTTATATGCTCTTTTTTTAAAGTTTGGGCACAATTTTATTCAAATTGCCTTTAACATATTTCTGGACTACCTGCTCAACTCCAGTTTATACGAAAATCCTTCTTTACAACACTAATGTCCTTCTGAGTTGTAGGAACAGTTAAGTAACTGCTATTTTGACATGATTAATGGACAAGACATGTAATGTGTAGAACACCGTTCTTAAATAATTTAGAAATTACTGGGGTTTATTCCTTTTTTCTTTTAAATAGGAATTACTTAAAATTGTGTATAGGCTTAGAAAGGACTACTAACAAAGTCTGATTCACAGAGAAACAAGAAATGGAGAGCTAGATCATGAAACTCTAGAAACAATTTTAAGAACGAAGCGAAAAATATATTTTGTTTCACATAGCATGAGGGATATTGTTTAAAATTAAAAGCAACCCAAAATTATGCTTGCTACTCAGATAAATATTACTATAAAACCAGGCATTATACTAACTGAAGAGCAGCATCTACATAATGTATGTAACTAAGTTAAAATTAACTGATACTAAAAACACATACACCTATAAATATTAAAATGAAAGCTCTGATGTGATGGAGGACCTGAACCTATTCCATTTGGTTTTAAGGATGTGACCTGAGAAAATGTGGAAATGATGATGCAGACCTTGGGGCTGGGTCACCATGGCCAAATTTCAAGGGCCCTTCACTGTCTAAGGTAGGTTCTCTAGAATGGGGCTCACACGGATGACAAAGTGACACAGGGCATGGATGTAACAGTCAGTGGGGACAGTGTGAGTGAGGAAGAGCACCTGCAATGCTGCCTTGCTCCAATTAGGACACTCACTTAAACAGATAATTATGGTTTAATGTCAGTGTATTTTCATTTCTAAATGATGGTGGATACAGACAATGCAAACTATTCTTGCAAGGAAGGAGCTGCTTTTCCTTTGTTGTATGTCCATACTAAGTGGACTGTAGAGAGATGCTTCCTACCTCTTCAGTTTCATGACTTTTGCATTCCCACATGCAAAATACCAGGACACTTGTTTTGGAGGCGGAAAACATGGATCTATGCCAGTAAGAAGCTGACTATTTTAGCCTTGCAGGAAATCATTGGTTTTGGTACCCAGTATAGCTCAAGCAACGTGCAGGGCTTCAAGCTAATTATAGACTTGCCTATGACAAGAATATCAGATATTTTGGAATACTGTTAAAAATGTTGGCTATTTTGTGCTACCTTGATACGCACCTACAACACTCGCTAAGAAACTAGTGGCACATTTGCTTTGCATTTCTTGCAGTTCTTCCTCTTGTCCTTTACCAAACATTATCCATACATATGTTTAAAACAGTGTTATATCACAGTGGAGGGAACAAAAAATATAGGCTCTTTTCACATCATTCTCTGTCTTCACTATGAAAAGTTGTATACAAATCTAGTGCAATTCACCTATCACACTCTTCCGTAAAGACTGCAATGATTCCAAATTCAGACATGTGTAACCGGTCTGAATTTGGTCTGGGTTGGCAGGATCATGAAAGTAGCTGTAGGTGGCTTGTAATGGGTAGGAAAAGGAGATGAAACTTCTCAAAACACTGGTGGAATTAAAAAGAAAAGGAACTGTAACAACCATAGCTTTGTCCCATTTAAACACGAGCTCTTATGTAAGTATCCAGCACAGTAGCATTGATTTCAAGGAAAGTTAAACAGGCACATGTTGGTTCTCTTGCAGCACAGTAATTTCCTCAAGGAATTCAGACTATTACAGACTATTTTTTTTCCTAGTTAGCACCTCAAATTCACCTGTAATAAGACTACTGAAATTTAGTAGGCAGTAATTTTTAAAGAAGAAAAACATAATGTGATGTTGCCTGAAGAAATAAAACCACCCAGTATTCTAATGCCTGTTTAAAATTACAATGTAACAGGGCATGCCCTTAACAAAAAGAATGCCTACTGGTGATTGTGAATGTTTTTATGGATTTTCATATGCAAAAGAAAAACAAAAAACAGTGACATAAGAGAAATATCAAATCTACAAGATCTTAGGGAGTCTAAAACTGAAGATTCAGTCAAACTTGCTACAATACAGAGAACCTCAACAGTGTATTTTTACAAGAAAAAAATCTTCATGCACCAAACAATTAAATACAGAACCCTTTACTAAAGTAAAAAACTTTTCAATGCTGCCCTTAAATCAACATTGACACCTGGGCACACATGCCTTGCACATTGAGCAACGTGGGCAACAAAACCTGCCTGCCATCCACAAGCACACACTGTTTCCAGCCCACCCACAGTTTTCCCTCTCTTGTGGCCCCAATGGTCCTGCTGCCTCCAGCTGCCATGGTCTTACTGAAACATCACTTTAGCTATCCACAGAAAACCCAGGAATTAGCTTCCCCAGTTAAAAAATATCAAGGATTGCAGGACTGTATCTAATTTTAAAATCCCTAGGCAGCTTTTGCCTCTAATATTAATGGGTTCTCCTTGAACGCGATCTGGTTCAGGCAATTAAATTTTGCTATAATTATTTAGATAAAACTAAAGTAAACAGGCTGAGTCATTCTGGCAATAGGCAAACCGTGGGGTATCTGGAAAATGTGGCTTTGGTAAGAACATCTGCTAACACCAGAACACTTACTGAGGTGTGTAAAGTCCCAACAACTGCTTGCTTTCTTTCTTTCCCTTCTGAGAAAGTTTAAATAATCATAGATTGAAAATGCATGTTTGGCTGGAAATAGCCCATGAAATGATCTTTCATTCTGTGCATCACAGCATACTTCAGAGCTTGCTCAGAGAAGTGTTTTGAAGTTTACAGACGAATTTGTTCATAATGCTGATGTCCTATCTGAAAACTCAAAGAGCCTGTTGGAAATCATATCAGGAAACAAACAAACAAATTTTACTCATATCAGTTTCTTTTGCTTTACAAGAAGGGATTTAGCATTAAACTGTTACTATCTTAGTAGTGTGTACACACGTAGAGATCTCACTTCTCCAACATGATGCATTTTTCAACTGATTTAACTTTATGTTCTTCTCTGGAACCATAATTTTAATTTCTCCAAAGATTCTGATTAGACAGGGAGCTTTTCTCCCATAATATTCTTTTCTCAATTCATTTCTTCTCAACACTAAGATGAAATATATTGTAACAGCAGATCTCTGTCATTACTACACAGAACCATAACTTCAGTTCATGTTGGTTGGTTTGTTTTAATCCCTAAATTTGGCTAAAACCTTAATTTTATGCAATTTCTTTAGTAAGGTTAAAATCAGCACATTTTTGGCAAACATGACTATGTGAAGACTTTCATATCTATGTTTAAAAATGAGTTTTTTACTGACTAATTCTTCTCAGTCTTTCAATTTTTTCCAGTTGAGTTTAGATCCTTACCAATATATTTAGGACAGACAAGACACCTTTTGGGTTGCTTTTTGGTTGAAATTCCAAGCCTCCTCTTGTCTCCAAACTCTTAAATTCAGTGGACTTTGTTCACCAGTTCTCTTCATTTGGATTTCGCTTAATCTCAGACAGTAATGGGGGTTGAGGAGGGGTCGTCCCTGCACATGGCAGAGGGTTTGGAACTAAATGATTTTTAAGCTCCCTTCCAACCCAAAACATTCAATGACTCTATGATTTTTCAAAGTGTTCTCTCTTAGCATATAAAAAAACCCTTAACTGCTGGACTGATTTGATTTTCTTTAATCTTCTATTCAACATAAATGAAATCAACATGCAATTATGACATCTAATGCTCTAAGACAGCTCTTTTTAAATATTATTACTAACAGCAGTAAATCTAAACAAGTGCTCTCCATTAGTATCAGTAGTATTTTGTCTCTAATTTGCATCTAGGAAATTTAAAGCTTCTCACAATATGTTTGCATTTCTCCCATTGGTAAAAATTACACAGCTGTCTGTCTGCCTGCATCCAGACTGAACAGTCATCCCAGTAGACTCTCAGCAAAATCTCAGGAGAATGGTCCTCCTCAAAGTGATTCTTAAAAAAAAAATCCTGTTTTACTTATGTAGGTTTTCCCTTATTATTACATGTTCAAGTATGAATTTAAGAATTCTATTTTGACAAGAATTCTATTAATGACAATTTCAATTTATTTGATCCTAAAGTTAGGCTCCCTGCCGTGTATTCCCCATGGATTCCCAATTTCTTTTATTTTAGCAGAAAACAATATATCCCATCTTTCCAGACCTGCAGTATAGCAAACTGCTAAGCAAAAATCAGTCTATTGCATTTTATCATTGATCCTGCAGATGTTAGCATGTGCTTGTGCAACAGAAAGATCACAATAAAGTTAAAGACAGAAATTATTTTTATAAATCTTTTTTCCTGCAGGATTTTGTTCTTCCTAAACATGGTGCCTTCATCAGAAACTGCCTCGCTCTTGTCTTCCTGCTTCTGCCAGACAATATTAAAAGTTCTAAATAGCTGTGAAAATTTTCTCTTTCATATTCTAGAGTAACAGGAAAAACTAAACTATTTAAATTTCTCTGTCTCCTAACCACCCTCCAATTAGCAATCTTTCAAACACTTTCCTTGACCTAAGTTCTTCAGAAAAAAGAATGAGATCTCATGTTAGTCCCCCTCTTCAATAACTTTTAAATCCCTAGAAGGTTTCCTTCCAAATGAAAAAAACCAAGTGTGACAGTTCCTCTAGAACAAAATTTTAAGAAAGCTTTGACTGAAGAATAAAAGAATCCAAATCAGAGCCCCATGACCTACCACCTACGGGTGTTCAATTCCATGGCAACATGAGACTTCCTAATGATTACTCAGCCTTAGATTACTTTTTGCATAACATTAGCATCCAGTCTTCCTGCTGGCAGCTGTGCTAGGAAAAAAGAAGGTGACTGTTCACTGAAGTAACCCTGAAATTTCAGGTAACACCTTTGGGTTTGTCAGTGGGGAATTTCCAAAGGTTGCATTCTGAAAATAACAAGTCTGAACCACTACTATAGCACATACTGGGAGCGGTCAGCTTAGAGGTGCAGACCAACATTACACAGAGGTCACTGGCTTTATTTGCAGGAAGATAAATCTCTTGATATATTTGTCTCTCTATCCACAGTAGCTTGCTAAACATGTATGAGTATATAAATAGGAACACCTATCACTGATGTACTCAGTTTCTGATTTTATCCCTTTGAAATATTACCAGGTTGGTTTTTTTTCTTTCAGCTGATGTACTGGGTTTTGTGGGATGGTAATTTTTTTTTAAAGGGGATTTTAGTGGTAAAGACAAATACAGTTTCTTTGTATACCTTCAGAAGATTTCTGCTTTCTACCAGCTAATGAACTCTGTATTTTTAATAATTATACACTTTTCAATACTTACTCAAGACACGACAAAACTCCAGGTATAGGACTTGTATATACTATGAGTAGTAGGAAATCACAATGGTCAGTTTAACAAGTCAGTACAATTTTGTTGATAATGAGTTGACAATTTGTTTTGTTGACAATTTGATCTCGATTACAAAATCTCTCAGATACAATCATGCTGCCCAACAAAGAGGCACATCCTAATGCAGTTTAGCAGACAGCACAATTTGTTCACGTTTTCAAACTGAATAATATCTCAAAGCTGTCTCATATAAATTTGTAATAATGAGAAAATTGGACTATGTTGCTCATCCAAAGGACCTCCTTAAATAAGACTATAGGGTACATATTTTCAGGGAAAAAAATAAAAAAAGACAAGATTCCAATAGTTTCTAGCACTGGAAAGGATCTGCAAACTGAAAAATAAAAGTATTCTTGCTAAGATCACCAACACTGTTCACTCCATTTCACCAAGCTAATTAGTATGATGAGGAAAAAGGCAAACATAAACATGGGAAAGATAATTTTTTAGCATCTCGGATGTTAAACACCTTTACATTTTTTTGCCAAAATATTTAACAGAATCACTAATATCAGTTACTATCTGCTACTACCATCATCATTGGAACTGGAAAAGCAAAATATAGACTTTCCTAAAGATCCCATAAAGGGAGCTGATCATTTGGAAGTTACTATCTTTTGAGGGTTAAGACTGAACACACAAGCTCGAACCTCAGCCTGTGATCTAGAATGCACACCATATAGACTAGGCTTGAGAGTTGTAAAACAAAGAAACTTCCACGAAATAAGTGATATGAGGCAGTCAAATTAAGGACTCAAGTGTCAAGATCTACCCTGTTAAGTCTACCAAATTTCTGTGTTACTTCCCCAGAACTGAAAATTAGTTTATAAAACTGTCCATAAAACCTGAAACTGAAGTCTTTGCCTAGGAATATACAACTGAGATGTTCACAGTTAAGGAAACTAGCTTAAAATGTGTTCTAAGAAAAATCTTTTCTCCTGAACCAGACAGATTAATCTTAAACACTCCCCTGGAAAGATTTGGTTCAAGAAATTATAACACATAAATGAAATGAAAGAGCAAAAATATAAACTCAACCAAACCAATAAACACATCCTGTCTACTCTGTTATTAACAAAACATTAACATTACTTGTTATGAATAAAGCCTCCTGTAGATCAAGAAAACAAGACTTGTAATATTTAATAATATTTCCTTTATTTAAAAAAGGCTGAAATTTTATATCATAAATTCCCAATAAAAATGCTATTTAACTAATACGCACATATTATTGAGAATGGCTTGATATTTTTGGACCTAAAATTTTTAGCATTTTCATATCCAAAATCAACTTTACCATGGAAAAATATTGAAAGAATATACACACTGGAAACTCCTCATGCAAATGAAGTGGGAATTTCTACCAGTTCTAATTTATTGGTTGCCGTTTCATTCATGCTATTTTTAACAGACATCAGAGAAGGCAAATACTGCAGAAAACATATTGAGGAACATTTGGTTCAATTGAGCAGAGCGAATTAGCATCAGCTGTAGCCTTACTGTTTGGCTAGTTTCAGTGAGAGACTGTTCTTTAAGTCTTAAAAGATCGTGATTTTTCTGGTATTGCAGACAGGCAACTTTTTCATAGAAATACTGATGAAAAGTGATAACTATGCAAAAATATATGCATGCATGGTGAGGAGGTGGTAAACAGAAAGAAAAGAGAGGAACTACAGGGTAAATCTGGGCTGGAAAGTAGACATGTAATCTTCTTGAGAGTTCTAATGGCCTTATTCATGTCTATAAATCTGCCAGGTAGGAAGAGGAAAGATTTATGAGTTAAGTGACCAAGCTCACTGCTAGAGATGCTTAGGCAGAAAGGTGAGAAGCAACAGCTCAAGTAAATGGACCTGGGAAGGCAGGGTAGAGAACATTCAAAGCAAAAAGCTAGTAGACAATAGATAAAGAAATAGGCTTATGTAATAAAGAATATATATATATAAAAAACCCTGAATTTGATTGAATGCATTTTAATGTGAACGGGCTGATCTGATTCAAGCATTTCTACAGGTTTTATTCAATGAATCTTAACAGCCACCTGATGATCATAATAACAGCCTGTTCTTAGGATTTTAACTGCAGATCAGCATTTGCCTTTTAAGAGTTTAACACAATAAATGAGTTGCTCATGTTACCACATGGCCCATGCAGCCTGAGCCAAGCCCGGAACACAGGCCCAGGGAGGGAAGTAGTTCCAGGTGGTCTTTGTGGTGGGACATTCCTGTCAGTTTTCATTTTCACACTGCTGGATAAAAGAGGGACCGCATTTAACATCCTCACTGTGAGGAAGGGAATGAGGAGAAGCAACAGCATGCCATGTAGGAGAGAGCTTAGAGTACTGGTCAAGTGTTCAAGGCATGATAAGAAGGCAGAAATGAAGCTGGTGGTCTTGAAGTGGGAAAATAAAGGGAGAACTGGACATAAATGCAGGTGAAAATAGCTTCTTTCCTTCTGCCCTTTTTGAATCATTAGTCTAATGGCCAGAGGACCAGCCCCTCCTGCCTTCATTTGTTTCTGGCTCATACACAGAATATCTGTCTCCAAGGCCCAGCAGTTGTTGACATTTGAAAATATCACACTGCAATGGAACACTTTATATTTATGCCTCTGTTGAAAGCAAAGTTGTATCTCAAAGTCCCCAGAACCCACCATCGCCTTCCAATTGCCAAAGCATGAGTTTTTGACGAGGGCAGAGCAAGTCAGCCAGCATGCTCTCCACTCCTAGTCCAGCCAAGAGCTGCTTAACACATCACTCTGTCCTATAAATCAGGGTAGACAAGACTATTAACCAATTTCCCCTTCCTCCCTCTTTAAGGAAGGGCAGAGTAATTGAGGTTACAGAAACCTGACAGTTATTAACAGGGATAAAAAAGATAGACCTGACCTTAACTGCAGTTACTGACTCAGACATGTGTGCATGCCTCCATGCATGCACGCACGTGTGGGGATGCTACAGGACTCAGATTTTCCTGGCAAGTTGTCTTCTGCTGGCAAAATGAAGAAGTAACCCTCCTGGCACAGAGACGCTGAGCTGAGGATTCACAAAGGCCAGCAAAGTCAAAGTGAAATCATGTTTCAAAGATTCCAGGCTTAATTTTCCCCTAAAAGAGTCATTCTCATCATTATTTCCATAACAATAATACATGCTCTTGACAAGCTATCTGCAGCTGTTTTCACATCCAGACATTCTATGTTAGTTACACTCTGCTTGGAGGGAGATGCTCGCTTTAGTCAACTCAGATTGCAATCTTTTTACAGCATGGGTCTCAGTATTTGATCAAGTCTCTCATATATAGGACTGAAGCTTCCAAAGCACTCAGTCAACATTAACTAAACATTAGAAAAAAAAAAAGAAAATTAAAACAGCCTAAGTCTGATACTGCCAGCCTTAAAAACATATATTTTGTAATGCTAAGAGAGAAATATCCATATAAGCCAAGGAGATGTTCTCATTCAAGACCAATCCCATGAGTTACTTACATTGCCAAATCCTTTTTAGGTGCCTAAATTATAGCTGATTTGAAGTATTTTTGTGAGCATGGACTAATCTCTGCCAACAAGAAACAAAGGGCTATAGAAAACCATTTTCCAATTTCTTTTCTTTGAGAACTGAAGCACCATTGGTGAAAGAAGAGCTGGGATTTCTGGGAAGGTGCCCACAACTGCAAGCTAACAATGCCTAAACCAGCCACTGCCATATTCTATACTGAGAATTTTTTCTACTTACAAGATAGCTGATACAATGTATGATTCATTAATGTAACCATTATGTGCTCACATTTCCCACAAAACCTTTCAATGAAAATAGCATCACTACTGATAGCTTGACAAACAAGGTGTATGGTCATTCCCATGTATCTTCATGTCCCAGATGCACTTCTCCTGATGGAAGTGTGTGTGGCTATTGCATATATCGTTAGGTCAGATATGGAGATAATTGATAGGGGTTATGATGGGGATTGTGACGATTGATTCTGTATTTCATGCAACAAAACAGTGTGTTTAGTATAAAAACCATCTGTACATCAAGGAAGACAGAAGAAACTGCAACACAGGGTGCTGACTTGCAGTTTTTCTCTATGATGGATCCCTAATTAACTGACTTCTCTTAACTGATTGCCAAGGGGTTATGCAATGCCTCTTCCTGATAGACATAAAACAGAGAAGGGGGATGTTGCAAAAAAAGAAACACACTCTCTCCTTGAAGGACAGGTTTGAGCCTGAAGTAAGGAAAGGCTGATTGGATTTGTTCAGCCTAATGGAGAGAAAATTGATGAGGTTCATGGCAATCCACAGATTTTTTTTCAATGAAAAATGAATCATCTGTTTCTAATATTCACATTAAATAAGAAAAGTAGTAACGGCATCACTTATAGCAAGGGAATCTGGGGTAAGACAACTGAAGAATAGTGAGAAGAGCTCACCACTGGCACAGAACACCTCCAGAGGTTACAGATTCCTCCTTATCAGAGGCATTAAAGGGGCATGTTAAATGAATATGTCAGAAATGAAATGAGGAAAGTTCATCTCACACTTCTACATGGATTTCTAGACTGTTTTTTCCTAAATTTCTAATTCTGTGGCTTTTAGAAGGTGCAATCCTGTGGCTAGGAGCAAGCCATGGGAGCAGAACAAAGGAAGATGACTAGTAATAGTGTTAAAACCTTTCCTTTCTGATGGGGTGGAATTAGTCTCATCAACTGTAAAGAATAGCAGAGTAGATGAGAACTGCTAAATCAGGTATACAGATCCCATTAAAACACATCCAGACATTTCTGGAGGATAATTCACATGAACATTCAACTTAACCGAGTCAGCCAAACATCTACCATCTATCAATAAGTTTTATTTACTGAGAAGGAAAGCTACTGGGACTGGCTCAGCTGCAGGTGCCTAATGTCTTGATATTTAGTTTTAGCTAAATGAATTGTAGCACAGGTGATAGGTTTTCCAGTCCTGCAAACTTTGTCTCACTTGCCTCCAGTACAAGGAATTCCAAAGGTAGACTACAGAACAAGGGCACACTTTCTCCCTGAAAAATAATTTCCAAGAGGCCTGATTAAGTATTTACTATCTCAGCTTTTCTTTCCCACATTCAAATTTTGATTTTCTTTACTCCTTAAGCTACAGCACCTTTACTGTTATTCTCATCATCTAGCTGAAAGCAGAAAACACTGGAGGGATGTATTGATGGATACAAGCACAGTGCTGCTTCAGGCTGTTTTTCAGGGAAGCAGAATCAGGTTTTTCAAATCTTACATGGTTGGACAGAACTTACTAATCATTTTAATGTTCTTAGATTAACCCTGAGGAACACACAGTGGGATCACACAAACTTCACTTGCCAAGCAAAACAAGTTGAAAGCCCAGTTATTTTTCAGTTCTCTCTCCAATCAAACTCCTACCTCAGAGAATGTTGATTAGATCCATACCTGTTGGGGCATCAGCAATTAATGCATGCAACAGAAACAAGCTTTCTGATACCAATCTTGCACAAAACTAGAGATGTACACTTTGCAAAGGAAGTAGAAATGCAGTCTGAAGTCTTATTTTCTGGTCTTTCCTCACTCCTGCAATCAACACTGACTCTACTTAGTAGAAAAGCAACAGAATTACTAAAGGTACAGTTTCAACCTAGATTTTTAAATTTCCTTTTTTTTCCAGCTCAGCATAATATAGTTTTAAGCACCAAAGTTAGAGAGAAAGATAGAGTTCTGTCAAAGAGATGGTGCTATGTCAGATAAATAAAGACTGAACAGAGTCAGGCTATGTCTGTACTTTGACGTCCAAAAAAACCCTATGTACTTCTAAAGGGATTTAGAGAAATGTTATCAGCACTTCTCCCTGAGTGAGTTCTGGAAAAACTGACACAATATTTACTGTAAGAAGACACCAGGCAGCTACTGAGTGTCATCTTTTGGCTAAGAGACACAAGTGAATCTAGATTAAATAATCAATAACTTGGCTTTTCTCTGATTAAAGGTAAGAACAGCCACAATGGCCACAATGACACCCAGAAAACTCCTCTGATGCCCAATTAAGTCCCCCTTACCTTTCTAATTCTTGTCCTTAAGACAGGTGAAGTTACTTTTCTACAGAGAGTATATTTTGCCTTCAAGGCAAAACCAGCAATTTCACTGTTGCAAAGAGCAAATTTGGTGCACTGTTTGATTTTATATCTACATTATAAAGTTCTCCAGTGGAAGGTGGAATGTGTGCCTGATAAAATATGTCATTCCCTTCTCCAGTAGCAAAGATACTTCCTGTTTTAGATTAATCCTTCAGCTCACAGTGTAAACTCTGCATGAACTGGCTGCTTCTTCTCCTGCACAGGGAAACAGAGCATTTGCCAGGATCCAAATAAATTAAGAAGCCTTCAGGTTTCACAGGTTAGTCAGAGAAATAAAATTGCACCATATTTCATTTTGGATATATATTTGCAGCAAAAGCAGTTACAAAGTGGTGAAGTAAAAAAGTATGCCTGCAATGATTATGAAGTAGCTATACTGTAACAAATTCTTTGCCTGATTTTTTAGTTAGCTGGTTTTGAAACCTGTGATATTAAAAAACAAAAAACCCAAAACAAAAAACCCAAGAGCATAGTTGACACCAATAGATTACAGGAACCCTGGACTGAGAGAGTGCAGGGTCAATAAAACCTTTGCTGGGTCTTGCTCTACACAAAACCAAACTCAATTTATGTGGAATAGTTCCTTCTGTTTGTTTGCTTTTCCAAACACACAAAGCTTATCGTTCTTTTTCTTACTACTGGAGTTTCACAGATTAGGATAGCCTTTGTAACAACAAATGTATTTGTAAATCAAACATGTATTTGCCTTAGAGGATTACATACATTGATAACACTATTGTATTAGTCACTATCTGACAGAGAACTCCCTGACTTTTCTCAAGCAATTGTGTTTACCTTTGCTGGTTATATTTATCTTCCATAGAGAACTGTATCTGTCTTCCTATATCATACTACCCATAACGTATTATCTAAATCTCAGTTGTAAGAGCTGTGAGGTTGAAAGGTTGTGATAAAGAAGCAGAATAAATTCAAAGAGAAAAGAAAGAAAGAAAAAAAAGACTTTGAAAACCAAGTGTGCTACCAAACACATTACTATTTCCCATGGTAAGTAAAGTTTTACACTGCACAGGGAGATATTTCTCCCTTGGCAGTTTCAATGTTGTTTTTGGTTACCTTCAGACTGTAAAGAAATAAAACATCCTCTTTCTGAAATCAATGCAGGCGATTCAGTTATGGCATGATAAAAAGATCAGCTCTCAAACCTGGTTCTAAGTATTTTTAAAATATATCTTCTTACCACTTTCATCCAGCAAGAAATCATCCTGGTAACGGAACTTTTCTGGTCCACATGCAATAAAAATGTCATCATCGCCAAAGAAATCCTGAAGGCACATCACCTACAAACACAAAGGAAAGGAAGGAATTGTATGAAATACTTAATCATCAGAATCATAAGAACAATAAATCCCCCCTTGTCTCCACCTGCATAAAACCTCTTGATTTTTAATGGAATCAACAGGGCTTCAGCTCCAGATAAATTTCAAAGCTGCACTCTGACCATCTGTTACAAGTGAAAAACACTGTTATGGACACTGCAGGAAGAGAGAGATAAGACAAAAAGCCATAACTGTCACATTTATTAGAGGATGTATCAATGGTATATGAGATAAACACCTTTGGTTTATGCACAAGGCACCATTGAGGGGTCAGTGGATAATTTATTCTCTTTTGAGACCACATTTTATTTGCTGGCATGAAACAAGGTTACAGCTTTGTATTTAGAATTAAATGTAGTTATTTCACTAAAATCTCCTTTACATGGAATGAAATGTTTATGGGTGAACTGAGTCTCCATCATACACTCTTCATCTTCACCTGTAGAATCTAGGTGAAGTCTCTTTGAAGGCACCGTGCTGAATACTCAGGTGAGCTGGGAATGATTCTTTCAGTACTGAGTGAAAGAACAATCCCTTTCCATTCCAAAATGTCAACAGTGAGAATTATGTTAGTGCAATTTTACATCCCATATGAGATTTCCTTGCAACAGCTTTTAGATCACAAGGCACTAAACAACTTAATGTTTGCAGATATACAATTTTTTAACTAACACTCTTAAAGAAAAATCAGTCTCGTTTTAAAATGTGACTTCTGACTTACTGATCCAATTTTAACAAATTTTAAAAATAAATTATATATGAGAATAACTTTAAGAAACCAAAGACACTTGGTAAATAATATTCAAAGATCTGTTTCTGCTTTACATTTACAAGGAGATTTTAAAGGGCTATATTTACTTATGTTTTATATATATTTTCCATGAATAAACAGTGCACTACTGTTGTAACAGGATAATTTCAAGTCAACAGTGCACAAGCAGGAAAGTAACATATAAAGAATTTCTTAAAATTGACAAAACAGTTGCGCACAGTCCTGCTGACCCAGACCACCCCCCTCATAAAAAGCAGGAGGAAAAAGAGGGAAGAATGACCTTTAAAGTCCACAAAAACAGAAGTGAAACGATTAGATAATGAGATTAGGCAGATTTTGACAGCCTTTGGCATAAAAACAAGTACCCCCCCAACCTGAAGTGACTGCTGTCTTTGGGTTATAAAATTCATCTCATGCTTCCCGGAAACGTGCCTTAAGGCTTTGGCATTTACAGCAGTTATAAGCCTCTAAGCTAGAAAAATCTTAAGGAAGAAAAATAGTGGCACATGTCATGAATTTGCTTGCAAAGTTAAGATCTGTCATTTGAAAAGTAGACAAGTAGCAAGCGACAAAAACAGGAAACTGAGAGGAGAAATAGATGAAATAAATATCCAAAAAGATACAAAGATATGCCCCCACTTAATTTATCCTTTCCATGAGCAACACAGAATTTTAAATTCAAGTCCATCTCAGTCCTGTTCCTATCCCCAATGTCATCTTAACACCACAGAGTACCTGAATAACAATATCCAAAATGTAAGTATTTTTACCAAGTTCCCACTGACTTTATGTTCTATTAGTCTATAAGTCTCAGTAGCCTTTATATAAACTCATTTACATCCCATATTTCCTTTTTTTGACCAAAAGACATATCCTGCCTATCTTCCCACCCCATACTCCCACCAAGCTTCAAAAAACTCTTCCCTTTAGTCAAATACATCTGAAATTGCTACCACAGCATGAGCAAAGCTCATTTGCCAAATGACATTAAAAATCCTGTGATTTCCTGTTTGCCTCCCAAGTTTGATAGACTCCTGGGGAGAAATAACCTTTACATTTGTATTTATACTAAGCAGAGTATTAGAACTGAAGAAATAACAAGTGACCCTAGTCACAAAGTCAAGCGATTTTAACAGCAAGCATGAATGAAAATGAAATTCATACTTGACTCAAAAAATTGTAGGGATTTAATAAAACCCAAAAATGCTGGGCTCTGCCCAGTAAAGAGGGTTTCATTCAAGACTGAAAGAGACATTATAATGGTGGTACCAACACATAAGCAGGCTCAGCTACTCCAATATTTAAAGCCCCTCAGGTTCCATCATTATAATTTACAAGCAAATTAGATAGAAACAAACATTAGCACAATAGAAAAATAATTTGTATTGAGGTATCTTTGTTTATTAATTAAACTTGTCAGTTACAATTTTAAGTGTTCTAATACTTGCCTCTTTTCTCCATGGTCTCATTTTCCTATTCTTTATTTGAAACGAAATACACTCGTTTTTTCTTGCCTCCTGAGATTTTATTAATTTGGGAGTTATAATTCTAGCTCCTAGAAAGATCATAGCAAGAGCGTAAGTTCTAGCAAACCCATCTCACTCTGGAATAATATGTCTTCTGGATTCCAGTTTTGTATTATTTACTGGAAGCTCTGAGATGTCCTTCACTGTCTGATTTCTCCAGTCCTTTCAGTCCCAGCATCCCTGACACCCTGCTCTCCAGCTCACGCTCACAGTACACCCTTCCAGGCTTTTTCAGAGAGAAATCTGCAAGCACTTTCTATTCACACTCAGTCATCAGCTAAGCAACAGGACCTGCTTTTTATTACTCATTTTCACTCATGGAAAACACAGCTCCTCAAAAGTTATGCTTTTGAAGATCAAGGATTTGTATCACTCGTATTGGACTGTGCCAGTGCATTAGAGGCCAGTGTGCTGCTGCATGTCATCAGTTTTAGAATTAGTCAGTTTTTAAAAAGTCTCCCAAAGATTTCTGTTGTTATCAATTCATCCTCTTCTTTTTCACAAATATGTTTTTATCTTTTGTGTTTTCTTGGAATGCTTCTCACAGTGGGGAAAACAAGTCTATGCAGGAGTAATCAAACATACATCTTAACTAAAAAGAAATTCTGAAAACACAAATGTTTTCTACCACACACCTGATACACTGTGAAACTGGTAAACAAAAACATTCTGAGAGAGAGACAATATTTAAAATTAATGATGTCTTTCTTACACTCTGTAGGGAAATGAGCAAGCAATAGTAACATTACCAGAGACAATGGAGTCTCAGGCTTTATAATCCTTCACAGTGGTGGCAGGAAGGAACAAGCACCAGTAAAGAAAATTGATCAGTAGTACAGGCTTTGGGCAATAACAAACTCATATTAAAAAGACTCACCAACCTGCACATACCTAATGCAAAACAGAGGAGAGGGAGAAGAATTTGTCATGCCTAGACTCATCTGAACAAATTGTACAGGCTGAAGCCTGGATCCCCCTGTGTCCTAGCTCACAAATGAAGAACTCCCCACACCTTTTTAGCGAGAAATGCAAGTGTCTGCCTAGGAAGAACCCCAGATTATTTCATATCTCAGATGCTGATATGTTGCTTTCACTAGAAGCCCAGAGGGGACACGGGGATGCATCTAGGCCCAGGGGACCATGAAGCAGATCAGATTAACTTTCCCAGAAGAACAGGGAGCAGAACAACAAACTTGGCTTCTATCTCAGGGTCAGGACATAGCACAGACTCTATAGGCATCTTAAACACTACTTTAACTTCCTTTTTTTAAATTCAGAAATACCTGGAACCTATATGAAATCTCATAACTACTGTAAAGTCTTTTGCTTTCTCTTCACTGCCTTGAAACATTCTGGCTCTTAACATTAACCTCTTAGAATTGGTAACTTTCTTATGGAGACCCTTCTTTCTTCATCTACAAAATATGCAAGAAATTCTGCTTTATTTTTGGAGCACAGATGACCCCAGGCTAAGAACAGGAGCTTGTAGTGCCATTACTTGGTTTTATTCTCTCACAAGTGAGAAAAAGCCATCAGGGGTGGTGTGGAGGAGGAACAGAGAGAGGAAGAAAGGGAAGAAGAAACAGGGAAAACAGAGTAAAAGGCAGAGGAGAAGGAAGAATGAAGGAAGGGATAGAGAGTGAATGAATCAATCTTTTCTCTAAAAGCATGAAATAAAAGCTACAGATGAAACTGCCCTTTATAATTGCTGTATTATGACTGTAGTGGGGTTAGAAATCTTAGTAATTTCATGCTTTAAAACAGAACAAAAACCCCCAAACAGAATACTTCACGTTTGTCTACCATATATTTTATATTTGTTTTAAAGTTGACCACATATCAAGTCAATATTGACTCAGACGTTTTTAAATTAAAAACAAATCAGAAACTCTAATTTTACTTTGCATTCAGAAATAGAGCATTACACCACACAGTAAACCATCACCACCTGATTGCTATTTTGCTACAATTTTCATAATGTTGGGCTCTTGGACAGAAAAGGAGGAGGGAAGCATTCTGTTTATTTGTCTTCTTTTAACAACAACAACTTAATTAGACTGAAAGCTGAAAGCTATTTTGGATGAGCAATGAGAAAACTTCAAGCTGGGGTGCCCTCAGGCACCACGGCTGTTGGAGAGCTGGAAAGAAAACTGAGGATGAAGAAATGACGTGGTAAAACAAACAAGATGCAGAAGGAGACAAGTGAGTATAGGAGTTTTCTGAAAAGAAAAAGGAAAATGTGTGATGGTAAATGGAAAACATGAGGTGTAAAAGAAGGAGAGCTGCCAGGCAGCAGCACACATGGAGGGTAAAAGAGGGGTTAGGGTTATCGAAGCTGGTGTGAAAAGAGCAGCCCAAAGGAGGGGATGCAGGCTGAAAGCCTGTGGCAAGTGCCTTCCAGACTTCACTCCACAGCCAGCCAGCTGGAAGTTTTAAAGTTGTTTTAAAGCAGCATTTTCAAACTGAATCTATCTTTTGTTGAGTTTCGTTACTGTTTCTCCGATGCTGGAAAAAAAAAAAAAAAATTAAAATTTATCCTTGGAAACACCTCAGTGACTCATGTTTTTGGGACTCTGAGTCATTAATTTTGAGTCAAGTTTTCTGAGTTTATTACAGAGCTGTTTTTCATTTTTAATATACTTTTGGGTTGCTCACTCTCAATGTTTAATTCCTAGACAGTTATCTCTAATTATTCATATATTGAAGGGCCTACCCATACCTCTGTTCTACTATTTTTCTTCCCTTTTTTCCATAATTCTGAACTGATTTTTCCAGCTCTGAACAGATTTTTCCAATAAAAGTCCCTCCCTAAGAATAGGAATTGAACTTCATTGATATCTTCCCTCCAATTTCCTCCTTAACCAAACTATATTTTCCAATAACCACTACCTCGTCTACATTTATTTTACCCAATTCCCCACTCTTTGTTCCTCCGTTGCTTCATGGAGGAACATCTCAGATTATACCCTGAACTGATTTCACTGCCATCTACTACTGGCAGTCAGTAAGAAGTCTTGTGACAGCTATGGATTTTCCTCAAAGCTTAGAAATCTGCACAAGTTATTTTGCATAGGTACTAACATACTTAACTTCATAACCCTAGCAGAAATACAGGAACAGAACAGACCTTCTACATTACTACATTTGTCTCCCAGCCAGTATAGGGCTGATTCTCAGATTTTCCAATCCTTAATTCAGTTTTGTAATATATTCAGTAATGAAACATATAATGTAATTTGTAACACAGTCAATTTTGTAATGTATTTCTTACTGTGTGGAATCAAAAGACCAATAAAACAAGCAACTGTTACTCATTCATAAGAATTTCATGACTTTCAGCAAAATCAGAAATTAATCTATTCTATAGTGGTCATACCGCTGTGAAACGAGAAATGCAAACATATCAGTAAGGCTTTCAGAAAAGGGATAGAAAAATACTCATTGTTTCTAAATAAATGTGGTCTGAAGATTTTTTTTTCATTATCTTTTATATTTGAAGAAACTCAGCCTGTCCTGTTCTGTGTGGATTATGGGAAAACAGCAAGAAATATATTCTTTCTGAGGGAAATGAATTAGACCTCAACAGGAATTCACAGAGCATCACATTTGAGTATATCCTTCAAGTTTAAGGCAAGTCTATTTCCCTTCCTGTTGGCTCAGGCTCTGAGGCTTTCATTCATGCCCTTTCACATTTATCTGTCATTACACACATGCCACTTCTTGAGATCCAGTCATCTACAGAAAACATCATTTATCATCAGCATATATGTACTTCCTCTCTCAGCTTCTGATCCAAGTTCTCTCCTCAGGTGGTGGCTTAGCTGAAGGCATTGGGAGGTATCTGCTACACATTCCCCAAGTGGAACAGCACTGAATTAATTCTTTTCTGTCTGAGTGAAATCTCCATGGTGACAACTGCATGTGCAAGTGACTGTGTGAGCTTTTCAGCGAAAAAGAGAATTTTATCATGAGATTCTCATTACAAGAGTGCCCTCTGTAAATGAAGAGGAGATGTTACCATAGGGGTTTCTGTAAATTAAAAGGACTGTAGGTGCTGAAACTGGCTAAAACTACATGGAAGCATTGCCTTTACCAATTGGCTTGTGACAACACATCGACAATTAATGCCTTCAAAACAGTCTGTGTGTCCCCTCAAATCACACAAACATAAAACATCATTGCAGTTAAAAACAATTTTTTATAAAATCATAGAGTAGTTTGAGTTGGAAGGGACCATAAAGTTCATCTAGTTCCAATTCCCTTGCCAGCTCAGACTCAGCAAAAACAACCTGCTGTTGTGCTGCTTGCCAGGAGCAGAAGATCAGAAACCTTGGGCTCAGAGGAGCTCTGCTTCACCCCATGCACATCTTTCTCCTCTGCTGCCTGTTGACCAGCCCTGGCTGAGGACTGACCAATCTTCACTTTGCTCCCTCTGTCACCAATACAGAGGTAGCTCTACTCATTGAATTGTTGAAGATTTGCTGTCAGTCTGTTTCTACAACTTGTGTATTCATCAACATCTATTCTGTGTCAAACACAATTTGACCGTTATGTCCTTTATCCAGGTAAAACTTGGCAAGTCTTTAATCACTAGGAATTAAGCTTCTATTTTCCTTAATCAAAGTACAGATTTCTATCCTGGTTAGTAAGGGCCCTTCATAAGGACAAGAAAAGCCATCATATGGACAAGAAAGTCCTTCTGTATGGACTTTCCACACTATGCTTTAATCACTGCTCCTAATATCCACCGTAATTTTTTTTTGTGTTGCACTAAATGAGGGTCTATTTAAAATAAAATCAACCTAAATTAAGATCCCATGAAGCTGCACCATCATCAACCTCTTGAAGAAATTCTTTGTGACAGATCTTTTTAAAAGCTATTGAATTAATGCTCTAAAGACAAAGATAACTGGCACCAGGTAGTGGAATTCTCTGAAACTGCAATGCCTGAACCTGAAATATTAGCTGAGACCTGAACAATTTCTATTTCAGATTGAAACTTATTTATTAAACAAGCTTCTTTATTTGAGGAGAGTGGGGGATATTTCCCAACAGGGAAGCCACAGGCTTATGCATGAATGCAATGCTGAGAAGCACTAATACTCAGTTTTATGAAAGGTTTCTCTGTGGGACCCCCTAACATGGCCAATTCAAACTCCTCCTGTCAAAAACTGCTGCACGGCAGACAGGGCAAGAGCAATGAGAACATGGCTCCTATCCACACCCAAAAATGCCTTTTTCTCAAGTGCTACCTTGATTTCAATGATGCACAAATGCACAACTGTGACAATTAGCTTTTGTGGAGCAAGATAACATACAACCCCAAGGCAAGCCCAAAGTGAGCATCTCCTCCTTCCACCTACTTTTGTACATCCTGCAACAAACATAGACTTGCTGCCCATCTCTTTTCTAACCAGTTCATTGCTTCTTTTGCTCCCTCTCTCCACAATTCAAACCCTGCAGTGTACTACAATTTCATTTTCCTCCACCTCTTGTGAAAGTCTCCGGGGCTGACTCCTGCTCTTGCAGGCACTTCAAAGTACTGCTGTTGCCCTCTCAATCCAGTTCTCTTTTCTAAACTCAGCTGTCTACATCATGCACCAAAACAGTGTATTTTGTCCAAGGAGACTGCCATTTCTTTTTCTACCAGATCACATTTTCTCCCCTTCTTTGAACATGTTTTTTACATTCCCTCTATGGTAACTCTGGGAGCACAATGTATTTCCCACGTCTTCCTTATCAGTATCCCCTGATGAGCACCACAGGCATTAAGTTGTGGCTCTTTACAATCTTGCCATCACTCCACTGGAGATAGTATTTGCATATTCAACACAAATCTCTTTCTGAAATGCTTTTTACTCATTCTCAATTTAACTCAAATTTATCACTGCAATGTAATTTCTGTGGAAATTTCCCTTGTGGTTTTCATGATACCATATTTAGATATTCTTCTGCTTGTAAATACTGCAATCAATGAATTTCTTTACAGTTTCAAACAGCCGCATAACTAGGGTAGATTAGTCTTGGGGTCCTTACCCTTATTCTCTACTATGACCTTGATCTGGAACCTCCAGACCTTCTATATGTGCAACTCCAGAGCTTAATGTATAAGCTTCAAAAATCCAGTGGTTTTCCAAGACCACCCTTAAGTCAGAGTACTACTTCATCCTTTAACTCCCTAGATAAAAGGGGTCTCAAATACTATTATTGAAATCTTAATGCTATTTGCCTCTTTAACTATCCAGCTCCTGCCTTGTAGCATTCCAATCCATCCAAAGTTACTAAAACTGACTCACCTTCCTTTTTGGGCACTGCACTTTCCCAAATTATTGACAGATGACATTATTTTGTCAGAATCCAAGGAAAGCAAATCTCAAACACTAACAAACAAGCAATGACTTAAGTATGAAAAGTCAAATAGTCCTCAATTCATCCTTCTTGTCCCTACGCCAAAAAAGTTAACAAAAATATGGAAATTAGCTTCATACTCTGAATCAGAGCTGTATCCTATTGTCTCCTAGTCCAACAGGTGGCCCATGGCATGTTCTCACCATGGCTGCTAGAACATAAAGCAAAGCAAAAGCAGCTGTTTGTCCTTCACTGCCCAACACAAGGTGACAAAGAAAACAGGATTAGGCATTATTATCGCCTCTTGTATTTGTACTGTGGAAGGAATGGAGGGATGCTCCTCTTCCCCTAGCAGCTCTGCTCAGTAAGACTTGGAAGCAGCATCTGGGCCAGGTATCTGTATGCCACAGCACAAGTCAGAACTACTCTCACATTTAGGGAAAGCAAACATCACAGGTGTTATCTCAAAAACAGTTGCATTATTATTAGTAATACTTTTCATAGAATCATAGAATAGTTTGGGTTGGAAGGGACCTTAAAGATCATAGAGTTCCAACCCCCCTGCCATAGGCAGGGACACCTCCCACTAGACCAGGCTGCCCAGTGCCCTGTCCAGCCTAGTCTTGAACACCTCCATAGATGGGGCATCCACAACCTCCCTGGGCAACCTGTTCCAGTATTTCACCACCCTCACTGTAAAGAATTTCTTTCTTATGTCGAGTTTAAATCTATCCCCCTCTAATTTATATCCATTGTTTCTAGTCCTCCCATCCGATATTATTATTAATTCCTTCCCCTGCCTTTCTGTAGGACCCCCTCAGGTACTGATAAGTTACTATGAGGTCCCC